>JAHHUM010002603.1:899632-1221224 GCA_036173005.1 Crenichthys baileyi
TCTATCTAGATATCTTATATCTATATAATCTATCTAGATAGCTATATCTAATATCTATCTAGATATCTATATATATATATCTATCTATATATTTATATTACATATATAGATATATATTATCTAAATAAACTATACATATTATAAATATCTATATATCTAAAATATATTATATAATATATATATAATATATATATATATAATATATATATATATATATATATATATCTATACCTCTATGTGTACTCTGTCTATCTATATCTATATCTCTCTATATCTCTATCTCTATCTATCTATATCTCTATATCTCTATATATCTCTGTCTATCTATATCTCTATCTCTATCTCTCTATATCTCTATCTCTATCTATCTATATCTATATCTATCTATATATATAGATAGATAGATATATAGATATAGATATATACACACACACATGTGTATGTGTGTATGTACGTACATACATACATACACAACAAGTCGGGAAAATGGAGTCTGAATTGGTGGCCTCTGCCCAATATCCAACTCAAGAATGATGTCAGCATCGGTCCGATACTGATACTGGAATTGGTCCAAAAAAATAAACTGCATTTAGGTTGGACAATCATTATACACACTAGAATATGCTGGTTGCATTGGGATCGCCAAATATACAACTGTGTTTTGTTCAAGAACGACCCACAGGGACTTAAAATTAAAAGGTGGATTGATTTTTTTTGCAGTAAAGGATTTATGGAGAAAACCAAGCGATAAAAATAACAACTTCAAGGTCTGAATGTTCCTTTCCACGGGACGGTGTTTGCACGTTTTGCATGCTGTGTATCCAAGGTTCAAACTTCACACAGTGCCAGAATGTCAGTGAGGTTATGGCACCGCCTGAAAAGTATTTTCATCTGTAAAGAAATCTGCATTTCTAACAAAAACATCCCGACAGAAGTGCCTTCGTGTTTTTGTCATAGATACGGACCTAGAGTTAATATGACTTTGACAGCTGTGGTTACACAAGTACACACATCCTCATTTTCATTCTGCCAAACCCACTGAAAGAAAACCCCTGACCCTAATAAACTAAGACTGAAGCACATATCTGAAACTGCATACGTATTTTAGCCTACAAGAGGAAGTCTCATCACCGACTCAAAGAGTAAAATTATAGCAAAGCTCTCACTGCACACAGCCTACAATATGAGGTTTTGCAGAAGTGGGGAGAAGAAAAGTAAACAGTGCTTTATCACCTTGCCTCAGTATGCATTCAAATAGTACAAAAGTACTTTTCAGTAGCATCACAGAATCGGACACAGAAGAGTTGAGTGATCAATCTCTCACCTCACATTCTATATTTTAGACATGGTTTGGTGTGTCTGAACTCATTAGCCAGCAGTCACTGATTTGATGAAAATAATTTGCATGTAAAACATCTATGAAGCTGACAGGTAAGGTTCTAGTTTGCAGAGCCGTCGGAAATCGAGAAGAAAAAAGCAAAAGCTTGTACTCACAGCTCTGTTCTGGCGAGCCCCTTCAACATGATGCTATGTTTCAAGTAGCTACATTAGCAACAACCAGGACGATTCTAAGGGAGTCTACAGCTCAAATACAGAGGGAAATGCAAAGGCGGAGCTTTGTCATGAGCAAAGAGAAATAAGAGGTTTTTTTTTTCCTTTACAGGAAAAACTGACAGCGGTACAAATGCTGTGATATTAATTCACATCTCATCTGCAACAACACTGGTTCAAAAGAAATAGTAATTGTTTACTCTGCTGGAGAAAAGGCACAACAATGAAGAAGTTGTAATCTGATGGCAAACCCCCAAATTTTGCTTGACACCATCAGCTGAATGTCACAATTTCTGTTAGGTAAATCCAACATTTCAACGTTTTATGTTCCCACTTGTGGTTTGTCTACTTCACATATTTGGTCCCCTTTCAGTCTTGTGACCTTACATAATGTCTCTGATTTGCTCAACACAATGAGCCCCTCCTCTGGCCCTAGTGACGTTCTACCAAGCTGTGTAAAAAAACAAATCCATTGTCTCTTTATTACGTCCAGTGTTTCCTCTAGGATTTTTATTTAAAATCATGGCAGTGGGCTGCGGGGGGGGGGATACATTGGTTGACCCGGCCGGAGCAAGATGGACCGGAATGGAACAGAAAATTGGAGGGCGGGTCCGTCGACGGGGACGTTCGGAGTAGTCACGGAGAATGTGGAACCGTTCTCATTAATTATAACAACGGAGTTGCTCCGTCGGTCGGAACGGAACAGAGCAGGAACAGAGGATGTGGAATTCTTTCGCCTCCCTCTACGAACAACTGTAGCAGCTTCACAGGCAGGAAGGAGCGAGCCGGCAGTGTTGGTTTTTCAAAATAAAGTACATTTAAGTTTCGTGATATTTAAAGTCGACACCCTGACATCTCTTTTATCTGGCGAGTGTCCCGCCTTTTTAAAACATGCCGTGGTTGCACTAAAACTGAAAAAGCCTAGTTGAGGTCCAACTTTACCTTAGAAAACAAGCCAAATTCTAAACTCCCATTCAGGTCAAAATGTTAAAAATTAGTAGATAGAAAAAAAGTTAGAAAAAAGTGCAACCAAATTAAGTTATTGCTTTTCTGGAAGATCAGGAAAGTTTTCGACAAATTTCTTGGGATGTCTGGAACTGTCTCAGAGTGGTTCTCATCACATTTCTCAGGTAGAAGCTTCAGAATCTGTAAAACTGAAGTGGGGTACCTCATGGCTCTGTCTTGGGACCTATCTTATTTGTCTTGCATATTTACCCTCTGGGTTCCATGATAACAGTCCAGCAACGGTAGCTCCCAAATTGTGGAATGAGCTGCCTCTCTCTATACTTTGCCTCACTTCTCTTGACTCTTTTAAAAACAGCTAAAGACTTTTACTGAAGCAGGCTCTTAAATAGACATGGGGTTTTTAGGTGATGTGCTTTTGTGCCTATGCATATATGTATTGCATCTATATTGAGTTTTAAATATTCTTAGTTGAAAAGCACTTTGTGATTTTATACCTACGAAAAGTGCCATATAAATAAATTTTACTTGGTTAACTTGCAGAAACAAGGTTTGCTTTTAACCCTTCAAAAAGCCACCATGCATGGGCAGTCATTAGAAAATATGAAAAAAGAAGATCACAAAAGAAAAAGGGGAAATGGAAGACAGCTTTTGCAACAACTAAGACTACGGAGATAACATATGATGAACAAAATCCCCATTTTACCACATGGAATCGATTCCTCAGCTAGAATTTAAAGAGGGACATTTTTGAACCACATCACTTTTTTGGCTTTTATTGAAATGCACAATTAGCACTTTTCCTCTCAGCTTTAAGGACAGATTTGGCCAATCCAGGCCACTGAGATCATTATCATCATGATCCGTATCCGTGTGTCTTTATTTTTATCATAAAAGGCAACAACTACAAAATGTGTGGTACAGGACGAATCTTGACACATATAGAAACAAAAAAACACACCACCTTTAGTGCCAATACAAATGCCTATAAGCTGCTTAACAGTGAAACCTCAATTGTGCACAAAAACTGACAGCTGACAGGTGCACATTTCCAAAACCAGTTGCCTCGTGGCTATTTTTGGACTTCAAAAATTAAAATAAAACAAGTGCCTTCAAGCATAAAAGCTTAAAAAAAAGCTAGAGGGATCTAGCTTAAATTGAGCACAAGTACACCCTCCTCAAAGCAGCTGAGTACTATAAAAACAGGCATATACCACTCCTGATGTAGAGACAGAATCACAGTTCTGCACTAATCCACCGTTACTCTCAAACACATCGCCCCTGCTGCTTTGGATGGCAGCAGGCACCATGGTGGTTCTACTGTGGTACCTACTGGTTTCAGATGGTCACTTTCCATAACTCATAAAAACAACTGATTGAAATCTGCTCGTGTCATCATAATGTCAGATTATTTGTCTGCATGTGAAATTGTCATTTGTTACTGACTGCATATAATACATAAACTGTATAGCATTGAAAAGTATTACCTTAAAATTTTAAAAAGCACTATATAGTTTCCTCAACAATTCATGGCATCCCTGGTAAAGATCTTTAAAAAGCCTTATGAAGAAATCTTTATAGCAGTAAAACATGTTCTATTCTACGATCCCAAATGTTAACATTAAGTTAGCAAAATCCTTACGAGAGCTATAAACATTATAGGTTGGTCTAGCGAGAAACAAAGGATTAATAGGTCTACTGTTAAGTACAGTGGAGGATCTGTGATGCTGTGGTCCTGTTACTCTTCCAAATCCCCTGCAAACCTTGTAAGTGCATGGCACTGAAGACTTTTAGAAATACCATGAGATTTTAAACAATCTGTCTGGACTCTGCCAGAAAACTAAACATGGATTGTCATCAGATCTTTCAATGGTAAAATAATCCTTATGATCTAATTAACCCCAACCCTAGAAATGGCTCATCAGAGACAAAAATCAACCTTCAGAGACGATAGCATAAGAAACAACCCAGGACTCTGTGTGATTTGGAGAGATCATTGAAGGACTCTCCTACTGGAAGGGTTTAAATGAGAAGGTTGCAAAAAACAATGTGTTTCATATGTACTCGGATATCGTATCTTCACAGTCAGAAATATAACAACAATGCCCACATAAGGTGGAAATTCGGACCAAGTTTAGTATCCAATATGGCTGCTGTGCGTTTAAAACATTGTTAAAGTTAAAAGGTAAAAGTTATTTACCATCACCAGGGATGGGTACTGAATTCGGTACTTTTATAGGTACCGACCGAATTCAGTCGGTACTACCGAGTACCGATTCACGTAAAATCAAACGGTACCATGTTTCGGTACCTAAACGCATCATTGTGACACTGAGGGAGTGGAAGAGTGGGCGATTTTCCATGCCGGACATGAACACAGCATTGCACGCACAAGAGCGTAATGACGTCAGTAGCCGCTGGTACAGTCGACAAAGCATGGCTGATAAAAATCGCTAGAAAGTACGGCACCACAACAATTAGTAAAGCCCACTGGTTTTCCAGCCCGCACCTAGAACATCCTCTACCAGTTACTGGTTTCACATGGCAGTTGTGGCAGTATATTTACCTGCTTTCGATTTCTGCCATGTTTAAAGTAAAAACAAATCCTTAATGGTGATGGCTGCATCTCCATTAGATTCATTTCACATAATTAACGCTGTTTAAAAAGGCCAGTTTTGTTGGTGGCGAAACCTTAGATCAGCCCAAACATGAGATTTGGGGAAATAATCTTGGCTTCTAGAAAAACTTTGATACACATTATTTACTGCCATCTTGTGATCTTAATGATAATTTAATTTACTGTAAATTATGACACAAAAACATGGGAGAAAAGAAGAGTAAAGTAGGTGCTCATAAATTACTATTTCGAAGTATTTTATTGGAACACTGGATACGATAGGTAGGCATTAGCATGATATTCTCATGGTATAATAATGTGAGTAAAAATACCATAATTCACCACTAAGAGCTAGATAACTTTATTTCACCAGAAAGAACAACTTTTCCTACAGCTGCTTAAATAATATTTAATTTTAATTATTAGTTGTAGTGGGATTTTTTATCCCATGTATCAATGTATTAGCTTTTGATACATAGGCCTAAAGCCAGAAATCTGCATAAACACCCTCTGAGTTTAGTATTAGTTTATGAGTGATTATTAATAGTGCTTATTGTGCAGAATAAAATATCGTTGTACCATTCTGCTCCTTATAAAGTAACACTAGGCGTAAGGCGGCGAAATATATCGCAAATATATATATATATATATACCTAAAATGTGCCAAAGGAAATAGGAAGACACATGCTGACATGGACACTAAAATAACATGTAAATACACCTTTATCTATATGTATACGAGTGTCCAATATATCAGACCAAAATCGTTACCACAGTATTAATGTGTGCATTATCTTAATCACAGAAAACTGCTTGGATGCAATATTTAGTAAGCTAAGAGTAGAGAACATGCAGCGATTGATGGTTCACAACATATTTATCTCTTATACATGTTTTGTATGATTCCATTTGTCACCTATAATTACTATAAAGAACTTGCTCTCTTACAACCCAGGATCCACACCGTTCATTGGATCTTGGTCTCTTTATTTAATGAAAAATATTCAGAAAAATGTATCAAACATACCTACTGTCAAATAAAGGCTCTAACCAAAAGCGCTTAACAGCCACTGTGTTTCCAATTACAGCATCTTCTCCATTTTTCGATCTCAGCCATGAACATAACTAATTTAAAACCAGGGTTTGTTGCCTTTCATGTCACAAGTTAAGCTTTTCAGCGTGTCACGCCACCCAACTTGGTTAACCTGTCTGTAAAAATTCACCAAACACCTCGTTTTAGTTCCCAACTAAACATTAGCACCCTAGGGAATGGTATGTTGGACCAATCTGGTAACGCGACAAAGAAAGGATGGCTTTTCTGTTCCTGTCTCGGTTACCTTTTAGCCGTTAGCCTACGCGGGTTTTACCGTTAAACAGAGGGGAGCAGGAGAGGAGTGCGGCGAAAGAAGCAGAAGGCAGCCTGGTACATTCCCTGTTCAGTCATGCCACGTCTTACCTGAATACTGATGGTCACCTCTTATCTCCTTTTAATTATAATGTATGGATGGATGAAGGCGTTTCGGAGATGATGCTCACAACGGATGTCCACCGTCCTCGCTAGACAGCGTCCAAATATTTTCTTTCCCAACCCGAGAAGCTAGCCTAGCTGACTAGACGCAGCCCCCCGTTGGAAAAGCATTTCTGCATCAGACGGTGGCAGAGCTCAGCAGCGCGGCTAGGCTACCTAGCTGCAACGGTTACACAGCAGTTGGGAACCCACTCACCTCCCAACTGCTCCTCTGTGATTGGCTGCGGGAGTACAAGCTGTGTTTTGATTGGACAAGCCCTCGGTCA
Organism: Crenichthys baileyi; assembly: GCA_036173005.1. Lineage (NCBI taxonomy): Eukaryota > Metazoa > Chordata > Actinopteri > Cyprinodontiformes > Goodeidae > Crenichthys > Crenichthys baileyi. The sequence continues at coordinate 906,558 of JAHHUM010002603.1, forward strand.
GTTAGTTGTATTGCAGCTGCAGCTATATATATATATATATATATATATATATATATATATATATATCCAAAAGTTGCTAAAAAATTATAGTTTTTAACAAAAACACTAATGGCTCAGGTATTGGTACCCCTAAGCCCAAATTCATTTAAAAGTACATGTCATAAACAATTATTTTAAAATGATATTTTGCTTAGTTTTTTTGTAAGTTGCCCAGAGTGTCTGTGATCTCTTAATTAGCAATCTCTGTCTTTCTGTTTCACTGGGGCATAAATATGACACTCAGAAACTGGCCACTAGACAGGACAAAGATCTATATGTATCTTGCCATCACACACAGACAGCAGGATGGTAAGCAAGGCAGAATAAATATGTCCACTGTTAAGTATAATGCTGCGGACCTGTTTCCTTTCCAAAGAAACTGGGAGCCTTCTTAGAGCGCATGGCATCATATGGACTTTTTAAAATATCAGGACATCTCAGTACGAAATCCGGTAGGCCTCTATCAGTAAATCCCCTCTCTGTATGTTCCCACCATTTGAAATATTGTTCTAAATGCAGTTGATCTGCCAGTGTGCTGTGCAAAGAATTTATAGCAGAGCTGTCAACAATTTTGCCACCAGAGAGTTTGCAACACACATTGCTTTCTTAACATAGACTCTTTTCACAGATCTTGTCAAGAGAGCCAATAATTGTGCAGGTTGCTATATATCAAGGTATGTATCCAGTTTTCACAAAAGAAATGTCCAGTCATTTATAGCATTCAGTACAAACTACCACAATTATACAAGCATGCATACAGAAACGACATAATCAAATTTCATTCTCATGATACATCTAATAATTGTGTTTGTGGTAAAGAGAGTTGCAGAGTAATTTGGAAGGTTGTGCAGCTCGCTGCAGGATGCAATCTGTTTCCTGCTATAACAGATGGGCCGCCTCTACATGTCTTCTTCGTTCTGCACCCAATAGCCCGTCTCAAAACAACCCGACAGTAGCTTTGCAAAGTGAAATGTAAGGCTTCTTCTCAGTTTTGTTGCACATAAAACACTATGTGTCATGACAAAATATGTTGCAAAAATCAGGTAAGAGAAGGCTGGTTGCTCTTTTAATTGCAAATGAACAGGGTTTGTGCATTTTTTATTTATTTACAATGACATTAGTGACAGCAGACTGTCATTTTACATAGTAACTTGATTTCAGTTGATTTTAAACGGAGTTTCTTTGCAGATGTGTCCAATATTGAACAGAGTCTCGGTTATAACAGTCACCCTGGTAATATAGAGTGCATACACCACATAGCAGCAACAAATGTATTCTAATGACACTACTTCTGCTGAATGAATAAAAAGAGGAGGTGCAATGTCTACTTTATAAAACTGTTGTGATGAGAACAGTGTCTCCTGTTGACTTAAAGGCAATGGAAATTGCACTAACTGGCTTCATACTTCAGTATGACAACATTTTAGCTAGGAGCAATTCCAGAAGGGGTGAGCAGATAGGAGGGTCAGGGATAATATTTAGTTGGCTTACAAAAATTGAAGCCATTATAGAGAATTAAAGTAGTTTTATTGTGGTGTCATATAGGATTGGCTTTTCAAAAGGGAAAAAAGAAATATGCACAAACAAAATAAATAAATGAAATAATTAATTTATAAAACATATCATGCATGTAAGACTGAGCCAAGTACTCCCCGCAAATAACCAAGAGTGGTCACTGCAGCCTTGGTGGCGCCACTGATTTCAGCTTTCTTCATCCACGCCTGGCTGTCTGAGACATGAAGTAGGTCATGAATGCCACCTGCTGGGCTGTTGGTGCAACACATCAGTTCTTCATCAGCAATGTGTCCTCTTTTATGCACTTTTTCATCACCACTGTGTCTCTATTTCATTCCTCGGCAGTTCCCTTTTGCCCTTTAGGCAGCATTTTAGACACTGTTTATCTTTGCTTGGTTTCCTGAAAGGACCAAAAACAAGAAGAGACGTCCCCAGTGAGCTAGCGACTCGACCGATACAGAAAAAGGGAAAGCAGATGGTTAAAGTGGGACTTTAATTCAATCCAGTGCACTTGCCTCTCGGCATTAGTTTGACATACATCTGAGAGTAAACAGAAGCCACACTCAGAGAGGAAATCACCTTTGTTAAAAAGAAACCAGCTGATCGAGTCAGAGATATAGTTTGAGCAGAAAAAAGGCAGTTTTGTAGTTTGAGCAGTTGAACTGTAGTTTGAGTGGTTTTAAAATTTCTATGGTTTCTACGCTGTTTTAAATTTGTTTTTTATTGAAGTATGCAAAAAAGATTTAAAGATTTTGTGGAACCTGAGGTATGTTCTGCACTCTAATGTTCTAAATGTTATGTAAATTGCCAAAAAAAATCTAGAAATCTGAGTGTTGGAATGTAGGAACCCTCTATATATTTTCTATGTTAATCAGGCTTAATGAAAGCATTATAGGCATGGGCAGGTGTGAGATTTATATAATAATGTAAAGCAAAAATACCATGGTTTTAAGTTATCACTGTTTACACAAAAATGTAAAACAAAAAATGCATAACATGATTAAATCTGATCTAACTGCTTTAAGACACAATCATACCAAATAGAGTAAAAAAAAATCTATTATACTGACTATTACAGGAATAATTTTGTTAATCATTATTTTTGTTTTTGGATATTTTTATAAAAATACATAGACTTAATAAAAATCATAAAATAAATACCCCCTTAAATTTACCTACACCTTCCAAGCACAAAACATTATTCCTTTTAGCCGTAGCTGTCAAGGGACACGCTGCTCTTTGCTTGCTAACTTTATTTTTAATAAGAGTGATGGTCGTGACTGAAAATATTTCGAAATAGCTAGATGTATGTTTATGGGGAGCTGACCTGCTTTCCAGAGCAACAGGTGGGCGAGGGGCAGTAATCCGTTATTTTATGTTCCGTACGGCTGGAAACTCAGCTTACTCTGACACTTTCTTTGGCATCTTATGTACTTTAAATAATTTAAAAATGTGTAATTAAAAATTGTAGTTTCTAACCCTAACTCTAACCCTTTCAAACCATAACTATTTAGAACCATGATATACCTTGAGACCAGTAACACACCCAACCCTAAATCATTGTGTTTTTATCTCTAACAACAAATCGGCTCTTTCAGTGCAGTATTTTTTTCTTTTTTTTATTCCTTGTTACAGTATAAATGGTTTCTGGACTGACATTTAAGAGGTTTTGGCAGTGTGACGACAGAAGATTATATCAAAACCCTGGTGATGTCATGATTCACTTGTGCCTTTTTGCTGACATTTTAGCCTGTGACACAATTCGACATTAAAGCATCACTATACAAGAGGGATACGGTGACAACATTACCATTGTCTTTTAATTCACACGTAAATATTAAGACCTTAGTTACACAAACTGACACTCTGTTCACAGCACAACAATACAAAATCATCAGATGAAGATCCAGACATTCGTTTGATTGCACGACCAAGCAACACTGTAAACATATAGACTGACACATGTGGATTTATTTGATAGGCGAGTCTAGGATCTCTTGGTAATCCTGCCGAATAGCCCTGCTCACTCTGTACAGCTTGACTCCGGTCAGAGTGAACACGCTGACCATAATGACAAGGCCTCCGATCACATCGTACACAGAGGGGGTCATCCTCAGCACGATCAGCTGCAGCAACATTGAAACCACGATCTCTAGGTGCTGCACAGTGCTAACTAAGGCTGGATGAAACTTGTTAAGAGCATAGTAGACTCCAAGGAACGCCACAGTAGAGCAAATACAGATCCCAATTAAATAGCCCCAGGTCTCCCCGTCCAGAGGAATAATAGGCTCCTGCATGATGAACATGGTGGAGGCGCCCCAGACAGTGCCCGTCCAGCCAAAGGTAAAGAGCGCAGTCCACATGCTGACGCGCTCCTTGATGGCTCTGTAGACGATCATGGAGAGGGCGGCAGTCAAGCCTGCCATCACTGTCATTGTATAGCCAAAGGCCTCCTTCCAAAACCCCAGCCTGGACTTCTCCTCGTTTGCTACATTCGGCACCATGACTAGGCACAGGCCAAACACACTTCCCACCACCGTGACCACGTCCGTGTAGTTCAGCCTTTCATCCAGCAGCAGGAAAGCCAGTATAGCACTGAAGACTGTGGTGGAGGCTCGCCACATGATGGTACCGTTACTGGGCGGTACTATGGCGAAGGACGTATAGGCGCAAGTAATTGAAATGACGTTGCAGACACCATAGAAGAAGAGACGGAGCCGGTAGCCCTTGGGGCCAAAGGGTGCCTCATGATAGTAGAGGACCACCAGGATTGACAACACTTGGATCACGGACCGGATGAAGAGCAGCTCGAGAGAGGGAACCTTAGAACGATCTGCTGCCAAACGGGTAATTAGAGCCACACATCCGTGAGCTGCTGCTGCCCCAAACAAGGCCATCCAGGTCACCCTGGAGGCCAACACATTAGCCTCGCCAAAGCTGGCCAGCTGACCCTCGACCCCCTTGTCTTTTTGCACATTTGGCTGCTTAGGCTGAGTTTCCATTGTTCCGAAGAAAGTCCTGCTGCCTTTAGCATCTGTCACAAGTCTCTTTGCAATATTTGCCTCTGCAAAGTTACCGAAATCCTCAAAAGAGGGTGCATCGTCGTACCCTTCGTCACCAGGCTGGGGGAAGTTGGTGGCATATTTTACTGTGACTGTGTTTGGGTGAATTTTGACCCTCTTCTTTGATCCATACTGGAGGGAGGCTGAAGCTGCATCCATGATGTGTAAGGAACTGAACAGGGTTGTCTGGAAAATAATGAAGTAAAAATCATTATTTAAATTACAATATACACATTTAGCTCCTTGCAAAAGTCTTCACATCCTTAGAACATTTTAAAAATTTCTCACATTACAACCGCAAACCTCAATGCATTTTATTGTTATCTTATTTAATAGACCAACACAAAGTATTGCATAAAGGGGAAGGAAACTGATACATTGTTTTGAAATTTTGTCATCAATAGAATTCTGAAAGTGTGGTATGTATTTGTATTTAGTCCCCCCGAGTCAATACTTTGTGGAACCACCTTTCACTCTAATTACAGCAGCAGGTTATTTGGGGTATGTCTCTACCAGATTTGCACATCTAAACACCTAAAGCTGTGCCCATTTTCTTTGCAAAAGGTAATGCTGAGTCAGATTAGATCAATTTTAAACTCCTGCTGCAGATTCTGAGTAGTGATAAGTTCCAAACTTTCATTGGACTGTTCTAACATATGGGCATTCTTTGATCCAAGCCAATCCCTTGTGCCTACACCTTTCCGTTTAGGCTTGTTGCCCTCCTGGAAAGCAAACCTACATACCTGTCTCAAGGGTTTCCAGACTATAACAGGATTTCTTCCAGGATTGCCCTGTATTTACCTCCATTCATCTTCTGATCAACTCTGGCTGGCTTTCCTGTCCCTTATCAAAAAACACTTTTACAGCATAATGCTGCCACCACCATGTTTTACTGTAAGAATTGTGTGTTCAGAGGCATGTGTGATGTTAGCACCTTCCTTCACATTTGTTTTGTCCCCTACACAGCTTGTGGCAAGCTACAAATGTGACTTCTTATGGCTTTCTTTTTGCCACTCATTCCATAAAGAACAGATTGGTGAAGTGCACAACCAATATTTATCCTTTCAATAGATTTCCTCACTTAAGCTGTGGATCACGCTAATTCCTCCAGACTTATTATGGGCCTCTTGATTGACTGCTACAACCTGGTAGGTTTTGCAATTCTACTCTTTCCATTTGATGGGTTGAACAGTGCTCCAAGAGATGTTCAAAGCTTTGGATATTATTTTATAACCTAAACCTGCTTTGATCTTCTCCACACGTTTATCCCTGACCTGTCTGCTGTGTTTCTTGGTTTTCATGATGCTGTTTGTTCACTACTGTTCTTAAACAACCCTTTGAGGCCTTCAGAGAGCAGCTGGATTTATGCAGAGATTACATGTTTCACAAACAAACTCTACCCACTAACTTGGTGAGTTATGAAGGTGAATGGTTACACTGGATTTCATTTAGAGGTAGTGGAGTAAAGAATGATGGGTTCATATGCATCACACACTTTTAAGATTTTTTATTTTAATTGAAAATCATGTATCATTTTCTTTCCACTTTACATTTATGCACAACTTTGTGTTGGTCTATCACATAAAAACTTAATAAGACAGACATTTGTGCCCATAGAAGCCAAACAGCAAACACTCTGAGGCTGATGCAGTCTGATGGGAATGAGATTACATAACAAAGACTCCACATAGGGGTCTGATGTATGAATGTGGGCCATGTAAGAGATGAATGGAGCAGCACAGCATAGTTAAGCCTCCCCTGAATACATTACTGCAGAAAATGAATAAAGAATTTAAAAAGTCATCTGGGAAATTTGATAGATTTTTTTTCCTCAAAAAAAAAAAGAATTTCGCATGACAGAGAGTCAAAAGATTGATATTATGAATGATATTTATTTTACATTTATTCATATCTTTTCATTTCCCCCTCGCATTTTGCATCCATTACAGGACTAATTTTAGAATCACGTTAAAGATCAGCATGAGGCCAAACCACAAGGGGGCAGAAAGATTCTCCTACTTGCCTTCTCACTGTTGTATGGTTGCTCCTCCTTTATTAAGATTTAAAATAAAATACGTACTAATGACAAACGGAAGTAATGGTCGTAGGATAAATGAAAAAATAAAAATGGCATTATGGATCGTGTTTTTAATTTAAAGCACATAAAAGGCTTGAATGAACCGGTTTTAAATTGACCGTGCATTGAAAACAGACAAAATAATTTTTCCGCACAAATTGCATGAGAAAAACAGCAGCTTTTTTTTTTATTATTCAAATTATGAATCACCTAAAATTTATAATGCAATAATTTTCGGTACCATCTCGTTAATCAGATACGTATATTTTTTGGACGGTGTTTTGCAAGATATTTACATCGAAATCGTATTTTTTACAGCAGGAAAATGGCATTTGTAAAAACATCTTACCTTGTGTTCTTTAATGAGTTCCTAATTTTGCATAGGAGAGGGGTGTGTGTCAAAAATGCAGATTTGGTCTGAATTCCTTATCCTTGCATTTGTTCATCTGCAGCTCCCATTTCCCCATTCTCCCTCCCCCCCTGAAGCAGAGCGTTTCTTGAAGACTAAAAGCCTATCTGTTTTTTTTTTCTCCAAGCTGTTTCACCAACTCTGCCCTGCTTCTGCTGCCGATGAATCTGAAGCCGCTGTTGCTGTTGAGGCGGGTGATGATGATGGAGATGGGGATGGAGAGGGGAGGAAGCAACTGTCGCTGTCACAGCCAGCGGTTTCTTCTTTTCGGTCCAAATCCTGACCCCCCTCCCCTCCCCCAATCGCTGTGCCGCCCCCCACCTAGATTTGGTCATTCGTTATTCCCCAATAGAGGAAAAATAAGGAGAGGATGTGCGTCGGTCAGACAGCATCATCATCATAATAATAAGATTATAGCCCACCACTCTGAAAAGAATGAACATGCATTTTCATTCTTTATTAATTCATTTTTATGTTTTTGCTTCCTTAGTTAAGATGCTTGTATGGAAGGAGTGTATCTACATTTCTGATTTCAGTGCATACATGTTTGTGTTTTTTTAACCATTCATTGTAGATGGACTTGGATATTCAATTCATCTGAAATCATAATCTGATTTTTTTGTAATCTTCCAGGGAATTCTGTTTTTGCTACAAGATAAGACCAACTTTACAGTTTTTGTCTGGGACACACATTTTTTTTTGTTTTTTTGTTTTTTGTTTTTTGCTTCAAGCACCTAACATAGCCACCCAGCCTTACACTAAAGGGAAATATTACAACAAAACAAACAAACAAAAAAATAAATAGATATATAGTTTATGTTTATACCTCCTTTAAAAAATTACATGCCACAAACTTTAATGTATTTTCTTCTGGCTTTATATGATGGACCAATCAAAAGTGCATACTTGTACGGTCTAATTGAAACAATGCAAGATTTTAACATTTTCTTTACAAATAAAGATATCAAAAGTGTGGTGTGCAGTTTTTCTGCCCCGGTGAACCTAATACCTCCATGTTCTGTGAAGGCCTCAGAGGTTTGATATAGAACATTGTGAACATTAGTTAATTTGTTTTCTTTCAATTTATTTATTTATTTTATAAATGTGGGTTAGTTTGTCTGTCCATCTGTCTAACAAACAGCATCATGATGTCAAAGGAACACAGCAGACATCTCTTAGACCAAGGTTCAATCATCATCTGATAATGGAAGCGGTATGGGACAATTGCAAACCTATCAAGACATGGCTGTGCACCTAAACTGGCAGACCAGGCACAGAGGGTGTTAATGAGACAAGAATCCAACAGGCCCAAGGTAAATTTAGAGGAGTTGCAGAGGTCCACCGAGATCACACCATGTGGGAGACTCTAACCACAGGACAGATTCTCCCACTTCACAAAAGTGACAAGCAGGAAACTATTGTTGTAAGTAATTTCCGAATAAGCCTCAGTCGCTGCAAACCATGTTGACAATACCAAAGATGTGACAAAAGGTGCTCTGATCAAAAGAGACAAAAACATTTACTTTTATGCAAAACACTATAGTGAAAAAGATTAACACTGATAATACCACCCTGAGCACAATGCCCCCAGAGTGAAAAATGGTGGCGGCGGCATCATGCTGTGATTATTATTTTCTTCATCAGGGACATCAAGAATGCTGGTCAAAGTTGATGGGAAGATGGATCAACGCTAAATACAGGTCAGTCCTGAAAGAAAAACCTTAAAGTTATTACCTTAATTGCAATTGACAATTTTTGACAATACTTGAAAATTTAAGCTCTCCATCCAATCTGACTGAGCTTCAGTTGTTTTGCAAAGAAGAATGGGCAAAAATGCCTGTCTCTAGATATGCAAAGCTGTTACAGACATCCCTCAAAAGATGCACATCTGTATTTGCAGTGAGGTGGTTCCACAAAGCTTTGACTAAGAGGGGTTAAATATAAATGAACTACATTTTGAGTAGAGCTATGGTTTTTCTCTCTTTATTTGGCCTACATTATCTGTAGTATGACTATTTCTTTCATCTAAAATAATTTGAATTCCTATAATTTTCAAAAGAGTCCTGCAATTTGCTTTAGGATGGCTCTCATGGGATGTTCAGCTAGTTTGACATACTCATTTATTTTATTTAATTGGCACCTAACGTAACCACTCTGCCTCGCACAGAATTTTAGAAAAAAATGGTAAACACTTGCAGCAATGACAACAGCGGGATAACAATAAAATAATAGGATAGGATGATATAAAAGTCAGGGGAAAAAAAATAATGTAATCTCTTCTTGCAGCAGGTTTATAGAACTGAAATTAGGCTGTGAAGGATACCCCCACAGGCAAGCATCAAGAGTCCCAGCTGGTAAGATAAGACAGTAACGCCACTGGCTCTGCAACATGACAGCGATTTTAATTATCACGAGGACCACAGAAAGTGAATTGCAATGCTGCGGCAATTAACTCTGTGTCAACATCTACATAAAGCTCCTTGCAGTCACAATAAATCTGCCAGCAGGGAATGAGCGTTTTAATGTAACTGCTTATTAATGAAGGAAATTGTGGTCGGAAAACGTGTGTAATTGTCTTCTGCACATGATAGGTGGCACAATTACAAATTGCAAAACAAAACAATTTGGAGAACAATTGGAATCACATTTTAAGGTAACAAAATTAATTTGACATTTTTTTGCTTATTGTAAAACTAATAGCACACACTGACACTGCCAAGGTATGAAGTTAATGAACCATATATTATGGTCTGCAATGAAAATATCCTCATTGAAAGTATTATGTGTTCTTGAATAGATTGTTGCAGCCACACCTTTCTGAGGTGAGCAATTACCTTCAGAGGCTAAATGGTAAAATGGTACAATACATGCATTTTTTTTCTTGCTAAAAATGAGTAAACAATTTCTGACAAATTAAAAGAAAAAATGCTTGAAAAATGGTATAAGTTTGTGCTGACATGCTCTAACTGTCTTTTACTAAACCAGCTGCTCTATACATGACCAGGTATCTAAATTTTTACTTGTTGTCTGAACAAGGAAAATTATTCTAGAAGTCTTGTGGTTCATCTAGATAGAACGTCGAAAACCCTACCTTTTTATACTATCCTCCTGAAAGATGGTACTTTATTTTTTAACTTGACAGTAAATCCTGCTGATCACAGGCTTTCATTCCCAGTGTAGATTTATTAAAAATCCTGTTACTTGAGTCATTGGATCCCCATCCCAGTGAGCAGAACACAGATTCAGATATTTCATAGCAGTTGTCATCCATCTGGGTATTAATATGTATAAAGCCATAACTGCACTAGCAATTATCTTTTCTAGGGCTGTTTGAGCACTTAGTGTTTGGGAAATAAATCATTGCATGAAAAAGTCCACAGTAAACTCTGCATGGCCTCACAGCTCATTGAACTACGATGATAACTGGGAGGCAATCATGCCCTGTCTTCTCGTTTTATCATCCAGGGTGTGTGATGAGTTCAGATGATCCTGACTATTGAGAAGGCCAGAGGTTTCACTATCTCATAAAACAGCTAAACAATTCTGTTGTCTATAAAAAATCTCTGTTGATGTAAGAGTAGGGTTAGATTTGATTATTTTGTGTCATGATTTGTGGTTTTGGAGTTTGACCAAATCCAGACCGAAATGTTGGATGCACATGGTGAAGCCTAATAAAATAAGGAAAAGTACCAAACTTTCAGGGGAGCACAAGGAGAATGGGACTAGGAGCACGAGCAAAACAATGGGCATGGAAACGGACAATACCAGGAGGATCACGCACAGAACAATGACAACCGGTAAGCTTAAAACTGAGGGATGAATGGAGAATGGCACTGAATGCAAGTGAGGTAATCAGGGGATAATCAAGAACAGCCGAGTAAGAAGAAAAGCAGGGAAACTAAGGGAGAGAGACTAATTAACGCGTGTAGGGCTGAACTGAGATACAAAGCAACCCAGGGGAAAAATCTAACAGAGATCTAACAGGAATAAATATATATGTACAAAGAACACAAGAATGATCTAGGAAACTAAACACAAAGGAATGAACCAGTATGGCAAGACCTAAATGAACAGAAATAAGCAACAAGGACATACTGAAAACAGAAACACAAAGAAAGTCCAAGCCCAAACACCAGGAGATCAAGACATCCTGAGTGTGTGTCTATGTCGACCATGTTTGATGGTTCAATCAGATGTTGTGGAAGCGTAAAGCTTCGTTTGGTAGATTAAAATTCCTCTTCATTTTCAGTCACACAAATGTTCTTTCCCAGAAAAGGATGCCTCTGTTTCTACCTTGACTATGAGCTTATGTAATAATTAGCACAAGCAACACTTCTGTGACAGAGACAAATATAGTAGTGTGACTGTTTTTATGATCCCAGTGATTTAGTGTTGAAAATAACAGTGAGACCTTGCCCTTGACTGAAATTTGAAGCATTTTTATTCATGCACCCTGAAGCTTATTTCTTGCTTTCAAATACTTCAACAGCTGCTAAAATTACCTTGTGTAATCACAATAAACACAGACAGTAATGCCTTACCTGCAGCAGCAGCAGCAGCAGCAATCCCACTATATTCCAATAAGATGCTCTCTGCTACAATTGGAATTGTAGATTACCCCTGCAGGCTATTTGGGAAAATGTGAGAGCCCCAGAGCATGTTTTGTATTGATTACATGTGGGTTTTTATTTCCCCATCAGTATGCTCCCTCTAAAACATTACAGATTTGGTGCTTATTTATTACCCATTGTAAGCCTGATCCATCTGTCATCGATTAGGCAGTTATACAGTATTTTTGTTGTAATAGCACAGGATGAGAAAATCCAATCTCTTAAGCTGGTATATTGACAGGCTGAGTTAGAAAATCTATAAGGTGAGAGGAGCTTTTTCACTGACATGAAGCAAACAAAGAATATTTTTTAAGCTTTTCAAAACAATGAAGTTGAATTGCATGTGGGTGGTAAATGAATGCATGTGATTCCTGTTTTGTTAAGACATATAGTCGAGGAAACCTGCCTACCACGTTTGTTTTTTAACAACATAACAGCCAACGTCCATCATCTAACACAAAAGGTTTGCCAAATTACATGATGCAAAATATTATAGCTTTATTTGACTATATAGATTGTGTTCCAGTAAAATGGGTCACCGTTTCCTCTTTCTGAAAGTACACACTGTTAACATTCAGCCAGCTGTCTAAGTCAAAGCCAAACTTCTTTCTGCGTAAAGGTACTGACAGATATCGCTCCTAGAATAGCTCATCCCTGCCAGCAAGCTTTTGGCACTTTTGCGTTCCGTGTATTTACTTAGTCCTTAAATCAAACACTGTCTTACACTTACTTCTATGAATAACAAATAGGCCAGACGAGCAGAGATGTGTTCTAAATGGAGCGTTTTAAATTATGAATGAGCTGAAGAGGTTTGAGGCTCTCAAGATTTGATGCTCTCTTTCACCCTGACTAAGAATGAAACAAAGGAAAATGGCTTGGTATGTCCTTCTAAGAAGTGGAATAGTGAATGATACCAATGCTGTTGTGATTTTGTTGTCCTTTAGGTTTAATGGTGGTGTCAAAATATTATTAAGATGATTATACAGCATTGTTCGCCATGTTAGAATTTATGGGAGGATTAACTAAAGGAACAAATCTGGTATACAACTTCCTACCTTCTTGCCTTCAGAGTTGACCTAATCCTTTATGCCATGGATTCAACAAGATGTTAGAAACATTCCTCAGAGATATGATACATAATGACATGATGGCATTACAAAGTTGCTGCAGAACTGTCAGTTACACATTCATAGTCAAAATCTCTTGTTGCCACACTATTCCACAGGTGCTCTGCTGGATTGAGGCCATTGGAGTACAGTCAACTCATTGTCATGATCAAGAAACTAGATTTGAAGAAAATAGTTCGAAAATATTTGAGCTTTGTGACATGGTGCACTACCCTGCTGGAAGTAGTCATCAGAAGATGGGTACACTGTGGTCATAAAGGGAAAGACATAGTCACCCACACTACTAGGCTCTAGAGTGTACTTGATTCATACTAGCCCAAAGTGTGCCAAGAAAATATCTCCCATAGCATAGCATTATACCACCATCAGCAAGATGATGGTTGATATAGAGCAGAATGCATCCATGCTTTTATGTTTTTACACCACATTTTGGCCCTACCATTTGAATGTCAGAGCTTTAAATTTAGCTTCATCTGCACAGATAACGTTTTTGCCATTCCAGTTACCTTGCATGAATTGTAGACTCAGTGTTGGGTGTCCAGAGGTGGCAGCCGGTACGGCCTTCTGTTGCTACAAGCAATCTGCTTTTAGATGTATTGTGTTTTTAGAGATGGTATTCTAACTACCTTGCTAGGAATATGTGGTTATTTGAGACATTGTTGTTTGTCTATGTTTCTCAAACAAGTCTGCCCATTTTCCCCTGACCTCTGACATCAGCAAAGCATTTTTAACACAACTGCCTATCATTGGATATTTTATATTTTTTGGACAATTTTCTTTATACCCGAGAGATGGGTGTGCATGACAACAACCAGGACACATTTTAAGTCACTTAAATCCATTTTCTTTGCTATTCTGATCGTTCAACTTCAGTAGCTTGTTTTTGCCATGTCTAGATGTATAAATTCATTAAGTTGCTGTGACTGGATAATTTTCTCTTTGTGTTAAATAATTGATTGCATGCACCTGATAAAGTGAGTGTATGGTTTCACACTTTGAACAAATGTTATTTAGGCAGATAAAGGTAAGTATGTTTAGCAAGCAATCAGATAAATTCTGACCTATTTTGAATGCATTTACTAAAAAAAAACTTGAATTCTAGCTAACATATAAGAACATTTCAACTCAAACTCCCAATTATCAATTCTGTGATTGTTTTATAATTGCTTTATTCTGGCTACGATACTTGCCAAGTCACAAGTAAGTCTCGAGTCTTTCCACCCAAGCCTACACCATGATCCGGCAAAGGAATAATCGGGTATAGAAGATGGGTAGATGGAGTAATACTGAGACTGAATGACGGGAACACTGAGGCAAAGAGTTTACTCCATACATTTCTTGTCCTCCTGAACAGCTCAGTCAGTGCAGGTGACTTAGTTTAGGACCACAGACTCATGGGTGTTCACCTGGACAAAAAGCAGAATTGGAAATAAAATATGGAGGTTTATGAAATGAAGGGATTGAGGAGATTCTATTTTCTCAGGAAGCTTCAGCACTTTTATGAAACTGCATGTCCTTAAACATTCTGTGGTGAACAGAACATTTCTTTGCAGTGATTATTTGGAGCAGCAGCATCTGAGTCAGTCCCAAAGAAACAGGACTAATTGCCTCTGGACTCTGTCATCCTGCCTGAAGCAATGAGGAATTTCTTCAGGATAAAAATAAATATTACACAATCAACGTCTGTTTTGCTTTGGACAAAGGTGAACTACATCTTTTCAAGATTCTGACCATGACTTACAGATTTAATGTGGTCTGCAGGGGGGCTGAAAATTGATTTTACTGGTACAGATGAAAACATTTTTTATCCTTTAAACTGTTCATCAAAAATGAGAAGGAATATTTATTCTAGAGTGAAAAAAAGCATTTTGGCACAATTTTGTGGCGCATCCCTTCCACACTTACATTACGTCTTTGAGATGATATCACCAGCACATCACAGCAGACAAGGCCAAGCATAATTAGATCCTGAAGTTTAAGCAGCTGTTTTTTCCAACCTGATTCTTCATAATGCAGTTGGAAAACTTTGACTGTCAGCACACAAAAAGGATCTCTTTGAGGGAAATTTTGAATCACACCACATTAATTATACCACCAAATTTTACAATTAAGCTTTTTTTTTACAGGTGATGGTTAAAAAATATGCCAGAGGACGCAAAATGAAAAACCTAAGGAGTGTACTATAAAGTGCCTTGCAACTCTTATATATGGCCACAAGCCATTTTAAAATCTATGGGACAAACACTTTCACATCAACCTGAACATACCATCATCATGGTGACATAGCAGCATCATGCTCTGGGAAAGCTTTTCGTCAGCAGAGAAGGTGGTCAAAGTTGATGGGAAGTTTGATGAAGCTAAATAAAGGGCAACAGGAAAACTTGTTAGGCTGTAGAAGACCTTGCAGCAGGATATCAAAAATAATGATTTAGCCTGAAGCACAGTTATGAGTTCCAGTCAATGGCCCAGTCAAAGTCCAGATCAGAATCAAAATCAGAATTTGTAGCAAGACTTGAAAATGTATGTTCTGCTCTAGATCCAGTCTCTGAAAAGTGGTTCTACAAAGTATTGGGGAATAAATACAGGTGCACACCACACTTTCAGATTTTGTAAATTGTAAAAAAAAAAAAAAGCATGTATCATTTTTAAATACTTCTAATTTATTTACTACCTTGTGTTGATCTGTCAGATAAACTCCCAACAAAACTCTTTAAATGTTGAAAACATTCAAGGGGTATCAATACTTCAGCAGGACACTGTACATTACTGCAACGTGAATCGGTGCACCATTAGCTGCTGTGTGTGGGCTTGACAAACTGGAAGCTTTAAAAATATCATATGAAAACGTTTAAGTGGATGAGGCATTTCGATTTTCATCACAATGGACGTCGGTTTGTCCAGTCAAGCATATGAGTGAATTACCATGGGCTTGCAGCCTCTGAGCACATAAGAGAGGTTATTTATGATTTGTTATGCTGGGAGCTTACAGACACAGCAATGAAGCTGCAGTGCAGTCAACCCAATAATCAGCATGTGTAGGAAGATAATAATGGAACTCTTTTAAATAAGATTACAGCGTTTTATGAAAGAAACTGATGAAGTTTCCTCTTAGAGTCTTGGTAGTCTTTTAATGGAAAGTCCTAAGTAAATCAAAAATAGATGACACAGGGCTGTTAGGAAGTGCTCTGAGTTGTTAACTCTGTCAGAACATGACTGAGGGTTTGGTAAAAACAAGGGAGTAGTGGTCATTTTAAGAACTGATTCTAATATAGATCTAAAGGCAGTATTTATGGAGCAAGAATGTCAAAGTCTCCTATTAGAGGGACTTTATCTGTAATCGGGACTTATCTCATATTTTCCTTAATTTACATTAACAGTTTACATTTAATCTTAACATTAACATTTACATTAAGAGTGAGGAGATAGAAACAGCCATTTGTTCTACAGAAGGTTGACCTTACATTAGAGTGTGATCAGGACATGCCCACTTCTGGTCCTGATTAACTCGTCCCTCTACCCCTTCAGACCTCTGCCACAGACTGGCTCGATGTAATAGCAGCAGTTGTGTGGCGGTGTCCCCTTGGCTGTAATGCTTATGACATAACTGTGACACTTGACATTATGTTGAGTCATGGAAGATCTGTTATAGTTCTATGAGCTTCTTTCAATTTCTGGATGCGTTGGAAAAAAAGCTCTTTGAGAGGAACAGTGCTGTGAAAAAGCATTGGCCCCCTTAGAGATTTCTTTTGTTCATCCTTTTTTGTCACACTCAAATGTTCTGGCTCATCAAACAAAGTTTTATATCAGACAAAGATAATCTTGAATAAAAAAGGCTGTTTCCAAATGATGATTTTATTTTTTAAAGGAAGAACCTATCCAAACCAACCTGGGCCCATGTGAAAGGTGGCCTCAAACCTAATAACTGGTAGTACCACCCTTGGAGGTGAACTGCCATCAAGTGTTTGTGATAACTGGCAGTGAGTCTTACATCTCTGTAGAGGTTGTTTAGCCCACTCTTCTTTGAAGAATTAGTTAACCTCAGCCCCACTGGAGGGTTTGAAAGTATTAGGGACCTGTTTAAGGCCATGCCACAGCATTTTAATTGGAATGAAGTACAGGCTTTGATTAGGCCATCTTAAAACCTTAGTTTCGTTTTATAATTGAAGCCATGTAGTGGCAGAGCGGCACAAGTGAACTAAGCCTCTGTTTAGGGCCTCGAAACCCTCAGGGGCCTCCCATAAATGATTGTCTTTAACACAGACAGACCTAAAACTTGGCAAATTCACTTTGTAAAAGTGCAAAAAACCTGTCACTACAACTTAAATCTTTTCTTTGTGTTCGAGCTCGGTTTGTTCACGAATACATCTCAGCAAATACCAACCAATTATACATAATTGCTTTTACGCTCAGCCAATTAAACATGGACCCCTCTCTCAGATTCCACCAAATCGTTATTGAAACGCTGTCAGCGGTGGTGATGGTCTTAACAGGAAGAGGGGCCCCAAATCAAATTCTGCTAAAGGTCCCATACAACCTTGGGTCAGCCCTGTGTAGAGATGTACTTGCTGGTGTGTTTTGGGTCATTTTCCTGCGACATAACTCAGGTGCCCTGCACTGCACTGCAGTCACAGAAAATCACACTCCCACCTTCATGTTAGTTAGTTGGAATCCATATTATTTATACATTTTATCATCATATATCTTCTGGCTGGAAGTAATAGAGTTGCTGGAGACCTTCCAAACTCAAAGACTTGGAGCTCATCACCAAAGATAAATCATCAAAATACAAATGGAAGTGCATAAAAAGCTGCTCAGCAATTATTAGAAGGATCTGATTGCTGTTCGGCAAGAAAGATTTTAGCCCTGATCATTGAAAGAGATAAAATTAAGTTTTGAAATACCATTTTAATAACTGAAATGTATTTAAAATAAATAAAGCATGTTTTTCAACATTTATACTAATTTTAAATTGTTCTATTATTTTATAAGCAACAAACATCATGGTTGAATGAAAATAATTTTTAATCTCAATCTGCCAGGGGTATGAATAATTTTAAGCTCATTATAATCTTCTGAAATGCTGTGTTAATTTTACACCAGATGGATTTTGACATATACCTTCATAAAAGTTTGTCTTTTCTCTCATTAGCAGATAAAATATTTTCCAAAAAACTTAAGGGGAACATAAAAATGTTTTTGGGAAATGTCATCTGAACCTTTGTGTTTTTAGTGGTCTTAAAACTCTCCCTCGGATGTATGTTTTGTTAACATAGGGCCAGATTGGTTTGTATACCTTTCTTTCCTTAATGTATGAAATATTCACTGCATTTTGATTTCAGTAAGCCGTATTCTCTTGTAATCTTTCAAAGAGGTCTTGAGCTATATTTTTTTAGGCTTTCTGAAGGTCTTTAAAAAAAATTATTTTGACATTTCCTACTTTTTTTAGTCCAGTACCTAACCCTATTAGAGGAATGTTTTTTTTTCATAATTATTATCTGTGTAGCCACTTAACTCTGACCTATGAGTCAACTGAAAATTGGCATTGACAGATTTCAGATATAAGCTGTTATAAGCTGAAAACATGGAAAACAGCTGATTGACTGTAGGATGATGCATCTCTCAGCACTTTGCTCTTTCTTAAACATGACACCTTTCTGACACCTTTCCTCTGCTCTTGTGTTTGGGCCTGATGCTTCTCTTTTGAGCAATACTAATGTTAATGGTTGAACAAACCACAGTTCAGAACAAAATTAACCATAAATCACTGGTGCCCATTATAAGATGAAAATGAGATTAAAACAATTGTGATTTGAAGCTGACCTGTATAGTATATATACAGCCATCCAATTTTTTCCTGCTAGTGTTCATCCCCATGATGGGAAAATAGATGATTTGCAGCTGCTCTGTTCCAGCTGGATATATTAGCAGTGCTGGCAGCTGACATCCTTCACCCCAGCCAATAAAGCGTTGCACATCAAAAATGGATTCACTTTGGGAAAAAGTACATTACAAGACAATCCAGATTTTAACATCTGAACTGGTAACTGAAACCTTGTCCCCAATTTGCTTTCGGTTTTTAGGTTTTTGTTGCAGAAAAGGGTTTCAGGGAGAATGTCAACATAAGATGACTAAACAGGCATAATACATTGAATCCTTACTGTCTCATCCTGCCACATTTGAAGGGATATTTACTTACAGAGAACATGCCGAAGGTTTAGCATCTTTTTGAAATCTTCATGCATCCATCGCACAGATAGTGAAAACACAAATTATGCTTTAGTTAGATTATGAGAAACAAAAGTCAAGTTGTAAGAGCATAAGCTAGCTGTGAGAAGTGCTCCACAGGCTGTCCCTGCAGGAGAGACTCAGAACAACAACACTAATCACAGCGTTTTATGAGGACACTTCAAAGTGTACCGGAGTCAAATTCCTTGTTTGTATGTATGAACTTGGCAATAAAGCTGATTCTGATTCTGATTCTGATTCAAGTGTTGAGGTGTAATGGTGCAAATTAGAAATGTAGACCTGCAGATCAAAATTAACATTACATCAGTTTTGAGAGCGATAACAAATAAGAACAGAACAAATAAGGACAGAAAAGCCTGTTGTATTTCTTGAAAATGATTAAATCTCAGTCAATTTTGCAGCTTTTCGCTATGTTAAAAAATGATGTGAATGATATGCAAACACATTTGGCAGGAACACTTCACACTACAGGCTGCAGCCTGTTCTTTACGCACCATCATTAGGAACAGATTTAAAATCTGATGTCTGATTACTTTATCAAAAGGGAAGACATAATACAACATACTTTTAATATGGCCATGTCACTAAGAACTTGGGGTCAATTCGGCATTTGGCCAATTTTTTAGCCCCTATTTTATAGCCACGGTTGTCATTCTTTCCCTATTCTGTACTTGTGAGCAAACCATTTCCATATTTGTAATGAAAGTTAAATCCAAAATTATTCATACCCCTGGCAGATTAGATTTTATAATATTTTCATTCAATCAAGAAGATTGGTCCCGACAGGAAATGAGATATACAGTACATCTCTTAAAAGATAATAAAACAATGCGAAAGGAGTATCAGTAACAGATGCTTCTATTTTTATTTACATTTAAATGTTATTATTGTTATAAAAAAAACTATTAGTCAATAATTATTTATACCCTTCTCAATAATCAATTGAAAAATCTTACATATTACAGTGATCAAACCCTCCTTTCAGTTGCTATGCAGCTTCTTCAATGTTTCCACTGGAATTTAGATAACTTATCTTAGATAATGAGGTTGGAAGGCCTCCTTGCCATCACCCTAATCTTTGACTCCCTCCACTGATTCTCTAGCGGATTCAATGCGGGACTCTGGCTGGGACACAAAATGTTAATATTACTTTCAGTCAGAACATGTCGATCGAAATAAAAAAAATGTATACTTTAAACCTTAAACTGCCTGGGGTATGAATAATAGGGGAGTTAACTGTAAATATTTTATTGAAATTAAATTATATATAAAGATGAAAATGCACGAAATTCCTATATAATTCAATTCCACTAATTTTATTTACTGAAAACTTTTTATGATGTGTATTTATCTCGGTTCTAGGTTCAAGGTGATCCCTTATCAAACAAAACAACTTTGAGCCATCTTCCTGTTTGTAGATACTATTTATTGGAGTCACAGAGCCACCTTTATGCAGAGTAAACTATAAAATATATGGATAATTTCTTGAAATCATTGGTTGTCAAAGTTGAGATAAAACGTCTCCCTGATGCATGCAATTTCATACATGGTTGTCACAAAGCATCATGTGGCAGATGGCTCCGTTTCATACCCAAAAAGTCATGTAAGAATCATTCAAAACTACATGGAAACAAAATGCTCAAGAGACCAGTTGTAGTTTCTGATATGAGAGATATGGCTCTCTGCTCAGGAAAGCACTAATTGTGCGGTGCATAAAAAGAAAGAAAAAAGATATACGTTGTTTGCACTTTAAACAAGTTTTCAAACTGTATTGCTTTGTATTTCTAAGACCAGTAAATTGGAACTGGCTCCCCTCTGTGGTGGCTGATGATGCCTTCAAACTTATCAGAGTTTGCTATTAGGTGCTGAATTAAAGACCTTATTTTATGTTTCTTCTGTTAATCTGGACAGCATTTGACTTTCTGTTGTCAAAAATCTTTCATGGTTAGACTGGTCAAACCTAAGCTAGGTAATTTTTTGGCTAAACTACAGTTTTTAACTATTGAGTTTTATGAAAACTTAATTCCTTTTGTTTAAACAAACATTTTTAGTACTTTTTTGATACTGTAGAATGAGACAAGCATGAAAAATACAATACATAATTTTGTCTGACTTGAAGTTTTCTAGAGAATATAATAACAGATCAGTGTTTTTAGTTGTTAATGTTTCTGATAAGGTATAAAAAAAAATTCTGCTGCACTAGTGGCCTTTATTTTAAATTTTTCCAAAGTAGGCAGATGGAAAGTGGGGTGAAGAGAGGGTGAAGACATGCAGCATAGGTCTCCGGGGTCAGGACTCAAACCCGGGACGCCTGCGTCAAGGACTGAGGCCTCCATATATGGGTTGGGCGCTACGCCACGCACCGATGTGCCCGATGAGAGGGTTTTGATGGAGAAGTTGGCGCATTTGTTAGTCAGTGGGGAAGCAGAAGGAGCAGGTTGCACATGGACACATTTTTTATGCAAGAACCACAAATGTTAGGGGCAAAATGACCAGCAAACAAACCTTTCAGTTTAACTGTAAAAATGTGATTAAAATGTTCCAAGAAAGTAACAGGAAATTACATTCATTAAAATCTTAATTCTAAAGACAACCTTCCCTGGAGATTGAAAGAGGAAACTGTGGAAATTCTACATTCCAGACTTTACATGTTTTCATACAAATTTTGAGATTTCCGTTCTGTCTGTAGTCATTTCACTCTGACTGGCTTATTGATTACCAAGTATGAAAAAGCAAAATATTTATATTGTAGTCCATGAACATGGATCAGTTGAATACTTTGTTTTACATATCGTGTAATTGAATGTCCACTGAGACTTTAGCTCCTGAGAATAAATATGTCCTTCAAAGTCAGTTGTGCTTAAAAATAGAAGCTGTTCAGAACTGAGTTATTGGTTGCCTTTGTCCCCTTTGTTACATTAATTTTAGCCTGACAGCAGCATGAGGGCGAAATAGATGCCTTGTTTTATACCATGTTAAGACACGAGACAGTAATTACAGCATAAGCCAGAGTCAGATTTTAAAAGCAGCATGATACTATATTTGATAGGGAATTTATCACCATCTGCTGCAGAGCGGTGCTGTCTGGAGCAGGAGATGCGAAGAAGGTCAGATACCTAGGTGATTTATTATGGCAGCAGACAGTTTGATAGGAAGTGTCATGTTTAACATACTTTAATAAAAAAAATGTCCCATTTATCATTTTATGCACTCCTACTGTGGTTGCCTCTTAGAATTATTAAAAGAAAGATAAATAAATACATCTTTGGACTGGAAGAAAAGCTTCTTGTGAACAAAAATCTATGGCAACACGTTCAAAGAACACAGCCAAGCAAAATTGTTCACAGCCCCCAGAACTTTTTCAAAATCTTTTCACATCAAATCCACAAACCTTAATGCATTTTGTTGTGATTTTATGTAATAGACCAACAGGGAGTAGAAGGCCTCAAAGGTTTGTTAGAGAAATATTAGCGTACAAACAGGTCAGGGATAAAGTTGTGGAAACAACTTCAGCAGGATTAGTTTCTAAAACAATATCCAAAGCTTTAAACATCTAACAAAGCCCAGTTCAAACCATCACCTGAAAATGGAAAGAGAAAGGAACGATTTGCAAATCTACCAAGTCAAGCTGTCCGTCTAAACTGACAGGCTTGGCAAGGAGAGCAATAATCCGAGAAACAGCCAATGGTAGCTGTGGAGGAGCTGCAGAGCTCCACAACTCAGGTACGAAAATCTGTTACAAGTTGTGCAACCCACAAGTCTCTCCTTGATGGATAAGTGGCAAGAAGAAAAGTCGGATAAGACCAAAAATGAAAGTTATAGTCTGAATGCAAAATGTGACGGAAAACTAGCACTGTACATCACCATAAAAACACCATTCCCACAGTAAAACATTATGTTGACATTTTTATGCTTCAGTGATGCTTTCCTTTAAAAGGGGGACAAGGAAGCTGCTCAGAGTTAATGGGAAGATGGACAGAGGTAAATACAGGGCAATCCTGGAATTCTGGTGAATCCTGGTGCTGGCTCTGTAATTTATCTCCCACTAATAATGTTGTCTAATGCACATGAGAGATGAGTGTATGCTTTGTCACTTTAAAATATCATTTTTCAGCAGCAGATTGGCAAATTTGTATCATAATCAACATACTTGGTCAAAAAAGTCTTCCTCAACAAAGTGATATTCTCTTGGCTCATTATTTAGACTGTCTGGGAACTGATGTTTTAGGTAAAATTATTAGATGTCTGCATGCTGTTAGGTGAAGTAGTGTTTAGATTCCATTTCCCCTGTTTGTTTGAAACAAAGTTGCATTTTGCCAAATTTTAATTTGAGAATTCCAATTTCAGACGTCTGTAGTTGACCTTAAGGTTTATTTTTTAAATGGTTTAACAGAGCCAAGATACCAAATCTCAAAGGGCCACTTGAGTGCATTAGACAGTTAAATGACCAAGGATGCTTCAAGGTTAAATTATTTTATGTCAATGGTATGCTGTATAATGTAGAAGTATCATGAACCTTGGGCGGCGTTGTTTTTCCCTTGTCGTAGCCAACTAGATGCAATAAATCAGAAAATGTGGAAGCAAATGACACTTAGGGAAAGAAAAGAGGACTACAGATGACCATTTCATATGTCATCACAAGGGATTAGTTTCTATTTTATAAAGAACAAAAACTCCATCTTCTGCTTGATTTTGTTCCCTTTAATGCCTTATTTAATTCTCACTAATATCAGTATTCTCCTTTCGCACTGCCACTACTGTCATCTATACATCAAAGCAAAATTACCTGAAATTCCAGGAGCTGGGCCTTGTTTGATCACATTGCACAAAATACATTAAGATGAAATACATGCATGTATTTGAATTCTAGCCCCTTACTCTTACACCCGTAAATAAGATCCAGTGCCACCATTTACCCTTAAAAGTTACCAGCTTAGTAAACAGAGTATACCTATGTGTAATTAAATCTTAATATAAATCCAGAAGCTCTGTAAAGGCTTAATAGGTTTGTTAGAGAACATTAGTAAACAAACAACATCCAAAAGACCAAGGTACACAGCAGATAAGTCAGGAATGGAGCAATAGAGAGGTTTTAATCCGGATTATGTTCCAAAACAATATCTCAAGCTTTGAACATTTCACAATGCACAGTTCAATCCATGGAATCCTAAAAATAGGAAACATTTGGCACAATTGCACCAAAACATGGCTCTCCACCAAAACCAGCAGGTCAAACATAAAGAGCTTTAATTAAAGAAGCAGCCAAGAGGTCCGTGGTAACTCTGAAGGAGCTGCAGAGAACCACAACTTGGGTGTTTACAGGACAACTATTAGTTGTGTGGTAAGAATAAAGTAATTGTTGAAATAAAGCTGTAAGACTTTTTGTTTAAAGTTCATTACAAGTAATGTTAGAGGACAAGGCAAAGTGTCAGAAGATGCTTGTGTCAAGATGTAACCACTGTTAAACATGGTGGTGGCAGCATCATTCTTTTCAGATGCTTTTTTCAGCGGGGACAGAACGGCTGTTTTGAACTGATAGGAAGATGGACAGAGCTAAATGCTGTGAAAAAATGGGGGGCGTTGCTCACCTTTCAGCAGGAAAAGGACCCTAAACAGTCATATAGTCATAAAGCTGCAGTGAAACGGTTTGGATCAAAACATATTTATGTTCACCTCAATCCATGGGAGTCCTCCTACTTCCTTATCACCATTCATCTGCCTTCCCCTCCTCATCAACAGATCACTTCCTGGTCTGTTGCTTAAAACAACGGCTTCTCTGAGACACTAAAGCATTTTTAAATGATGCAATAAACCTTAGCATTAATAATCCACAGCTCACAATAGGTTTATATGTCTGTGTTGCAGAACAAACCTTCCACAAGTGACAGGAGGTCAATACAGATGAATTTACATCAGGAGCCACATGAAGAAATGTTGTTTCTGTCCTTTTAAAACTGGCTTTGGCTTTGAAGGTCATAGGGACGTGAACAGCTGGGAAGTAAATCCTAAAAATGGAAACCACACCATGTCACCAACTACTTCTCTCTGGGAGAGAGAAAAGACACAGCTGTAATGTGCCGTTTCTTCCTCACTACTCACTACACCTGTTTTCTGTCCAGATGTCCCAATTATACCATCACCAGATGATCCCTGTGTATTTTTAGTCTAGGGCTGTTCAGGTTTGATTTTAGTTGAAAGCAGCATTTTCTTCAAACTGGGCTTGTTGCGCGGTACCACAGAGTATTGATTTAAAAGCCCTGGTCGGCTCTGTTGCATTTGCTTCTGCAAGCACAGTTGCCATGACATAAAAGTCACTGCTGAGCTGATGTTGTGTTTGCTCTAAAAAGGTGAAGGATGCAGACAATGTGAGCTAATCCAGTCGCTTTAGGGAGCAAATGTAGCTCCGGCAGGGGAAGAACTCGTAATATTGGCTCCGTGAAGCTGTGGTCAATAGAATATAGCAGGCTAAACCACAATTAGTCATATCTCCGTGACTCTGAGCATTGAAGGATTTTTATAAGCAGGTTTAGTTCTGGATGCAATGACATAATTCCATGTGTGGAAATCTTAGTTTATTAAAAACATTTATATAACTCCAATGTGGCAATAGGGACTGGCGGTGGCACAGGGCTAAAGCGCTCAACCCATGTAGGGGGGCCGCAGTCCTCAGGTCAGGGGTTCGAGTCCCAGCCCTCTGCTGCATGTCTTTCCCTCTCTCTCCACGCCTTTTCCTGTTGGTCAACTTACAAAATAAAGGCCACTTGTGCCACAAAATTCAAAATAAAAGAAAAAAAAACTCCACAGTGGCAAGATTTGCTGCAAGAAAGTTTCAGACATATCTGCCAGTGTATTTTAATAAGACTAAAAATATAGATGTCTTAACACCACCTTCTCCATGTGTTTAAATTCCTTCCTGGATGGAGATTTTAAAATAGATGCGTCACAGAGTGGTCTTGTTCATTTTAAGAGTTCTTCCTTCTGCTGTCTAACCACCATTCACTAATGCAGGCTGTAGTTTATCATCAATCCAGCGCCTCTGCATTGGGAGCCAGACGAAATTCCTCCTCCGAATAAAGGCCATTAGCCATTTGCGGTCTCATTACCAGATGGAGCGATTCAGGAGTGGTGTACGAAATAACCCCGTGCTCCATCTTTGTGTGAACAGATGGAGCAGGAGATGTGTGATCTCACACAGAGCAAGGATGAAGAAATTACAGAGGGTGGCTTGCTGTCTATGTGTAACTAAGAAATTTGGCGACAAAAGAGGAGAGCAGACAATAAGGGTTACTGTGGTTTCTTAATGTCTTTATACCTTCTGAATATTTATTTTATGAGGTTGCATCCCCAAAACACGAGGTATTAAACAGTTACAAAAAAGATCTTAAAAGAGTAGCGTGCATAGTTTGTGAAAACCCTTCACTCTGATACTCCTCAAAAATCCAGTGCAATCAATTCTCTTTAGAAGTCCTCTTTTTGTTAAACAGAGAGAAAACTATCACGGCACATTACCCTGAACACATCATCCCAAATGTGACGCATGGGGATGGCAGCATCATATCTTGGGGATGCTTTTCTTCAGCAGTGATAGGAAACCTGGTCAGAGTTGATAGAAAGATGGATGGAGCTAAAGACTTGGCAACCCTCAAAGAAAATCAGTTTGAGGCTGAAAAAGACCTGAGGCTGGGGCAGAAGTTCACTTTCCTGCAGGACAACAACCTTAAACATACAGCCAAAGCTGCAATGGAATAATCCACAACCCCAATTCCAGTGAAGTTGGGACGTTGTGTAAAACAAAATACAACAATTTGTAAATCCTGTTCAACCTATTTGCAACTGAGAACACTACAAATACAACATATTTATATTAAAACTGATAAACAGTTTTTTTGCAAATATTCGCTCATTTTGAATTTGATGCTTGCAACATGTTCCATAAAAGCTGGGACCGGGGCATGTTTACCACTGTGTTACATTACTTTTCCTTTTAACTACACTCCAAAGGCGTTTAGGAACTGGGGACACTAACTGTTGAAGTGTGGTAGGCGAAATTCTTTCACATTCTTGTGTGATGTACAACTTTAGTTGCCCAACAGTCCCTGGTCTCGGTCATCATATTTTACGCTTCATAATGCGCCACACATTTTCACAAGGAGACAGGTCTGGACTGCAGGCAGGCCATTCTAGTACCATGAACTCTTTTACCACGAAGCCAAGCTGCTGTAACACATGCAGAATGTGGCTTGGAATTGTCTTGCTGAAATAAGCAGGAGCGTACCTGAGAAAGAAGTTGCTTGGATGGAAGCATATGTTGCTCCAAAACCTATATGTACCTTTCAGCATTAATGATGCCTTCACAGATGTGCAAGTCACACACGACGTCTGTGATTTTCAAAAATCACCGCACACTTTTCCACTTTGTGTCAGTCTATCTCAGATGAGCTCAGGCCCAGAGAAGTTGGCAGCGTTTCTGGGTGTTGTTGGTATATGACTTGCGCTTTGCATGGTAGAGTTTCAAGTTGCACTTGAGACAAACTGTGTTTATTGACAGTGGTTTTCTGAAGTGTTCCTGAGCCCATGTGGTGATATCTATTACAGAATGATGTCAATTTTTAATGCAGTGTCTCCTGAGGGATCGAAGGTCACGGGCATTCAATGTTGGTTTTCGTCCTTGCTGCTTGCGTGGAGAGATTTCTCCAGATTCACTGAATCTGTTGATGATAATATGGACTGTAGACAATGAAATCCATACATTCCTGGAATTGCACGATGAGAAACATTGTTCTTAAACTGTTGTAGTATTTGCTCACGCAGTTGTTCACAAAGTGGTAAACCTCACCCCATCCTTGCTTGTAAATAACCTGCGGGGATCCTCCTTTTATACCCAATCATGACACTTGTTTCCAATTACCCTGTTCACCTGAGGAATATTCCAAACCAGTGTTTTTTAAGCATTCCTCAACCTTCCCAGTCTCTGTTGCCCCTGTCCCAGCTGTTTTGGAACATATTAAAAGCATCAAAAAAAAAAAAAAAAACAATAAGTTTATCAGTTTGAACATTACATATCTTTGTAGTTTGAACAGGATTTGCAAATCATTGTATTGAGTCCAGCTGAGAATATGTGGCGATCCTTATGTGCACAAATGCTCTCTCTTCACTCTAACAGAGCTTGAGTTATTTTGAAAAGACAAATGGAGAGACATTTTAGTCTCTAGACATGCAAGCAGAGATAGAGACATATCCCAAGACCTGCAGCTTTACTTATAGTAAATGCAGCGTATGGAGTTGGGAGGGCTGTGCATGGCACCTGAAGGTACTAATCAAAGCTACAATGTGACAACATGGTTACAATGTGACAACATGTGAAAAATCAGTAAAGCATGAATACTTTTGCATAGCATAGCAGATCGTTATATCTACAAATAGATGAGTGCTCCTCCCTGCCTCCTTACATTGCTGGAAAATAGATTTCAAAGACTGCATGTATTCAGAGAATCAATAAATCAAGAAGAGGCTTTTATGAGTAGACCAGTGTAGCAGTTTCCACCATCTGTGAAGAGATTAGTTGATTTATCTGCCACTTCCCTTGAAAATCATTATGGAGGACTCTTACTCAGCAGGAGATTTTTTTTTTCCTCTCACAAAGACATTTTGTGGAACTTCTTTGAGAACTCCCTGTCTTAACTTCTGCAGCTCCTCCTCTTTGTATTACACCGTGACCTGAGCACATGTTAAAATGAGGCAGATCCACACCCTGCCAACTGTTCTGCTCTGCAGCTCTCTTCCTCTTGTTCGCACATTCGCTCCTCTCTGTGTGGGCCTGGCCAGGAGGATGCTGTTTACGCGAGCAGAGCAGCTGTCAGCAGAACAGCAGAGTGCACCCTGAAATGTGGAATATGCTATTTCTAGGATTTTTGGAGAATACCAAATTAAAGCTGTGGAGAGAAAAAGCCCTGCCACGAGTAATCGGGTCATGCTGCTTGACAGTGCTTTCACTCAGAACCCAAAATCCATCCTTCTGAAAATGTCAGCTTTCTTATTATAATACAAGCGTTTTTTGTGCTCAAAGGCCAACAATGACCAAAAGAGGTAGAATCTATGTATAGTGTGCTGATGTGTTCAAGAGAGCATTTGGGACAAAGAGGGGATGTGGGAGAGAGCAAGAGGAGGGGCTTGAGAGGAGAACTGATAGTCACGACAAAATAAGGTATGAGTCATGTGGTGACGTAGATAGATTGGTCAGGTAGCACCCATGTGTCGTTATCACTGACGCCAGAGGCTGCTGCCAAGCAGAGGATGTATCACAGTAATTCAGCAGTAAACCTCCTGCAAAAATTTAAATGTATTTGATTACACTGTCTATTTGTTGCACGGTTAAATTGCAGAAGTTGCTGCAAATCTAAGGAAATTATGGAAATGATGTGAGTGCTTAATATTTAAAAGCTCTTATCGATCCTTTAGTGTTGCAGACTATAGGTGCTGGCTTTCAGCTTTATGGCCTAGTTTTTCCATCTCAAATGTCAGTGATTTAGTTTTACAGCCTAAAGCTTTACTGTTTTTCTTCGGCCTCTCTGCTCTCATCAACCATCGCTGTAGGTTTGTGACATGTTTTCAGCCAGACTTCCCATAAACACAATGAAACCAGATGTCAGAAACACAGATTTAACAACCTCAGGAACTAATAAAAATACTGTTTAGGTATAAAGACTGACGTAAAGGTAAACATCGGGGGTGTTGACATAGTACATTTAGGGCCATTTACGTCATGGTAAAATGCTGCAGTGAGGCTTTACGCTGTAAGACTTAATAAAAAAAATGCTCTTGTTGATATCTGGTGTTAAAATTAGATTTTTAAACCTTTTCATTTTTTATCACATTACAGCCATTGGGATATAAAATATTTTACCAATAATAATCTGAAAATGTGTGGATTTGTGTTCAGCCCCTACCTGATTTCTGGAACCACCTTCTGCTGCAATCACAGCTTGTTTGCCATTCATCTTTGAAAAGTAGCTTAGGCTCAGTCATATTTGATTAACATCTTCTCTAAAGATCAATTTTCCAGCTGTGCAACCGATTTACACTTACATTTTGGTCTGGATTTTGACTGAGCCATTCTAACTCTTGAATATGCTTCTAGCACTCAACCAAAGTTCTGGCTGTGTGTTCAGGGTTCTTCTGCTGGAAACTGAACTTCTCACCCAGTCTCAAATCTTTCAGCAGATTTTATTCCTGAGTTAACCCTGTAGTTTGCTCCATCATCTTCACATCAGGTCTTACTGGGTTCCCTGACCCTACGGAAGAGAAGCACCCCCACAGCATGATGCTGCCACCACCATGTTTCACTAAAGGGGTGGTGTGTACAACGTATCGGCAGCGTCAATGGCAGCTGAATTTATGGCGAGCAAGGGGTAATTCATTAACTATTTATATTATTTTTTTAGACAATCAGTTACATTGCGTATTGTTCAAGAGTATCAGAGTAAAGGGGGCTAAATATGAATGTACACGAAAAATTTTTCAAAGCTTCATTCAAAAATCCTGAATCATACTCTCTTCATTTTGCAAGCATGTTACTTTGTGTTAGTCTGTCACACAAAATCCTTATAAAATACACAGGGGTACTTTTGCAAGGCACTGTATGCATATCTGAGAGTATACTAGATTCAGCTCAGGCCCAGTGCATCTCCTTTTCAATCCCTGACTCAGATTGTTGTGGGATTTAGCACAGAAAAATAAATGCATGGAAAAAAATAATGCTGTTGACTCATGCGCTTTCCTGCAGAGAATCAAAGCTTAACACTTAAGCAGCTTATCTACAGGTTCCCCAGGTTGCATTCTGGACGCTTCTTTCAAAATCAAACCAGTTTTAAATTTTCTTCTATTTTTTCAACACTTTTGTTTGGTTTTATGAATGCAAAGTTTCATAAGATTCAACATTTCAGTGTTTCCAGTTTCTAGCTAAACGTCTCATGTCTTAATGTTGATGTTTTCTTTTTCTTCTGCTATGTCATGCAGGAAAGGTTGCAGTCAGAGAGAGGGCTCACTATATATTTCATAGAATGTAAATAAATGTTTATCACATTCATGAATTTAGGCTTTCATTTGTTGTTCATTGTTGCTGTTTCTTGGATGTTCAACCCACATGCTATAGATTCCCTCTCACCGATGTCCATGTTTGCATACGTGGTCTGTCGACATCATAGCCATCGTGTTATTAAATCAACAGGCAAGATAAAAGCCTCCTCTGCTCGCTCTGAGGAGCAGATGACGATAACAGCTCCTGGCAGCAGCCTGAGAGCAATATTATCACAGAAGACAAATCCATCGGGGAGCAATTAACAAGAGGTAGCTCTTTTTTTATAGATTGTAACCTCAAGACAATAGGATATAGTATCTGTATTTGAGTTTAATGAGGAAAGATGGAACATCCAAACCTTATATTAATGTCCGCTGCACAGTAGATAGCCTGAAACTGAAACTCTTATATGAATGCATAAACATCATTTGCACAAAAGGCAGTTGTGTTTAAGGCATAAGATGCCATTTTTGTCTTTTTGCATTTAGTTTGTTTTATAAATGCAACCAGAAAGCAAGTTGCATCTGCTTCACAGCTTTATCAAATCACAGATAAATGTTTAATGGTTTCTTTAAAAACAATACTTGATTCCTTTCATGTAAAAGCTTAATGTATACGTATCAGTAACCCCAAACTGATTCTTATCATAAATATGTGCTCACGCACAACTGTTACTTTCTGTTACTTTCAGAACCCTCTGAGTCTGCCTCCAGGTGCTCCTCCTCCATTTTCTTACCGAGAGTTTTTTTACTTGACTCAGGAGCATCTCACCATGGAGGAACACATAGACACTTTGTGGTGCCAGAGGCTATTTCAAGAAAGCAGACGAACACAACTAACTGCTTTTGGTCAGCTAATTACCTTTGACAGAGTTTTAAAGGTTATCACCGGGTCAGAAGACAGGGGGCAGCAAAATCACAGACCCTGAACTATTCTTAACAAATGATCTATTGCGCTTTCCAAGATTATCATCATTTTTGGTATTTTATCACTTTTTATACCTTTTTACAAGGAATACTAATAAATTTAGAGGATGCTGCGTGCAAACCAGCAATACTTATCCCACACTGGACAGTAATGCTTTAATCGTTTCAAATTTGTGAAATTTATGATTGAATTAAAATCCTATATTAGAATCTCAGCTAGAGACAATGACGGGCTAACTATGTAGTATTATTATTAATTTCATTATTATTATTATTATTATTGGTGCCTGTAATATGCATGGAGAGCAATGCAGTATACCTGGCAAAGGAAATCTTTTCAACTTTCAAGCTAAAATGTAGTAACTCTATCAAATGTATGTTATTTTCACTAGATATGGTTTTAATTTTTTAAGGCAATTGAATTAATCTATTAATTATCTATTAATTGGGACTTGAAGAAAAAGAACGCTTACAGATGCCATACAAAACTCTACAAAACTCTGTCTGTCAGATGATGTTATATTACTAAAAGAGTTGTTCTTTAATTGTAAAATTGTTGTTCTTTAATTTAACATCTAAACTATTTCCTTTAGTAGGTTTGAAAACAAGGTATTTTATTTTGAAGAGTCATGTTGCTTTTGTGGCTCTAAACTAATTTTATTTAACTGGACCGGCAAAAAGGCAAAAATGGCTAAACTATTAATATAAAGAATATGGTGTTGGACCTTCCAGATTATTAATGGACCTGAACAAGGAAAGAAAAAAGTGATTTTTTTTTATGATTATGATTTTCAAAATAAAACAGCAATATACTTTTTCATAGGTTTTATTATTTACAACTATAGGATATAAATTCTTGATGGACTTGATGGATACTCTTTTTTTTTTTCTTTACTGACTACAAGACCAGCTTCCAAAATTGTGTCAACCATAAGAGGCTAAATCTTTATATTTATATAAGATACATATAAAATATTCAAAAAAGATAGGCACAATACAAAACTATAAAAATAAAAAAATACACTGAGATAAACACAAAATACACACAAAAGAAATGATGATCAGGTTATTGAAATCCCTCTGATGTTGAGGGCTGTAATTACTGTTGAATGAATGATTTTTTGTAAATTGCTTTTCTGACCAGTGGGACTCTGTGTCTCCTGCCTGGTGGGAGGAGACTGAATGAGTAATGGAGGAAATGAGAGGGTTCCTTTGTGATCACGATGGCTTTGCTGATCACAGAGTACTCATACAGATGGGACAGTGAAATCTGTGATGAACCAATTATTTTGCTAGCTTGGTTTGTTATGCGGGGGAGTTTTATTTTCCGTTTGTTAGTGATGAAGTTGTACCAGGATGTGAGATGTGATACTGAAGCTGAGAATGGATTCTATAAGTGAGCGGTAAACCATGATTAAAATGTTTTTTGCTAATGTTAAAATACCTCAGCTTCCTGAGAAGATGGAGGTGTTGGAGGGCTTTATTATAAAACGTGACACAGACAGGTGTCCATCTATGTCCCCAGATACTTAAAGCACTCCACCTATTCAACCTGCTCTCACTGAATAGTCAAAGGCTTAAAAAGCTGAGACGTAATTGCTGCTCTGTCTCTGCCCACACAGCACCACTCCTTTGTCTTTGTGATGTTAAGTTCTAGTGATTTCCCACCAAGAATTGTGACCAGGTCCTCAACACCCAGTTGATACAGGGTGAGAGCCTTCATACTGTCCATGTGGCTACCAGGGTCACGACATCATTTAAAAGGATCTGCTGTGGTCTGTCCACTGAAAAGTCTTTAATCCATAAAATCTGTAGTTTCTGGAGACAGTGCGGCAAAGTGTCAGTGTTTACAGTGTTGAAGGCAGAGGAGAAGTCCATAAATAAAATCCAAGTATATGGTTGTGCAGAGTCCATATTTGTTACCACCATGTTAGGCTTGTGTCCTCCACACCTTGTTTTGCCCAGTAGGCAAACTGGAGAGGGTCCAGTTTTTCAGACACCACGTGTGACATGAAACCACCAAGGAATCTCTCCATACATTTGCACAATACATATCTGAAGTCTTTAGTGTTCTTAGCATGTGCCTTTTTGGGTGTGAGTGTTATTAAGAACTCTTTTCATTGGCTGGGAACAAACCCAGAATCCAAAAGGGGTTGAAACACTCTGGTGATGACTGCACCCAACTGTGCTTTGGCACCCTGCTCCTGAGTACATTTGGGCCAGAGGCTTTGTGTGAGTTTAAGATAAAGGTCAGCAGCTGCTTATCAACAGAAAGTGAACCTCAAAATAAAGCTCACAAATATTCTTCAAAAAGTTTCATTCTTCCATTGTTCAGATAATTGTACTCACAGATTCAGTATAATCATCTAGCTTGTTCATGTGGTTCACATATTAAAAATGTAGGATCTGGATTGTTAAAAAGCTTTAAAGACTAAAACTGATGAATGTTGGGCCTAAACCGGACATTTAAAAGACAAAATGTGTTTAAACAGTGCTGTGCAACAAGTGCACCATTAAAATTATTTTTGCTCCTCTTTTCAAATGATCATTACACTTTGTGGATAGGTCAAAACTTTATAGCCTAATCATTTAAAAATGAATGTGACAAAACTGAACATGTAATAGGGCTATAATTTCTCAGCTGGAAACATGATATTTGGTCTCACATCATTAACTGTAATTGTATGCTGCTTCAAACGTCATGATGTGGTTCAAGGCAACAATCAGCAGCTGGCAGATGGCTAACTTCTGGGTACGGCTTTAAATTCCCACCCACCCAACGAGCTAAATTATACTGCAACTACAGCAAAAGTTCAAATCAAATCATATTTTTGAAAAATGAACAGCCTAGAGGTGCTGCTCTGCTGCTTTGATAGTATTAGGAATAATTGTGGCCCTTAAAGCTGTAACTGTAACTCATTAAAAGGAAAATAAGGGCGATAACGTGCATAAAAACATTCAGTTAACAGTTCATGAATTTTTAGACACAATGCAGAAGCTTGTAATTATGTCCTACGTGGTAATTTTCAGTTGCCATAGGGACACAGACAATGAAATTAATTATAGCATAGTGTTTAACCATTTTATAATAAGGTATGGGTGGAACATTGGATTTTTTTGACAAAGTGGCAAAGCTGCTCTTCTAGTCCTACTAACTTTTCAACACATGCTCTCGTCTCCTGCCTGTAAACTTGAAGACAGTGAAAGCTTAACATAATGCAATGAAATGAGTTAACCTCTTTACTGCTGTCACTACAAAGGCCTTCATATGGAATATAAGGGAACATAATGTCTCCAAGAGGAACGTAGCTTAAATCAGTGAAGCACTCCTTCCAGTGTCTTCGTTGTATCTGTGTGGCACATGTATCTGCAGGCAGAGCTGAAAAACTGTGGAAAAAAACAGCTGTGCAGTCCGACGACACTGAATGACCACAGTGGAAACTAACCATCAGCGCCTTACAAAACCACCCACACACACACACACACACACAAATTCAAACACATCGAGATACAGGCAAATGCTTAATGTTCCTCTTCAAATCATGTTTTAGTCATTGACATTTGGGATTTGCTGGTGACTCAGCACCAGATAAGTGATGGTCCGTCTCACGCTGTCTCACCTGAGCCCCTGGATCCCCATCTATCAAAGTAAGTGGAGACACGGGTGAAGGCAGGAAGACAAACCCACCTGTCAGACACTGTTTGCATGTCGCTAGGTAAATACAGTTGTCATTTACTGTGTTTGCTTAGCCCTGACACCAATATGAGCTTGTCTGACTGTGTTAATAGTTCAGGAAAAGAAAAAAAAGTCCTAACCATTAACGCCTATTCATAAAACAACACAGCAATAACTACCTTTATTACAGCTCTTCAGAGTCAGGATTAAACGGATAAACCAATGGGAATTAATTTAATTATTTTTCTTTCATTCAAAAGACAAAAACAATTGTATAAATGTACTAGTTTAACAATCTTAACTTCTTAAGAGTCAAATAACACTAGAATATAATTTTTTGTATACTACATAACTGATATAATTTAAATATTTGTGTCCAAGAGTGGACAATAAGTTCCTTTTAGTTTCATTCACAATAGTAAAGACAAGGTTCTGCACTGCTCCTAGCAAATGGAAACTGCTTACCTAATTTATGGACTTTAGTGCAAAGATAACAGGTGCAAAGGTGAACATGTCCACCATTTTGTCATATTGCAAGGGCAGCAGGATGACTCTGCCAAGTAGGCTGATAGGTCTACTGCAGTGCCACAAACTTTTTCACATTACAGTAATAACCTTTGGAGCATTTTGGTGGATTTTAAGAAACAGATCGGCACAAAGAAACATAAAATTTTGACATCAAAGGAAAATTAAACATGGTTTTCAAGCGTTTTCAAATCTGAAAGGGTGCTGTGCATGAGTATTTAACCCGCTTTGCTCTGATACCCCTAAATAAAATCCAGTGCCTCCAATTGCCTGTAGAAGTCCTGCTAAGTAAATAGTGTCCACCTGTGTGTAATTTGTGAAGGCCTCAGAGGGCTATTAGAGAACATTAGTGAACAAACAGCATTATGAAGTCCAAGGAACACATTTCACAGAGCACTGCTCTGAAATCATGAAAATAGTAAGAATGACAGGCTGAGGAAAGAGTTTGGCACAACTGCACAAATACATTGCTGTCCACCTAAACCAGCAGGCCTGGAAAGAAGAACACTGAAGCCATGTAGGGGACACAGCAAACATGTGGAAGAAGGTGTCCTGGTAAGATTCGACCAAAATCGAACTTTTAGCCTACATGTGAAACTCCAAATGTGGGGGAAAACGAACACTGCACATCACCCTAAACACACCATCCATGGTGGTGGCAGGATCATGATGTGGGGAAGCTGCCAGTGACTGTAAGATGAATTGAGCAGCAGCAGATGTGAGTTGGTTTTATAAATAACATTAGAACCTATTATTCTGATAGATTCTAACCTATTTCTAACATAATAATAGGTTCTAGGATATTCTATTTTAATTGGCTAGTGTGACATGCATGTTTGTACAGTGCAAATGTCAGGTCCGTTTTTTCTTAAACCAAGGAGATGCAAAAATCAACAGATAGAGGATAAAACACAATACACACCTTTCTCCAAAACAACCTGATAAATAATCACAGTAAAAGTAGATTTCATTAAGGATGTGAAATGTGGCTTTTGTCTAACCTGTTGAGTATGTTTTCCCTTTGGTTCATATTGCACTTCGAGCCACAAACATTGGTCATTTTATGGAGGGTTCAGAGTGCCAAATTACAATCCCTCCATATCATTTCGGCGTCTCTCTAATTTGTTAGTGGGGCTGTTTTTGTTTTTGAAAGCTTTATGCAGACCAAGCCACTTCAACATCTCTGTAAATGTAATCTTTAAATATAAATAATTTACACCAGAGGAGGTAAGTTGCTATTTTTTTCACCCATCTGCACACCTCCGACAGCTTCGCAGCATAATTCTATTCTGAATTTGATTTATCTTAATGCACCTCCACTTCCCCTTAATCGCCCACCCCAGCCCCCCCCCCACCCCCCCCAGCCTGGCATTCAACATTCCTCCCAAAAGTCAGATATTCTTCATCTCCCTCCACCATTCTGCTACTGCTAAAACCTGCAGGGACACAACACACACACACACGCTCACTCTACTCTATCAAGTTGATCAGTGATTTACTGACACAGTAAGGAGCTGTGTGGCGCCCACGTTGCCAGAATCAAGCTGTCATCTGTTCTCAAACACACTCAAAGAGGACCAGACCAGAGCTGGCTGAGTGAGCTACAACTGGAAACAAAATGCTGGAGCTGCTTTTATATGCAGGCTATAAATCACACAGATGCAGAGGGGGGTTTTCATGTCAGCACAAAACAAATGACAGGTTCTTTCCAAAGCAGAGGTTGGTAAGAGATTAAAGATTTAAAATATTTCTTGTGCCGCGGAGCAACAATATCATATCTAGGATTTCACACAAGTGCATTTGCGAAAATTGAAGCCCATTTGCTTGACTTGACGGCAAGTTCTTGTCAAAGTTTGAAAGCTTTTCCCTAAAACATTGAGAATGTAAAATGAGACTTTTTTTTTATCTTTGCTTTCTATCAACTTGCTGATGTTATTAGTCTCTCTTAAATATACGTATTTTACTTGACCTAACCCCCCAGTCAATCAATGCATTAACTCTTCTACATTCTAAAGGTGGAATAAAACTCATCGCATTCCTGCACAAAGCACGTAAATTGTTTCCCCTATTCTTAAGAGCAAACAGAGGGCAACTCCCTATCAACTGTACACACATAAAAGCAACAAAAAATTGTTAATGGTGCAATTTATATGTTTATCAGTTATATTTATCCTCCTTCTGCCCCTTTCTCACCCTGCCCTGGGTAAAAGAACAGCCCAAATGGCCCAAATGAAAAATCCCCACTGATGTGATTATCTCTAGCTTCCTCTCAATTAATGCTTCCATTCAGTTACAAGTTTACTTTCCATAAATTACCCTAAATTAAATGTATCACATAAAGTTTGCATTAGGTAAGGTTTCTTTCACCTAACAGAGAAAGGTATGCTGTACCTCATCCATGCATTTTCTATACCTACTTCTTCCATACAGAGTCACATGGGAGCTGGTACCTATCTCCAGGGACATTGACACATTATCTTACAGACATGTCTTTGGTGCAAGATAAAGAAAAATGGCCTCCATTTTAAAAAACGATTCAATTTCCTACTGTCTTGGATTTTTACTGATCTAGAGTCAAGCATGCTCATGGAGCAGCAGTGAGAGATGACCCAAACTATGAAGGTTGTTTCTTCAGGGTGACAGACGGCCACAGCAGCAGAGGGGGTTGGACTTGACATCAGCAGGGACATCCTGACAGCAGAACAGCATCTGCTGTCTTCTATGGCTGGCTCCTCACGCCAACTGAATGGCAATCAGTAGTGGAAATAAAGGAGGGCACTCTGGTGAACATTTTTACTGACAGCAGCTATCTGCTTTGTCTCTTGCTCTCTCCTCTAGACGAAAACATAGGAAATTGTGCATGATTACTGTGTTTTTATTCAATTTTGCAGCATTATATGGGAGTAAGGAGAGAAAATGCCAGCTTTTTGCTAGTTTATTAACCATAAGTGAAGTGTGGTTTCAAAATGCTGTTAGTAAAGCTTTTTACCATTGTGTTACAGGTATTTACATGGTTCACACTTGCACTATATGTCTATGGAAATCTACTGGGCCATGCTATCTAAACTAGCCTGGCTCTAAGGGAAAAGTTGTTGTCTCTGACAGCAACAAATGCCATCATACCTTTGTCCACTTCAAGGCCTGTGTTTTATTTTTTATTCTAGCCATTCAGAAGTGGATTTGCTGGTGTGCTTTAGATCATTGTTCTGCTGCATAACCCAAGCGCGTTTAAGCTTGAGGTCACAAGCTTTCTCCTTCAAGATTTTCATCTTGAGAGTGGATTTCATTGTTCCATCAATTACAGCAAGTCGTCAAAATGATTTAGAGCTTGTAATTACTTTTTCACATAGGGCCTGGTTGTTTTGATAGTTTTTTTTTCCTTTAATAAATGAAAGCATAATTTGGAAACTGCCTTTTATATTTACTCTTATTATCTTTGGCTGATATGAAAGTGTGTTTGATCATCAGAAACATTTAAGAATTTCAAAAAAGAAAAAACCGAAGAAATCTGTAAGGGAGACAAAAGGTTTTCACAGCACTGTGTGTGTAAATGTACACTGATGGTTTTCCTCCCTGCCTTGACCAAGGCCCAGTTAGCATATCCACAGGACTGGAGCGCTTTTTTTGATGTGGTTCTTTTCTTTTCCCTTTCCTTCTATCTTCGTGGGGACATGATGGTGTAGATTTCTGATGACATAAAGTTTGTGTTCCAGTGGGTGGTGAGAGTTGAACAGAAGGTACTGATCTGTGTGGGTTGGTTTCCTGTAAACTTCAAAGTTGAGGCTTCCCTTTCGTTTCATGTGCAACAAACAGTCCAAAAAAGGCAGCTTGTTGGCGTTAGCATCCTCTCTGGGGAACTTGGTGTTGTTATCTACAGAGTTAATGTGTCTGGTGAACTCTTCCATTGGATTTTTACTCAGCTTTCATACAGCTCTAAACACCTCTAAAGACCAATGAGTAAATATCGACTCTAAACAGAGGAGGAGGCCTCAGATTTCAGCTTTCAATAACACAGTTCAGGATTCAGCCTGATATGCAGATAGTTTTAAACCAGTTCACATCTTCATGCGTGTGACCAAAACATCTCTCGTGATTCAGGCTAACAAACGGCGCTAACAACGCCCTGTTGTTAGGCGAGTCTAATCTGTATGTGAATTTAAATGTGCAGAACGCTAAAGTAAAACAGATTAAAAGCCGGGAATGGCTCCCATAGCTTTGAACTGAGAACGTCGTTTAGATGAAGAGCAAAACATCTTCAACTATAAGAACTGAAGTCCAGTTGTTGTTGTTTTTTTTGTTTTTTTTTTTTTTTTTACTTTTTTGGTTTTGCCATTTCCTGAAAAAAGTATGTTCAGTGGAAATGAATCCAAAGCTTCTCTACAATCAGAGGAAAACACTGTCCTCTGGAATCAACTGCAAGATATGCAAACAACCTCCAAATGAATTCAGACCCCTCCCAGCGACAGTCCTCGTGCATGAATGAATCTAATTACTGCCTGTACATTGGTGGTCTGACACAAACAAGCACCTCCTCAGATTATTTCTTTTGTTGTCCACACTGTCAGGAACACTGTGTGAATCTTGTATGTAAATGCACCTCTCAGCACCTACAAATACAGCTTCCATCTTGCCAATCTGTTTGTGATGTGGGTGGGGAGGTGATAAAAACAGACAATTGATGTCTGGAAGCATGAGGGAATTTATTCCCTTACATATGGATGTAAACGGAGTCCATTAACAGTGTTTTGTCAGTTTTATAAACTACATATATATAAATTCCTACACAACCGTTCAAGAGTGCCAGTCTAGAGATGTAATTAATAACAGTGAATGTTAATTCAGCTGCAGAATGAAGCTGCATCTCTACCCTTCCCATGTTTCAGCCCCCGACTCTATTTTTTCCCCCCTGTAGATATTCTTTTTCACAATTTGTCATGCCGCAGCGCGAGGCTGAACGCCGGTGCCTGTGAGCGTCTCTGAGGGCTGAGATAAAACCAAGCTGACGTGTGGGTTCAGCTGCGTCAGTGTCCTCTGAAACAGTCTAAGAAAAAAGAGGAGAGAGAATACAGGGAAAGCGTGCTCCTCCAGAGGTGGCCTCCTTTTGTACTTCCCACCTTCCTGCTCATCCTGGCACACAGATGCTGTCTTTTTGCTTTTAACAGCTGCTTCAAACAAAGCTGTCATTACAGACTTAAAACGCAATACAGGTTTATAAAATTATATCACAACTCTGGACTGAAATTGTGTCGATTTGACAAGTTTAAAGACGAAATGGTTGAACTATTTCTACACTGTAGTTGATTCTTTAGGCAAATTCAAAGGCAGACATCCTCATGTCATTCACATAAGAACTATAATCCTTTTAAAACATCCAGTAGATTCACAGGTGTGCCTCCCTGAGAATGCTGCTCCACCACTGGAGGGAAAACATAAATCCATCTTCTCTTCTTTCTTGCCTCCACACAGGCTTTCTTTCCCATGATGCCCATCCCCCCTTCAACTGAGGATCTACTTGGTAAATAATTGAGGCACATTCCCCCGTCTGCTTTAGTGGAGCTTCTCAACTTGATAGTTTCTCAGTTTATGCAAGCAATATTTGGTCCTACTTATAAGTGTAATGGGACATTTTTGATTTTATGGATACATATTAAATGGCTCTTTTGTATCTAAAGACAGCGTTATGTGGTCCCAAACATCTTCAAAAAACCTGTACAATTTTGTGGCTTTTTATGTTTTATTTTAATTTTTAATTTTAGATCTCTCATTTTTGCAATTGTGACCTGACCTAATAATATAAAAAGCAATACAAGTCTTAATTATAGCCCATGAATTTAAATCTACAACTTGTACAAATGATAAATGACATTACTGGGTCTGGAAGCCATTGTGTTGTTTTTTGTCTGCATCTATAATTTAAGCAACATCTTTTCGGCCAGATTTAACAAACAAATCATTTTGTTATTCTGCAGATGCAATTGACATCAGAACATCACATTAGATGCACCGCTCCATTCAGGACATGAAATGTGAATCTTGATCTGTCATCGTTTTTCAAGCTGCAGTGAAGGAAAAGCCTGCTGGGATCCATTAGAAGGCGTGTTTGCTGACCTCTGCTGTCTGAAAGCCTTACCTCACTCTTAAATCCTAATGAACAGCCTCTATTCAAAACCTGAAACTGTAACTAGTTTGAGGGGAAATTTACAAAGCAATCTCTTCCGTTTGTTTACAACTTACACTATTTGCTTTATTTCTGCAACAAATGTACAAAGCATATTACTCTGAGTACCTGCAGATGCAAACATTCTCATCAAGTCTAGCAGAAATGCAAAATTTGCAGTCATGATCTTAACTCCACGTCCTGATCAGGCAAGGCATTCCTCAAAACTTTGAGAACAACTGACTGGAGGAATCACATCAGAATTGTACAGTTTTGTACCGTCTCTAAGTGATGCTGCAGATTGTAACAGAGAAATGATGCATAGTTTTGTTTATACAGATATACTATTGAACTCAATAGTGAGGTTTTTCCTAATCCTGTCTGTACTTTCCCGAAATTATAAGTTACTTTGTGCAACTTTTCAGGCACTGTCTTGATATATACCAGGTTCTTCCTGTAAACCATGTAATTTACCAGGTATTTTCCAGGAACCCTCATGAAAAGGTTTGATGAAAGCCCCATGAGAGTTCCATAAATATATATTTTAAATTCCTTTAAATTTCCTTAATTGTAGTTGCTAAGATCCAGGAAGTTTCATGAAAGTACTTGGTAAGTTCTGGATAGTAACCTTTACATTTTGGGAAAGTACCAGC
This sequence comes from Crenichthys baileyi, assembly GCA_036173005.1. Lineage (NCBI taxonomy): Eukaryota > Metazoa > Chordata > Actinopteri > Cyprinodontiformes > Goodeidae > Crenichthys > Crenichthys baileyi. The sequence goes on from JAHHUM010002603.1 coordinate 949,656, forward strand.
TGTAACTTGTAGTTATATCAGAATTGTAAAAAGAAATGTGTGCAATGACCCTTTCTGTTTATTTCACCTAATAAACAGAAAAAGTCTTTGGTTTGGGGATGTGTTGGTTGAGTGCTTGCTATCCACCTCCTCCACCCGTTCACTTCAATGCAAATGATTTGCTTACGCTAGATGGACACAGATCTCTTAGTGCACCTCTCCTATGTTGTACAATTAAGACAGATCTTTGTAGTTAATTTTTTTGAGTTCTATAATAATGTAAAACAGCTGTTGGTGCTTTGCACAATACTTTTTTTTGCAGCAAATTACCTGAGGCGTTATTTTGTTAAATATTGAAACAAACTGAGCTGAGTACATGTATAATACATTATTTTAACACATTTAGACATTTGAATAAAACAAAAAGATTTGACATATTTCTAGTAAATCCATTGGGGCAACAGGTTTCCTTTTTCCATGTTTTTTTCTTTTGCGCCTAAATAACTAAGATTTTTCATCAGATGTCATTTTTTCTGTATAATCTGCATAAAACAAGCAGCTCAGGTCTTTTAGAATGCCAAGCAATTTCCTCTTGCTGTATTTTAGATACATATATTTATATTTGGGGAAACCTTTCTCTAAATATTACATGCATATTACCTTATTTGAATGCAGACTAACAGCGTCAGCACAGAGAGGAGCTATTTGCTTGGTCCTGTTTGTTCAGGAGATCTCATTGTGTGTAGTTTCAGAATTAGAAACTCAAGTTTGCCCCCATTTAGCTCCTGCAAATACATCTGTGAATATGCTACTGATGTGTGTCTGCAGGATGACGCAGCTCTGAAAAGCTACGCGTTTTTCATACATACACAGTATGCGTTGGGTATGTTTTAAGATGGTCATTCGTTCTGACATTTCCTTCTGGGAGAAAATCCAAACCTTCTGTACAAACACTTTTTAAACATAGAGATAACTCAACCACTTTCAGTTTATACATATATTTTCTTCATATAAACAAAACTTGAAACAAAATTTCACATAAAAACGTCCACCAAAAAGAGTAGCAGCATCCCACATTTTGATCACTGATCACAACTCCAAACTGATATAAGCACCTAGGCAGAAAGTATGAAATAGTAATAAAAAAAAAATAAACAATTTTCACTCATGCCCCTAATTAAAATATAAAGACCCACATTCCAAAACGCACATTTTAAAAAGCCTGGCCTCATTTTTTGTGCATACAAGTCTGATTTCTTTGCAAACAATTAAACCTCCTGCTTCCTTCGGGTTACTGCCTGGATTTGGCAGCCAAGGGGGTGGCACTATAGATGAGGGTGTCTAGAAATGTGGGAACATATAGAATCTCATGATCGAAATGTAACAATATTGCCACCTGGTCAGTGTGTGCAGTTTCCCATCCTACAAAGGGCAAAAAGAGCAGTGTGGGAAAGTACAGGTTCTCATGATCGAAGTGTAACAATATTGCTAGTCTCCGAGACTGCTCAGAGCCTACAAAAAGCGCTGCAGATGACAGCATCCCGAACCCTCTCTGCTGCAACCATGAGTGTGTGTTTCACTGTTAAACAGGTTCTAGAAAAGAGTTATTCAAATGACCAGCAAGACAAAAGTGGAGGAGGTATCAGAAGATGAAGCTGGGGAGGAGTACAACCCAGTGCAAGATGCCGATTCATCCACAGAAGAAGAAATGCCTCAAGCTGAAAGACAGACTTTCCTGTCAAAAAATGGCAAAATAACAGTCCTCAGCAGCATATGATTAAAAATGGCAGGATGGCAGACAGAAATGTCATGTAGATGACCCCATGCCCCACGAGATACGCCGTTTCCCATGTCAACGACATTGCCTCAACATTCTACCTGTTTATCACATCAGCATTAGATGAAATAATCCTGGACATGACAAATCTAGAAGGTTTTCGAAAATATACAGACAGCTGGAAAAGAATGGATGAGACTGACCTGCATGCCTACATAGGGCTGCTACTCATAGCTGGTGTATACAGGTCTTGAGGCGAGGTTACAGCTAGTTTATGGGATGCAGAGAGTGGAAGAGCAATTTTTCATGCCACAGTGCCTTTCACACTCCTTCACATTTACTCAAGACTGCTACGATTTGATAACCGTTAGTCAAGACCTGAAAGATGTGTGACAGACAAATTCACAGCCATAAGAGAGGTCTGGGACAAGTGGGTGGAGCAGCACTAAAAAATTACTTGTTGGGATGAATAAAAATGAATTAATTTGGTGTTTAAAATTCAATTAAGCTGCTTTATATTGGGGGTTTAGTGAAGCTGGGTCATTATGACCAGGAGGACACGGAGTGCATACAGATTATGAGGACCACAGGAGGGTTAACTAAGGTGTCATTAAATTAAATATTAAACTTAAAATGGAGTACATTCATTCTGCTTTACATTCTCTGTAATTCTTATCTATACAGTGAATACAATCCCTTTGTTTTAAAATGTGCATTGCAGCATACAGCAGTGGCACTGGTAGAAATAAAAGTATTTTTTAAACCTAAAAACAGCTTCAGTGATAAGGCTTTAAAAGAAAAAAAAACAAAAAGTAGCTTTTCTCCATCACAGTGTGTTCTTTATCCTCTATCTGCACCTCAATCCCTTAAGGCAGCTATTTAACTGCCTGACATATCGGGCTCAATCATCTCCTGCTCTAAGAGATCGCCTGAGCTGAAAACTTCCAAGTTAGGATCCTGCATCTCTGGGATGGTCCGTAAGCTCTCTGTGGTATCCTTGAGGGCAGCGGCATCATCTGCATCCTCGCTGGGGCTGCTGCTCAGATTTAAAATGCTCTCTTGCTGTGTTCGTTGAGTGTCTTCTTCCTCCATCTCTTGAGATAAAGGCTTTAGGTCGAATACTGAATCATCTATAAAAGACAATCATAACTTTAGTAAAACTGCAGAAAAAGTTGAATTTCACTCTATACATCAGTCTCCTACGTCTGGTGTTGAGAGAGACTGAGCGCCAGCATTTCATGTTATGTTTAGGTGAGGTAATTTCACTGCGCAGGAACAGAAAGTAATGCACCTATCAAGGGATTTAATGAAGTGAGAGCTGGAGGGTGCTTAAAGAGAGCTCGTTATTCTTTTCAACCAAGCCAGCATTATAAACATGTAATTGTTCCATCTAGTGGCACAATGTAATTGCGAGTGAAGCACTTACCCAAGCTACATTGGTCACGCGTGTCATCTCCATAATTAGCAAACATAGAGCTGTGGCCTTCATCATTGGTGCAAACGGCTTCGGGTAAATCTGAGATTCTGGCTCCAGGAGTCCAGGAGACGTCTGAAGACAGCGTGATGCAAGGGTTGATTATTTTGTGTGAAAGTATAGAAAATATCTAGGAGATCAGCATGTTTTAATGTTAGATGTACACTCATTGCCTTTACCTTTCCTACATTTTGTCATGTTAAAACCACCAATTTTAATGTAACTGGGGTTTTATGTGATAGATCTACTCAAAGTAGTGCATAATTGTAAAGCGGAAAAACTGACATAAGATTTTTTAATAAAAAAATCTAAATCAGGAAAGTGTGGTTAGTATCTAGCCTCCTTAACTTTGAAACCTCTAAATAAAATTAAGTGTAACAACATTCTTTCAGAAGTTGCCAATTTAGTGAGTCCACCTGTGTGAAATTTACAGCGTAAAGGAAAGCTGTTCTATGAAGCTCCAAAATGTAGATTTTTTGGCCTACATTAAAACACAGTGGGGAGAAAAACTAACAATGCTCATTGCCCTTGTGAACACTACTCCCACTGTGAAGCATGGTGGTAGATGCATCATGCTGAGAGGACGCCCGTCTTCAGCAGGGATAGAGAAGCTGGTGAGACAATCCTGGAGGAAAACCTGTAAGACGTAGCTTGGGACTGAAAACTGGGGTGGAGATCCCTTTCTAGGAGAACAACAACCCCAAACATACAGTCAGAGCTTCAAATGTTTAGATCAAAGCTATTCATGTGTTAGAATGGCCTAGTCAAAGTCCAGGCCTAAATCTAATTTAAAAAAATGAAAATCGATGGCAAGACTTGAAACTTATGTTCACATGCCATGTGACTGAGGTTGAGGTCCTATAAGAAAAATATGAACTATAGAAGTGCAAAGCTGGTACAGGCAAACCTCAAAAGGCCTGCAGCTGTAATTGAATTGAAATGTCTTTTTACAAAGTCTTGACTTAGAAATAATGAATACAGATGCAGGCCACACTTTTCAGATTTATATTTGAAAAAAGACTCAAAACCAACACTATGTGCTGGTATATTACATATACCTGCAGACTCCTGTGTTGGTGGGATTTCCCTCAGATTGAGCACAACTCCTTCAGTTTCAGTTAAACCTGCTCCATTCGTGGAGATACTTTCAGTCACTGGAGGCACCTGAGGAGAAAGAAATAAGGGTTTAAATGGTGTGCATTTAAATATTACAACAGATAACAACAGATAAGAATCTGTACCTCGCTGTGATCAGAGAAGGTCATCACGTTCCTGCTGCCTGGAACTGCTGGTTGAGGAACACTTCTGTTCTGGACATCTGGGAGAACTGGGCGAGATGGGATCCTGTGCAGATAGCCGTAGCCGATACCACAGCCTAAACTAAAACACATTTTAAAAATGGAAAGACAGGTCATGTTTATGATTCTACCCATACTTACAAAAAAGAAAAATATTCACCCCCAAAAAACGATGTATACTGTATTTTACATTTACAAAATAATTTCTTCTTACTGTAAAGCTCAGGAACTAGTAACCAAAAGAAAGAACAAACCTCTTTTTCTCTTCATTAAATTTAGAAAGGCAATAATTTCCTGCATGCATGACATCCATATTTTTTCAGTCTTTTCTAATGTGATGAAGGCCTGAAATGCTGGAACAAGGAATGCACCTATAAGGACCATATTTATAAATCAAGCTCATACTGCCTATAATGAACTAAATGACTAAGTACAGATGTTCAAAATTATTAGCACTTCAGCATACATGTGTACAAAAGCCTTTAAAATAAATAGTCACTATGATTGTTACTCCTTTATTTGTATGGCTTGTTTTCTTGCCTTTCCAATTTAAAAGAGCGCCTAAGTGAAATGGGTCTCAAAGTCACACCATATTAATGCACCATGGAAAAAGGAAGTCAAGAATTACTAATTAAAAGTTCCTTGAGAGGCTGATCAACCTCCAAAAGTATAGTTTAAATTAAGAAATGCTTTTTTAAGAAATCTGGATTTTTAGGTTTGGGTTAATTTATTAATACTTCAATCAAAAAGTCAAACACCAACCTTCCCTCTCCTCCCCAGGCACCGTTGGGGGTCACCGCGGTCTCCCTGCACTGATCGGTCCGCGTGTTATAAACTAACAGCTTTAAAGGTTTCCCCTCGTTGGCTTCAATCAAGGAGAAGAAATCTTCTGACTGCAGAGATAAACAACAACAAAAAAACAAATCATTCATGCAGGTTTTTTTTTTTTTTTTTACCTTTTTTGATTATTTGTGTAAAAAAATTGATTTATGTACAAGAGATTAAAACCTACATCTTGTAACACTTGGTCAGCTCCGACAATGAAGTCGTCATGCGCAATAAGGCCAGCAAGTGCTGCGGGAGAATTCCCTTCCACGTCCTAAAAGCAAAAAAGGGATTTGTTGCATTCAAAATCATTTCCCAGATAATAAAGGTTTTTGTGCTTGCAACGTTCATGTGATGGTCAGAGCTTAAAACATGCATCTCAAAAGGAGGCGTAGACCTGACTTACCAACACATGCCACACATTCTCGTTGGCTCCCTCAAAGCTGCAGAAGCGAACGCTGGCGCCCAGCAACCCCTGACCACCCCACATGTTGCTGGGTGTCACCTCCAGCTCCCTCACCCGCTGCGTTTTGGAGCTGTACACTTCAAGCTTGACTGCTTTCTCCACATTGGCCTTCAGTAGATCCCTCAGCAGGTCACTCTCCTTATTCTGGGGAAACAGAGGCATGAGGGTGAATCTGCCCGAGTTTGTGCTAAAGGAAGAAAAAAAAAAAAACATAGCCGTGCAAAGAAAAATGGGAGCCCTTTAAGGCGATAGGCATTACAATTCCTACTAAAGCTTTAATTCAAGCCAGAAGTGTCCAATTCATTGTGATGATTAGAAAGAGTTATAGCTGGTCTGGGTTTGCAATAAAATAGAGAAACAAACATCAGTTCAAAACACACATTACATCGCCTAAACATGATATAAACACAATTCTTAACTTATCCAGCATGCTGACAGCAGTAAACCTAATAAAAGATGTGGAAGCAACTCGAAGGGAAGGCCTGGAAAAAAACCCTCTGCAAAAAGAGACCTGCGGCAGAACGTGCAATAGGAAGCTTTCCTAAGTTATATCTAAATCTTTTTACACTCTGCTGTACAGAAATGTATCTCATAAAATTAAACTCCCTGTTTATTACTCAATAAATCATAATACATTTTACTTGATAGCAACTGTATAAATACATAAATGTGAAAGTCAACCTTCTAAATAAAATCCATGGCAACCAAGTGCATTCAGAGGTCACCTAATTAGTAAGTAGAGTCCACCTGTGAAGCAGATCAACAGACTCATGTAACTTTTGGAGGAGCCGTAGAAATCCACAGCTCAGGTGGGAGACTCTGTTGATAGGATGACTGTTAGTCTTGTACTCCACAAATCCGGCCTTTACAGAAGAGTGGCTTTAGGGAAGCCGTTGTTGAAAGAAAGCTAAAGACGTCCCATTTGCAGCTGCCACACTATCCCAAAGGGGAAATATGGCCGCATGCTTTTCTTCAGCTGAGACAAGGAAGTTGATCAGAGTTGATAGGAAAAGGGATGGACCTAAAAACAAGCCAATCCTGAAGGAAAACCTGTGAGAAGCTCTAAAACACTTGAGACTGAGTCAGAGGTTCAAGCAGTACAATAAAAGTACGCATCCATTCAAAGCCACAATGTAATTTGCTTAAATCAAAGCATATTCATGTTGTTTCAAAGGCTTGAAAGCTAATGTTCACAGATGATCTACATCCAATCTCACTGAGCTTGAATTATTTACAAAGAACAGGAAACAAATTTAAGTCTAACGATGTACAAAACTGGTTCACCAGTTTTGTACATCGTTAGACACCCCAAAAGATATGTATCAGCAATTGCAGAGAGAAATGTGTTTCCACAAAGTGTTGACTCTGTTGTGATACAAATCCTCACTTTTATTTGAAAACAATGCATTCTCTTCTTTCCACTTAACATGTTATGCAGTACTTGCAAAAACCAATGAATGTAAGAAAGCAATGGACAGACAAAAGGATGAATGAGACAATTTGATGGTGAAAAAGTCTGATTATTCAAATATTTTTCTATAGTTATCAGTACATAACATCCGATTATGAGATTCTCCAGACTTTACAGACAGTTTCTATGAAGATAACATGCCATTTACTCACAAGACTGGTGTTCCCTATAGAGAGAATGAAGTCAAAGAAAGGCTCTAGACCAGCCTTCAGTGCAGGCGAGTCTTCTTGAACCTGAAAGGTACAAAAGCTCATTTATCGCCCTCGTGTGTCTGTTTCAGGTATTGCATGTGTCAGAAAAACAAGAATCTTTGCTGAAAAGCACTAAACAGCTGGTGTTGCTTGCGTGTTTGCACGTCTTGTCTCACTTTAGCGTTTATGCCAGGTAACTTGTCGTGCCGTTTGCACAGAAAACGCTGAAATTATATCAGGAAAAGATGAAAGGTTTGGATACGTGCCAAATGCCACCTCATCATCATGACACCAACAGCAAAGTTAAAGGAACATCTCTGACTTATATCAACAGATGTCGCATAGATGGATGTTCAACTAAGCACAATCAGAAAGTTCTTAATGCCATATTGTAAAGCCATTTAAAAACTGAGCCGTGGTGACATATACATATATATAACCTTGTACTACACGTTACAACAACGTACTCCGTGAACATGATATCCGCTGTTACTGCCACCGTCCGACAGGAGCGAGCTCTGCGATAGCCCCATTGTCTTCAGCGGGTGCAGTTCGGGTTAACTGTCACCGAGGTAGAGCTGTGTTAGCAACCATTATTGGAAGACATACAGTCGTCCACCGGGATACAGCTAGCTACCACTAGCATTAGACACTTTGACAGCAGGTGCATGGCAGAGCCAGGCAAAGCTAAAACATAAAGACAACAGATAAGTCGAACCGGTGTGTGCCGCTCTGCAAACAGAGCGGAAAATCTGTACTCGATTAGCTAGGCCTTGAAGGGTTGCTAAGGAACGGACAACAGTTTCATTCATTTTTTGGTATTTGAAAATGTTTCCGTAGTTACTATTTTCCAACTACACTGCCTGAAAATAGGTAATCATATGGTTTCAAAGTTAAAACAGGCAATTATCAGCAGTTCACATTGAAATACTTCATCACTGAACCCATAGGAAGTGCACTAAAGGTGCTTTGCAAAAATATTAGTAGCCTTTGTGGGTTTTTTCCACATCCTGTAACATGGGTGGCGGTGGGCTGTGTTTGTGTGTGGGGGGGACAGAAAAGCTTATCGGGCAGGAAAGTTTTATAAATATTTAATAAAGGATGATTTTATACATCTACAAATAATCAATTTATTTACATATTTAGTTCGTTTATTCATTTAATACAATATTTACTCACTTTTGTTACATGCGGACAACCACATAACATAAAACGTGGACTTCTCGTTCAGTAACAAATGCAAATATAAACTTGATAATGTTCAGATGTAATAAAATTGAATTGTGGTTCTTTTTTCCTTATTTGTTCATGCTTGTTTTTTCTGTTTTCTTTTTCACAACAATAATAAAAAAAAAAATTCTGTACCCAATGTCAACTTGAGTTATTTAGGCATAGGCTTCAGCCTAACAGTCATGTTTTTTGGACGTTTTTATAAGTCCAAAAGTGTGGTGTGCATATGTAGTCAGGCCCCATTTACTTTTATACCCTTAAAAATCCAGTGCAAAATCTTTCCTTCAGATGTTTCATAAATGTTAAAGAGTCTACCTCTGTTTGATTTAATGCCAGTTTCAACAGCTGCTCCCTAAAGACCTCAGAGGTTTGTTAGAAAGCATTAATAATAAGCTAAATACAGGGCAGTCCTGGAGTAAACCTGTTACAGACGAAAAATACTTCAGACTGGGGGTGGGAATTATACCTGTTCACAGTTTGCAGGAGAAATTGTAGAGTAAAATCCATTAGCTCCATACTTAAAACTCATTTTGCACATCTTTTTTAATTCAATTGAATTAAAAAATAATTTATCAATCCCAAAGGGAAATTAAATGTGGCTGTAGCTCATAATGCATAGATAATTATAATGCAGTTAATTCATTGGAGGTCAGTTGAGAATGTCTAACAAATGTTTATGGATTGTTCTCCAAACGTTTGTTTTCACAAACACAATAAAATGTTGAGTACAATATCTCAACATTTTGTTGTGTTTGTTGTTGTTTTTAGGCCATTTCTTAAAAAAAATAGCTAATTTGCAGAATTTTAATGTGCAACATTTAAGTTGACATTTTAACAGCATAAATATAAAAAAACACCTTAAACGTTGTACTTTAAATAAATCTATCTTTTCTTTGACCATTTAAATTCTAATTCTCAAATTTAAAATGTACTTATTTTGTAGTACCTGACTTACATATTTGTGTCTTTAGAATCTGTTGTTGTTGAACTCTGTTAACTTTATAGTCAGGAGAACATTTTCTTCTGTAGATTAGCTGCTGCTCTGTTTAAACTCTTATCTCACTGGACATGTTTTATGTTTGATTCAGCTGCTTCACTGTGGATTTACCTTTAATGAGACTGGAGGACATCATCAGACTTCACCTGGTCTTTTCCCATCATGTTAAAACTTAGAAAAGAAATACGTTCTCTTGTAATTAATGTTAGTTCCACGCATAAAAATTGCATTTATATGCCTGAACGTAATTTGGAGCTGAATTTTTGGGGCTGAACAATGCAAACATCTAACTTCTTATTTTGTTAATCATTACAGTTACAGTTTGTTAACCTCCCAGTTTCTGTGAAGAATGACCACATTGGCTGCTGATTGGGCCAGGTAATTCAACATCTGTGTGATTCAGAGGAACATTTTGAAGGCCTTCTAATATGAAACTGATATAAATACTGAAAGGCAAACTGCGTTGAGTATTCTGTCCGTCAACATGATTTGGCTTGTGGCTCTCTTGTCCTGCTTTGGTATATATCAACAAAAATTCACTTTTGTTCTTAAACTGTGAACATTCATGTCATTACTGTGTCCTGCATGTATGATTGTGTTTTCTAAAGGGCTGATTTGTTGCGAGGAACCCTTTAACTATAAGGTGAACAATGGGAGGGTCATAGGAGGCAGTGATGCTCAACCAAACACCTGGAAATGGCAGGTAAAGTATTAATAAAGCTTCTGCTGTAAAGTAAAAATCGGATACTGCTACAGACGTTCTCTCTTTTGTTTTCTCTCAGGTTTCTCTGCAGCTGGATTCATACAATGAAGGCTCCTTTAGCCACATCTGCGGAGGCTCCATTGTTGATAGTTTCTACATCATGACAGCAGCGCACTGCATCATAAGGTTGGAGTTTCTTAAAACAGATCTGCAGGTTTATCGTAATCTCTGTGGTGCTAAATGAATAAGAGTATGTGATCATATTGTGTGTTTTTTCCCCCTTCTGGTTCTGTCAGCTCGGATGTCAGTCAGTACCGTGTGGTGGTGGGTGAGTACAACCTGTTTCAGTATGAAGGCAGCGAGCAGTTAATCTCTGTGGAAACAATCATCGTCCATCCCAACTGGAATGAAAATCTCGCCGATGGGTAACGTTGCTCTCTCAGTTTAACCTCAAACCTACAAAAACGAACAAATAAAATAAAGTTATTTATGACAGAAAAATATTCAGTACATAAGCTGCTTCTAAATAATGCAATGGCATTTTTTTCCACATTTCTTTATTTTGTTACTTAAATACACCTAACAGACAGACCCAACATACAATAAAATAAAACTAAAATCAAATCAAATGTGTTTAATATAAAAAATTTTATTTAAAAATGTATTGCTAAATTACATTCATTAAATTCAAATTTAATTGAAAAAATGTAACAATCCAAGACAACAAAGGCATGAATGTTTTTGTCTCTTTGTTGTTGTAGCATATTTGTGTGAATGAGTAATAGGCAGATTTGTTTTGTTCCCATTGACAAAAGATTAAAAACATATTATTTGCTCAACCCACACAAGCAGAAAATTCAGAAAAGGGTTAAGTTAGGCATGAGTAAGTAAATGAGTAATTAGCTCAACAGTAGGAAGAAATAGTATGATTTTGTATATTTAGCTATCATTAATATTAGCTAATTCTTTTTATTTTTCTGTCACGAATAATAATGCCATGCTGATGCAGGCTACCCCTTTTAATATTGTCCTAATTAATAATATTTTATTGGTAATATTAGTTATTTTTTTCTGGTTTCCCTTAGCAATGACATCGCCCTGTTGAAGCTGGTTAAACCCATCTATGGCAATGGTTATGTGGAAATTGCAAACCTTCCCTACCCAGAACAGACGCTGCCTCATGGCTTCACCTGTTACATCACAGGCTGGGGATTAATAGACTGTGAGTACACAGATCTATGAATACACATAATACGTATATGTACATATGGCTCAAAAAAATATAAATAAATAAAAGACATTCAGTATTTGATGTTCACCTACTCAGATTATGGAAACGTCCCAGACAAGCTGCAGGAGGCTCCCCTGGATGTGGTGGAGCACGCAGTCTGTTCTCAGCCTGAGTGGTGGGGCAGCATTGCTCTGAAAACAATGGTTTGTGCAGGAGGGGATGGAGTCATATCTGGTTGCCAGGTATGCAGACTAAAGACATGGTTTGTAAATTATAAATATAAAAAATCTACAATGTATTTTTAGAGGATTTTCCTCATGAACAACCATTTTCTTAAATTGAGCAGCAAGATCATCAACAAAAAAAATATTTTCTGATGGCTAATGGCTAACATCTGGCGCTATGGTGCCCCAAATTGGAGCTGGGGCACCACTGTAGGTCATGAAACATGATATGAGGGGGTAGGGCAAGTCCAAGCCAAAAGCAAAACTTGTTACAGCCTAGGTGCCAAACAGCAAATGAAAAAGACTTAATTGATAACAGCATGGCAGTAAGCGGCACCTAGTTGATATTTTAAAGGTATTTCATTCGTTGATTTTGTTATAAAATACCTTGAACATTATTAATATCCCGTTGTGAACCTGTTCTCCCAACACTTTTAAAAATGAGCCATTAAAAACAGCATACAAAAACAAAAAATGCAAAGTATTTGTCCACTGGCACTTGTTCTCTTTCTTTCATTACAATAAAAAAGTAAGTACATGAGTATATAAGAGGGATGGGAAAACAGTCCCTGTTTATTAAAACTAGTGACTTTTGAGTTTAATGGAGCAGCTGTGCCCTGTATTTGTTGAGCTGATTACCAAAGATCTTGATAATTACCAGATCAAAATAATACGTAAAACTAATTTATATAGGGATATTTTTGCCATAAATACAATGTTGGTTGTAAAGCCATGGTTGTGTGGGCATTATGCCTTTATTTCATTATCTAAACAGCAATGTTCATATAGTTTAACCAGCGGTAACTGGGACATAAAGTCTCCTTCTCGTACTCATCCTCGTCCTCGTACTCGTCATCTTCAGCTTTATCTGGAACCGGGTCACTTCCCTCTCCCCAGACACCTCTTCCAGCTCCTCCGGGGGGAGTCCAAGGCGTTCCCGGGCCAGCCGAGAGACATAGGCCCTCCAGCGGGTCCAGATGGCCCCTAATAAAGGGCCCCCGACTCCGTACTCCTGGGCTTCGTGAGGGACACAGACGAATGTCTTCTCCAGGTCCACAAAACACATGTGGACTGGTTGGGCAAACTCCCATGAACCCTCGAGTACCCTGTAGAGGGTGTAGAGCTGGTCTAGTGTTCCACGGCCGGGACGAAAACCACACTGCTTCTCCTGAAGCCGAGGTTCGACTATCGGCCAGACTCTCCTCTCCAATACCTTGGCATAGGCCTTACCAGGGAGGTTGAGGAGTGTGAGCCCCCTATAGTTGGAACACACACTCCCGTCACCACCCTTGTGAAGGGGGACCTCCACCCTAGTCTGCTAGCCCAGAGGCCCCGGTCCCCGACTGCTATGCAGTGTTGAAGAGGCGTGTCAACCAGGACAGCCCCACAACATCCAGAGACTTGAGGTACTCAGGGCAGATCTCATCCACCCCAGAAGCCCTGCAACTGTGGAGCTTTTTAACCACCTCGGTGACTTCAGCCTGGGTGATGAAAGAGTCCAACCCCGAGTCCCCCGGTCTCTGCTTCCACCAGGGAATGCGTGATGGCAGGATTGAGGAGATCCTCGAAGTACTCCTTCCACTGCCCGATAATTTCCCCAGTTGAGGTCTGCAGCTCCGCACGCCCACTGTAAAAAGTGTTGGCGAAGCACTGCTTTCCCCTTCCTGAGCCGCCAGAATCACTTCGTAGCCAACCGGTAGTCCTTCTCCATAGCCTCACCGAACTCCTCCCAGGCCTGAGTATTCGGCTCTGCCACAGCCCGGGCCACGGCACGCTTGGCCTCACGGTACCCGTCAGCCGCCTCAGGAGTCCTACAAGCCAACAACAGCCTATAGGACTCATTCTTCAGCTTGACAGCATCCCATACCACCACCGGGTTTGGGGATTGCCACCGCGACAGGCACCGCAGAGCTTGCAGCCACAGCTAAGGGCAGCAGCATCAACAATAGACGAGGAGAACATGGTCCACTCGAATTCAATATATCCAACCTCCCCCACAATCTGGTCAAAGCTCTCCTGGAGGTTGGGGTTGAATACATCTGTCCGGCTTTCTCCTCCTCCAGCGGATCCAACTCACCACCAGGTGGTGATCAGTGGGCAGCTCAGCCCCTCTCTTTACCCAAGTGTCCAAGACATACGGCTGAAGGTCTGAAGACATGACAACAAAGTCTATCATCGACCTCCTGCCTATAGGGTGTCCTGGTACCAAGTGCACTGATGAACACCCTTATGCTTGAACATGGTGTTCATTATGGACAATTTGTGACTAGCACAGAAGTCCAATAATGAAACACCACTCGGATTCAGATCGGGGAGGCCTTTCCTCCCAATCACGCCTCTCCAGATGTCACTGTCATTTCCCACGTGGGCGTTTAAGTCCCCCAGCAGAATAATCTATACAGAGTTGTGCACTTCATAAAGAAAAAGTGTAGAGAGAGTTACTGTATGTAGTGCTGATCAATGATGTTAATTTCCCAGGGTGACTCTGGAGGTCCCCTAAACTGCTTAACCGATGGAGTTTGGAGAGTCCACGGCGTTGTCAGTTATGGTCCAGCCGGCATGTGCAACCAGCAGTTCAAACCCACCGTCTTCACCAGAGTCTCTTCCTTCCTCTACTGGATTTTTTCAGTAAGCAACCTAAAACCACCAGAATTAACTGATATGTACCCAGATTGATGACTGCTGGCTGTATTTGATTATTATTTTTTCCTCTTTTTCAGGTGATAGATCAAACTAATTAGATAGAAAAGCATTGACTTTTAACATGCACATGCTATCAGTCAAATAAAATTCTCAAGTATCTCAGTCTCCAAAGTGATTTATGTTTTCAACATACGGCATCATATTCCTCTTTATACTGATGCAACTGAAGCCTTACACTCCTTCTACAGTTTTGGAAATGTGTTCCTTATTGAACTGATTGCATGTCTTGTTGCTGTTTTTGGCTCGCAACCAGCATGCTGTCTAAACGCTCATTGGTCCAGGAACAACAAAGTTATTATGATGCTGATCTCCTGACCTCCCAAACTGCAGCCTGAGATGATGGAAAATTCCAAAGGATGTTTTTAGACCAAAGATCAAAGGGAACTGGTGTTTTTCAGACTGAAAAGGACTTAAATGGCATGGAGGTAACTTTTTTGTCCTGCGTTGTCAGGATCAAGGAAAGCTAAAAGATTTGTGCAATTTTCGCCTCGGATCCAAACAATCCTAATTGTGACCAAATGTGAGCTAAAAGCAGTCACATACTCCCCCGCTTGGAATTTCTGGCCATATGTTTGTGGTGTTCGGGGAGACTACAGCATGACATCATATTGGGTGTTTTTCCATTCTCTTCAGATATGGAGACCTTCAACAACAGACTTCAGGGGACTGTGTGAAAAAGAAGCATTTTTTTATGGAAGGTGAAGTTATTTCTTTATGGAAATTTCAAAATGGCTTGTGCACAAAATGGCTTCTTGACCTCATAAACTATCTGTAGTATTTGTTTTTATTGCTCAGGTTGAACCTCTGTAGTGAAACGTGAAATTTTAAATCTGTTACATAGAGACTGAAAATTTCTTTGCAAAATAGCTCAGCCTCGGTTTCATTAGGTGGATAGTGTCTGTGAATATCAGTTTTTAATTATTGCCAAAGCTTTTCATTTCAATTTAGGTTTGGATCATTCTAATATCCAAATATACTTCAATCTAAACCATTCCCTTGTAGCTCTGGCTGTAGTTTTGTGTTGCTGTCCTGCTAGAAGGTGAGCCTTCTCCCCAACTACAAGTCTTTTGCAGCCTCTAACAGGGTTTCTTCTATTATCGTCCTGTATTTAGCTCCATCCATCTCTTCAACCCTGACCAGCTTCCTTGTCCTGCTGAAGAAAAACACAGTATAACTCCATAACCGTGCTTCACTGTGAATGGGATGGTGTGTTCTTAGCGATGATCACTGTTTGTTCACCAGTATTTTCTAACTGAGGCATCTAACAGAGCATTTTTATTTATGCTGAGATTACATTAGTTTTATTGAAGGGTGTATCAGAGTAATTGAGGCTATTTACAAATGCACACTTTTTATTTTTTTTTATGCGCAAACAAATTTGAAAACCCCATGTATCCTCTTCTTTTGTCCTATTTTTGTTAGTCTGTCACATTAAATCCCAATAAAAGACAAACGGTTGTAGTTGTAACATGACAAAATGTGAAAAACTTCAAGAAATTTAAATACTTCTGCAAAGCACTGCTTATACTTCTAAAATACATTTAGCCTACACACAATAAATCACACAAACAGCCAGGTATTTACAAATGAATGTTTTTTTTATTATCATTTGGAGGGACAAGCTGTCAAAATGGCTTAGATGAAAGAAAGTGTTTTTGAACAGCAGATTAATGTGTGAATATGTAAAAAATAAAGCAGCTTTGTTTGCTCTGCAGGACCTTTTCAAGCAGAAATATGCACAACACAAAAAGGCAAAAAAGTAAGACACATTCTTTGAAATCATAATAATAATAAACTGTACTGTAATATTTTACACTGATAAACACTTACTGATGCCATTTCTTCATGAGATTTAATGTTTTATACAAGAGAAAGATTGCAATAAAAATAGTGCCAATCTTTGTGGCGTATGAACATATACAGGATGAAATCAATTTTAAAAAAAGGCAAAAAGCGAATAATACATTTCCAATGTGCACTCTGCACTTTTCAAAGTATGCAATTATTCAGAAGATTTTTAACAAACAGGACCTGCATGCATAATTTCTAAAGGGTCCAGAAAAGGCTGTTGAAACAGCTGCGGAAAGGGTGAGGATATGTACATCAGCTCTCTAGTGTCCCTCAGCTCGAAAAAGGTCTTGCCTGTTAATCAGTGAGGCAACTCTTCAAATTTCAGGGTTCAGGATTTAAAACTGTATAATATATGCAGTTTTTAATCCACTAAAATACAAAAAACCTCTTATTTGTGTAATTTCTAACATATTTTAACCCAAGTCACAGACTTCAGAGGTATTCAGAGTACAATCAAATTGATTTTTTGTAATTTACGTTTTAGTGGCTTTTCTCTGAGATATTCGACCGTTTGGCTGCCTATTAAAAATACTTCAGAATGCTAAAGAGCACAAACCTTCATAAGCATACATTTTCTCTATAGTTCATATATTACAAAGGTCGTTTCAGATTGAAAATTATTAATTTTGCTTTCTTAATAAAATATTCAATTTGTCAGTGATTAGAATTCTTTCTTCATCCTACATATATTAGTTAGAAAATATTAGTGTAATTTTTCTATGGTTATATTATAGGCAGCAATACAAATAGAACCATAATTTTCTTTATTTGTTTCAGTGATTAGGGAGATTCCACAGTTTTCAGTCCCAAAAGCTTAAATGGAAGCACTGTGCGCACACCACCTGCTGGCATGGCTCCCCTGATAAACAGGCACATCCAGTAAACTTCACTACAACCCACGTTTTTCCCAAAATGTCTTTAAATTAAATAACTCATGAAATAAAGACAAAATAACTTACAACAAAGTGTTAGAGAATAGATATTAAATACTTTCGGATGGACTTGTGGTCCCATCATAGGCGGTTCTCGAATGGATTATGTCCTGTCCTTCTTTCTGCCAAAATACACGAGTTTCTGGGGTGGGATTAAATGTACTGCCATTCCACACAAAGCAGGTAAACTAGTCTCCCTATGTACAGCAGAAAGCAGAGGGCACTCTCCTTTGACTGCACATGCATGAAAGCAAATTTAAAACATGTTCAGGGCACAAAAGTTATATTTTCTAACTAGTTCTTGAGCACCCCCTTTGTAATGCCACCCAGGGCAACTGCCTACATACATATCGAATATCAAAAACCGCCCACTGGGTTCCATTTCCCATAGCAATACCTTAATGTGATATGAAAGAAAAAGGAAGAAGACTGCACTTTAAGGTAAACAACCCACAGTGCTGTTTGAAAGAATGGAGGCTTCATCTGAAATAAATAAAAACAATAAATTGAAAAAAATTTAAACAAAAGCAATAAAGAAAATACAGATACAGCTTCGTTTTTAAGAACATGAGCAACAATCCCAGCCCATACATAAGAAACTCCAGAACTTAGCATCAAACTGTTGAATCCATCCCAAACGACCAAAACAATGCCTATGCATACATTGCCATTTTCACAGATAAAGTGCTAATCGAGGAGCTCTGAGAGGGATTTTTTTTCTTGTACCTTAAAAGACCTTCTGGGATGAGACTTCAGCTTTTCTTCACTTAAGTCATCTCCAGAAGGGGGGACACAAACAGAACTACTGTACGTCACAAACTGACTCGGGTTTCGTATGAAGGCAATCACAGCAATGGTCACCACACATTGCCTCCAAAAGCTAGAAAGCTAGAAAAAATGTAATTCCCTGAGGTGAACATTCAGCTGTGTTGAGATTAACACCCAACCTGGAAACAGTTTTAAGGTTGATTCCTGTTCAACGAGCGGTTGGCGGTCTTGGTTTGGTTAACAGAGCTTTCTTAGGATTCATTTGTTTCTATTGGCCTGGTCAAATTGATCTCTGTCCACTTTTAACTCTTAGCTGCCATCTCACACGGCAATCATCCCAAACTGCTTTGCTAACATTTTGAAGGCAAGTCTGGAATCTGAATATTTAGTAGGCAAAAAAGAGGGAAATCACAGCTTCCTCAAAACCCATTGACATCTTATGTGCATTTTTCAACCCCCTTCTAACCCCCCACCCCAGAATCTCCTGTGGGGTTTTCCTTTCTAATATAGTTCATATATTTTGTCAAACTTTCACAGACTCCATCACAGACAGTTTCATGGCTTCCTCCATCAGCTGATTGTCTGTAAATGTCGCTGGGGGCTCTGGGACGGATTCTGAGAGGCCGATCAGGGATTCCAGAAGGCAGGTCCCTGTGTCGCTCGCCGCGGGGAAACTGGGGTAGTTGGGCAGCTGAAACTGGAAATAGTTGTCCATGTGTTCGTACTCCTTCAGGGAATTGTAAAGCGAGCTGGGCCCCAAGCAGGGGAAGCCCTCGAAGAACTCCAGGTCCGACTCCGAAGAAAGGCTCAGGTCCATGTCATAGCTCGCCGACCGGTCGATACTAGGAGAAGGCGTATGTGGCACGCTGCAGCTGTGGAAAAGGCCATTTCCCTGGTTGGCGTTCTCATCCAAAAGTTCTGAAATGGATGCCACTCGATTGTCTGTGTGACCGTCCATGGACTCCAACAGCGCAGCATCAATGTTGTCGTTTTCATCAGCAAAGTCCACTATGCTAAAGCTACTGAATGCCTCTGTGGATGGCTGTTGCTTCTGTTGCAGCTGTTGATTTGGGAAACAAGTGTTTTTACTGTCCTTATCCTCGCTCTCTCCACTACTTGTATCGTTAAAACTCAATATCCGGCTCAGGCCTTTCTCGTCGACGTCCAGTGGGCTGTGATGCTCACATTGGCTCTCGCCCGCCTCAGAGTCCTCGCTCTGACCAGACGATTCCGATGAGTCCGTCATGTCGCTGCTGCAGCTGTTCTCTCCAGCTGCCATCAGCTCCGAGCTGAAAGGGAAGGAGGGCACCGCTGGTAGCTGGGTGCTGGTGTCTGTAGTGTTTTCCTCCTCGTCTTCCTCTGTGCTGGACTGCTCCTCCAGCCTCTTCTCCAGCTCCAGCTTCATGATAGTGTGGATGTAATGCGTCTGTACACGATTGGAGTTGAACTCAATGCGACCCTCTGTGTTACCGCAGCCGTCTTTTGTGCAGCCACATGGGAAGGAAGAGTGGTCCATCTACAAAAATCAGAAAGAAGTGGTAAAATCTTTGCAACAGAAACTTTCATTTGGATCCTGTTTGGCAGCAGTTACCAGCAGAAATTTTAGGAGTTTTTTTTACCTGACATTTGATGCCCGCTAGGCTGCAGCTGCATGTTTCAGGCTCGCAGAAGCCCTGGCAGTCACAGCCGCAATTCTCCCTGGAGAGCCTCAGTTCGTGCAGCTGCCTCTTCTCTTCCTTGTCGATCTTCTTCACACCAGCTGCTTTAAGCAGTGCATAGCGCTTCTTAGAAGGGTAAGGCTGGAGGAAAGACCCCTCGTCCAGGTTGGCACTGCTGATGTCGATGTCATGCTCTGGGATGTCATCTAACGAAAGCCGATCCGCCTCTTCACTTTCCTGGGTTCCGTTCTTTGTCAGCTGTAAAAGATAAAAATAATGTTTATTCGTTACCTCAATCAGGAGGTGGAGGTCCTATTAATAGATTTTAGCTATCAGCATTTCTCACCTTCATTTTCAAAGCTTCCAGCTTCTCTTCCCTAAGCCTATTGAGAAATTTTTCCCTGCGCAGGAGCTGTTGTTCCACAGCAAATTCTGCAAGAGTGTATGTACGTCGTGCACTGTGGCGCTGCATCATGCCAAGGGTGCAACCTCCCCGACTGGGAACACTGGTGAAGCCCTGGCACCGTGGGAAGAAGAACACAGTCACCTGGTGGAATGTCACGTTGCCCCGGCACGCTCTCTTGGATTTCTTAAGAATGGATGTAGCTATGAAAGGACAAAAAAAGAAGTTTAGAATACAAGAAGGGTGATGCTGCATTATTTTCTACCACTAGATGGCATACTGCTCCACTTCTCTGTGTTGATGCTGCTATAAAAACTGTAAAAGGACACCTCCGTGATTCATTGACCTGGCCTTATCATGTACCCAATTAAATGATCCTGCCAAGAGCAGTCCAACATGCTTACATCCTGTAAAGTGAAACCCAAACTACTAGCTTTATACTAGCATAATTACAAATACATTCCAAAATAAGGAATTTCCCCATTTGTTGATGGTGAACTCACTGAAGGAAGCACAGAGGATCACAAAGTGATGGGTAAAATCCCTGGGGTTTCCAGGTAGGATGAAAACCTTCTCACCCGAATCATGATCCACACAGTTAAAGGTCACTGATGAGCATTACCCTGAAATAAACCATAGGGTGGGAAGCACATCTAAGCTCTAGTGTAAAGTCAATTAAGTTCATCAAGGGATTTTCGACTTTTAAGTTGGACAACCAACTTTTTCCACCCTTTAAGCTCACTGAGCCATTATTAACTAGAGCAGCCTATTTGTTTAAAGAAAAATCTGGTAACCCCCGGCCCTTCTGGTACACATTACCCTTCTTTTATGGAAGAGAACTCCTTATGGAGTTCCTGTTAAAAAAATAAATGATAAAGTAGCTTTTTGTGACAATTAAAGGGGGAAAGTTTGGATTTTTGTTTGAGTAAAATGCTGTAGTTATTATCAGCAATAGTTTCCTTACATTTAGTAGAGAGGTGTTTTGCAGTGAGTTTGTAGAAAGGTGTGTGCGTGTGTGTGCGGAGGGGGGGTGGGGGGTAGATTTTCACAAGATGCCATTAAGTTTGTTGCCATTTCCCAGACGAGCAACATTAGTGTTAGCCATTTGCTAATACTGCTATCTCATCTGAATCCTCGAAGATGTGGAAAGCTGACAACTAGTCAAAGGGGGCTGCCATTTTAGCTGGCTTTAGAAAATTCTAGCAATTTCAAAACAGCTCTAACTAGAAATGTTCATACCCATTCTTTGTTGCTTGGCTGAGAAAACAGCAATAAAATTAACAACAGACTCTTGTGAAAGTGTAAACAATTCATACCTCTTAATACAGTATTGTTTTTCACTTGTTTAAACATTTTCATTTGAGTAATTTGAAATTGCAAAACTATGCTAAAATGACCTAAAATTGTTGCTCTAAGTATGACTAATTGTTAGCCATCCACCACTAGGAGATTTTTCATTCCCACTGGGCTACGAATTTACTGCAATATGAAATCTGTCTAATAGGGGTAAGGGAACTATTACTGGTCAAAAGACCTAACTTCAAAATGTTTTAGCTATTCCTTTAAAGTGAAAAGTTTATATCAAAAGAAGCCTTTTGCCTTAGTATGGACATTTGATACACACAACAGCCTTACTGAGTTGTCTAATATGCTGTCAGGGGTAATACAGATCAAACCGAGTGCCAGGTTCAGGTTCACATCCATCCAATTCTGTCAGCTTTATGACAACCACAATAGACAAACTACACCCACTTTGCAGCTTCCAAATGAAATATGTTTGCAGGCTGGTCTCTAGCAAACAACTTTCTAGCCAACACAAACACCAAATCATAATAGTCCATTCAATCAGTTCTTCTATATAGGCGTGCATGCCTCTGTTTCCTCCACTGCCCCCACACCTTTTTTCTATCCCTTCACCCAGTTTCTTCCAGCACCTGTGTTGGGTGCACGCCACGGATTCAGACAAGGCGCTGTGTGTTTCCAGCCTTGGCAAACGGCCAATGCTTCTCTTTCTGGCTTTTTGCCCCGCCATCCTGGAAACCTTGCAACCTTCTTCCCTGTACACAACACAATCCCCTCTCCAAACTCACCACCAGTCTCCCTAAAGACTCAGCTGGGTCCAGACAGACATAAACACCCCGAAGCTGCTCGACCCAAATCTCTGAAAGGAAAGGTGAAGCAATATGTCTGTCTACAAAGTTCTGGGAGAAAGGTGGAGATATAACCAAGATGAGCCGCCCCCGTGCTTAATGTGATCAACTGTTAAGCAGCTTTAGGGCATAAAAATCATCACAGGCATTCATTGTAGATGTCTGGCCCCATTTCTACAAAGTGTTTCATCACATGCCAATATCATAAATTGCTAAAGCTGTTCTCTGAGTTTTTTCTGAGTTGCTATCAGAGCTTTAGTGGATGTTGAAGCTGAGAGAATGCTTGAGAGAGGATACTCACCATTGAAATTTGTTGCTGGGGAGCAGGGATTGCTGGGATTGGAATCCAGGGTATCCGAGTAGCAGCTCTCCCCCTCTGAGTCCCAGGCCGAGCAGGCGGAGGAGAGGGAAGAGGGCGATGGAGAGGAGTAGCACGGGTCCCCATCCACCTCCTCAAACTTCCTCTTCAGAAGCCCAGTCATGGCGTTTAGTGAGAAGGATCTACAGGAAGAAGCAGAAAGACAAAAGTTATTAAAAAAATATACACTCTGCTTTATTAAAAGTGACACAAGTTTCATCTTAAGAACAGAATGTACTTCTATCTTTTATGCTTTTGTATTCATGCAGGACTTCTACAGCAATATAGGCGCAAAACTGAATCCTGCGTACTACCATGTGAGGGCGTGCAGGCATCCAAGTTTCATGCTGCAAAGAATGGGAGTTAGCCATGTCACAGGAAGCAATCAGTCAGTCCTTATTTGCCTAAGTCAACAATTACTGGACCCTTCACCCTCTTACAAAGCCCATCAGCTCAGCATTGATTATAGAGACAGACCACACAGAGGTGACCCAGCCATCTAACCACCAGCAATCTCTTCGACCAGGTCAAGGCTAACAGGAATTTGCTACTTGTCTTCTTGTGGAACTTTTACATGTACAAAGATGTACTGTGTAATTTTTTTTTTTCTGGATTGTTGTTATGCAACTCATGCATTTCATCACAACTCCCACAAGAGAATCTGCTAGCTCAGTGATAAGAACAATAAATCCTTAAAAAAATAATAAAAAAGGAAGGGAAAAAAGAAGAAGAGAAGAAAGAATGCCATTCATCCACTAATCTTCAAGACTATGACCTCACACTGGTGAAGCATTGTTGATGAGTGTAATTCTGAATTTGAACCGGTTAATAAATATCTCAAAAATCGAGCAATTCCAGGAAAAGATCAGAACACAATAAAAATTTGCACGTTTTGCTGAGATGACACAAAAGTGTCACATAAATGGGGGGTTCTTTGCCAATTATGAGTGTGGTGGATGCTACACTGTTTGGCACTGTGCCTAAACTGGGAGGGGAGGACAGAGGAAGGAAGAGAGGGGAGAGAGAGGACATGACTGGGCTCTGCTCCAGTGTGGACACTCCCAACGACTAAGCGGGATGCGGAAGGAGATCATTTTACCCTACCAGTACTCAAAAAACAATCTACAGCACTGTGGTTGAGTGTGTTAAAGTACTGGGTCTCAGCTACAATAGTGCCATGTGGAGGATAGTAAGGGGAGCTGAAAGGGTTATTGGAAGGTCCCTACCCTCTGTATGCGATCTGGCTCAAGCCAATGCAGGAACAGGGCTCTGAACATTGTCAGACTCCTCACACCTTTTTTTATACTACTGCTATCAGGCAAACAGTACCACAATGTCAATAGCAGAACAACCAGACTGCTAATACAGCTTTCTGCAATAAGTTGTTAAAATGCTGAACACCTGTTAAGAATATGTACTTTATATGACTGCAGTTATTTCATGTTTGACATATTTGACTAGTTTTACACCAATTCATAAAACGCTCTGAAACAATATCTCATTCTGATTAGTGATTACATTTGATTTCATGCCTTTGCAATCACTGGCAAACGGTAATTCCACCTGCTCCAGCTTAAGCTAAACTTGTGAATCTGCCTCAGTTTTTGGGTTATTTCAGCTCCATTTTCTAGATATTTTCACAGTGATACCTATAATTTAGCAACAAATACAATCAAAAGGTCAGGCTGTAATAATTATGGAGCAGGGATCCTTTGCATGCGCAAGTGAGCAAAATGTAAGCCTCACTAGGCCAATTATTGCAGGTTCAGACCGACCAAAGGCATGCCATCATGTCAACAAGCTACTGTAAGCCGTCACTGCCTCTCTTTAAAGGTGCCAAAAAAAGAAGAAATATAGTTGGTTTACAGGAACTTCCACCCCACGTGCCTGTCCTGTCTTGTATGATGGTGAGAGAGAGTCAACACTCCAAGAACAGGAGGAAGGTAAAAGAATTAAGCAGGTACAGAAAGAGGAGGGGGTCTTTTTTCAGCATACTGCAGGAAAGAATTATGCTAAACCAGTGGTCCTTTATGACAAAGATAAAGATGCCAGAGTCAAGGGCAAAAGACACACAACCTTGTGATAGTAAGGAGGGATGCTATTATTGTTTTTGCTGTGGTCGTCAAAAGTACACACATGATGAATGAATCACCTTGCAATAGGTCATGCTGGCTTACAACAGTTACAAACAAAGGCTTCCACATAACAGTAGCTAGCGAGAAAACAAGCTACTCAATTTCCCTACTGTGAATGGGTTGGAGCACTAAATAATCTCCAAATGCCTCGTATCCAAAACGGAAGGGGGGAGCAGATTTGCCTTGAAACTATTTCCCAACACCTGGATGAAGCATCTGTTGCCTATGTGTTCACTTCATCTGACAACATGTGTGTTCCAAATGCTGCACATATTGGCTCACCTTACATTTTACCATTATTTCTACCCCCCAATTCTTCGCAAAAAGAAAAAAAAAAACAAAGAAAAAGGAAAACAAAGCTGTGAGGCATCCTCCAGGGAGCACAAAGCGCCAGCTAAGCAAAGTCTTTTTAATTAAAGGCTCCAGTGAGAGAAGGGGGGAGGAGAGGGAAAGAGGAGGAAGAGAAGGGGGGCAGTGGTGTCAGAACTGGGTCATTGTCTCTTGACTGCAGTCTACCTGACATATTGATTTGTTAATCCTGTTCAACGGGCAGAAACAATGGCAAGAGGTTAATCCCGGCAAGGGACGGCTTGTAGTCAATCTGGAGCTTCTCAGCCGCTGCTACTACAGAACAAGTCCTAGGGAGAATGGAAGGAGCAGGAGACCAAGGGTAAAAGAAAAAAAAAGATGTCTTGTAATGAGTCATTTGCAAAAGGGTGGAGGGCAAGGAAGAAAAAGAACAAGGATAAAAAAAGTGGAATTGAGAAAAGGCAGCCCCTTTGAATGCCTGCTGCTCTAAATGGAGAATGGATGTGAACGGACAGCTGAGCCGGAGAGAGGGAGTGCAGGATGTTTTCAGCGAGCACTAAATTATGCATTGCTGTCATTCCATCAGGCAGACAGATAAAGGACGCATACGCCGAGCTGCTCCCCCAGCCAAGTTGCCGCAGAGTTGGGGAGATAAATCTCTGGCGAGGAGATTTGTCACCAGAAGTACTACACAGCTCCAGTCAGACACAGAACTGTGTCAGTGAGATGAGATTATCTCGATACATGCAGCTGTGGGCTGTTCGTATGACTTCAGAATCCCTTTACCTTATCTGGAAACAGAAGTTTTAGTCCCCACAAAGGATTTGTAAATTATTTCAGTGGATGACATCACGATGTAAACAAAATGCTCCGATGATGAGCACAAAAAAAGATCCAGCATTATCTCTATAATCTTCAATAAAGCCATTTCCTTAGAAACAGATCAGAAGGGAGTGTAATTAATAACTTCAATTCTAGTTGGACAAATTTCACAAGAGATGAACTTCAAAAATAACAAACAAGTCTAAACATTTATAGGTGAGAAAACTTAAGACAGGGATGGATGGACGGATGTGACGATAGGACACTGAATGAAATTTGGAAATACAAATGTTTTTCCACCCTCTTTTTTCTTTTTCCATATTTAAGCCGACCAGGAATAAACCCTAAGTCAAATTCCAGACTTTTCAAGAATTTCCAGACTTCACAGGAACTCTGCAACCATCAGCCTGTTTAAACTGCCCCCTCCTGCCCTGCAGCCCAACAGGACAAGTCACAGTTGACTTTGCCCCTTGCACCGCCTGTCCAGCGCCCTTTGCAGCTGATAACAACATGGGTGGGAGAGACAAGTTGTGCTAATCTTGGCCCGCTGAGAGCATTTACATGGCACACTGACAACCTCGCAGCATCTGAGCGACTGACTGACTCATAAATGTGATAATGATGAGCCCAGGAGTCTTTCTTGCGTGTGTGGGAGTTGCGTCTGGGCAGGTCTACCCCCATCCTCTTGCAGTGCTTAAGGGTGCAGCACCTGATAGGTAACAGATCAGAGCTCGTAGGTGACATCTGCTCCTGCCCAGCTGGGTAAACTCTGGCTCATAATTAAAAGCCCCAGCTGTCAGTCAGAAGTGCACCACCTGCTGGAGGAAAGCAGGCAAAGCACATCTGCTGTTATTTTCCCCTTTCCTCCTCTATGAGCCTGTTGTTCTCACTGAGGGCTCGCTGTGTGACTGTGCCACAGAAACATTCTGTTCTTCTGCTTTGCCCTGCGCGCACAGCGATTCCAAAAAGGAGAGGTGGTGGGAAGAAGGGGGACGGATTGTACAAAACAAATAAATAATGTCATGTCTCCAATCCACAGGAATTCCACTCTGGCAGCGCTGCTCCAGCTGTAACAGTGGGAGAAGAACACAGACTCTATCTAACCCAGATGTGCTTTTGCTGGTAAGCGATGGAAAGTCCTGCTCACATAGGAACATGAGCTTTTTGTTTTTCAAAAGCCACACCTGTCAGGTTGTTGGCTCACGCATGGACCTCACACATACCCTCTAATTTGGTACAAAGGATTGGTCAGCTGATGCATGCAACATATAAAACCATAACAAAAAACAGATGAGACACAAGACTTAAGCTGATAAGACTGGCATTAGTAAACGTCATGGCTGACCAGCAACTTTTGACAGATTACAAAATAAATGCTAATGTATTTGAACTTTCATTTTAATTTATCTATTTAAAAAAGGGACAGTGTACATTAATGAGCACATAAAAAAGCCAGATTTCCAGGAGTTAGCCAACAGGCTAGTTTTAATGGGTAGCCCGAGTGCCTGATATAAACACACAACCAATGATCGTCTTCACAACTTTAACTGAAACAAATCTGTTTTTTGAATTTTTCCATTTGATTAGCTTCCTGTATGATCCACCAGTCGCTAAATGAGTAAATAGTTACAGGATTTGCTAGTACAGTGTGGCTCACAGGTTTTGCTGCAGCCATACAAAATTAAGGTAAACCCCTTTGAAGGAGCAATTTGATTAAAACATGCAAACAAAAGAGGGAAAACATGAAAGAAACTCCCCCCCAAAAGAATTGTCAGCCTTGTCTGATTTAACCAGAGGCAAAGAAGCTTGCTTTTGGGAGGCCAGACTTGATAATTATTAAATGATGATTTATAAGAGAATACCACATAAACAGAAAAAATACCATTACATTGTAGTTCTATAGGTCACAAAATATCACATCTAATGTGAGTTTGAGTGATTTTACCAAATAGTCGGGCTAGTAGCTTTAAAGTCTATGCAAGGCTGTTAGAGAACAAGTAAACCTGAGAACAGTTCCTTTTGCTCTGGGTGTGTATCTGCAGAGGGAGGAAGGAGGAGGAGGTTCTGGGTTCAGGGGTCGTGCTCGAGTCTGGGACACTTGCCGTATGGAATGCTGGGAGAGGACAAAGCCAGATGGGAGCTCTCACTCTCTATCTCCACTGCTGCTGTGTTCAAGACCAGCTCCCCTTGCTCCTACCCCCATTCCCTGCTCTTCCCTCCTTCTCCTCTCTGTACTCCTGGCACAAAAGCATGGGGGCCCCAGCCTAGCCTTAACTCAGCTTTCTTCTACTGCTTCTCACTCCCAGCTGGGATGGAGAGATACCAAGAGTGTGCAAGAGCTTCCTGAGGTTGTGAAACAAACACAGAGCGGTGCACAGGAAGTGGCCTTCCAGATTATCTGTGATGCGCCTGACAGCTGCAGGAGCCGCAAGGTTAACTGAATGCAAGATAAAAAGATGGACATGAGGCAGTTAGAAGGTGGATGATATTTGCTTTGGTAGAAACAGGGACGCCACCAAGGGGGGTTGGGGGAAGCAATGGCCACCACCATTTGCTGACCTCTCTTCACCTCCTCCTATATGCAAAATATACTTTTATGCAAGAATTTAGGCAAAGAAAAGACAACCATTTATAATTATTTGTTGAGGATTTTAAAGTAAAACTAATGGATACTCTTTAAAATAAGAAACTCTGTTTCAATGTGTTTGAAGTCCTAATGGGGGTAAGGCAGTGATCAAGCCACAAGAGACTAATTTAGACTTTCAAAATAATGCCAATTGGTACTCTTTAAAATAAGAGATCCAATCTTATATATTTTAGATTATTACTAGAATAGGTTTAATTTCTTACAGAGCTAAACCATTAATCAACGTGGGAATTTCAATCTGTCTACATTGGACTTTCAAAATAAAAGCATAGGTTCTTCATAGGCTGAATTCTAATTTGACTGGATTCTAATTTTTTTTTTAAAAGGCAAGGACTAAACCTGCAGCATAAAATGCTGTCAAACTGTATGAACTAAGAGGCAGGAACCATTCAAATTTCTTCAAGAACTGTTCTGGTTTATTCTCTGCTAGGTCCACGTTTTGTTCTTTATAAGGTCACTTTTTGAAAGTCTGTCCCTCACTCATGACCCCAGCCTCAAATAATAAACACAACTAGGGGACTTAAGGTATTTAAGCATGTTCTAAAACAACCAATCAGCTCATTTTCTCTATATATAGGTACTAGAAAATATTAGCTTAGAGACTATTAACATCTTAACTCTAGGTTAGACCATAACGAATTCAATATAAAAAAACTCCAGAAGTTCTGTTGTGGCTTTTTGAGTTGGGTCACATTTACAAGATTATTAGTGCCCCCCATTTAACCACCATTTGCAAAATTCTGTGGGTGCACCTCTGGCTAGAACTCAGTCAGCATTTACAAATGAGACCAATGTGGACTGGAAATGGGTTGAAAAACACGCCCCATGTGGATCTTATGTGTTGTGCATCATGAACTAAGACCTACACAAGGTGCCCAACTCGTGTTGCTGACAAGAGCTGTATTAAATCATCCTGAATGGGTCACACAGGAGAAGCACGCTGTGAACCTGGCCCCACTGAGGACCCATCCAGTGTGAGTTAAAATCCATATGGGGTCCACATACCTATGCTGGCAGGATAATTTCCTGAAAGACACAGCTTTTGTTTCACCGCTGCAATATGTTTCTGAAAAGTGAGCTCCAAAATGTGAATTTCATTGCTCTACAAGATGACACAACGAGATATTTAACATGTCTTAACATTAATGGGAACGGAATATGGGAATGTGGATGTTACAATCAGTGCTGAACACCAAGTGCTATTAGCCTTCCCGGTAAACAAAGGATCATTCAGACCAAGTCAGGAAACATGATTCCAAAAATGATCCGGGTGAGGTCGCGCTAGAGACGATGTAAACTATCTCTGAAAAACATGAGGCTCAGACAGCATTCAGGAGAACAATAAACGAAAAAAAACAACAACAAAAAAAACACCCAGCACATGTAAGCTGTTTATCTGCAAGTTAAATCACACATTCAGAAATATCAGTTGGTTAAAATATATATCGTTATGCAAAAGTGTTGTTTCAAACAATAAACGTGCTTAGCATTCAGTGTCCACCTGCAGATCATTCACTTAACCAAATAATATCCTAATCAAATCAATCAAAAATCAATTATCAAATCTAGTCTGCGCATGCGCAAAGAGGTTCTCTCTCTCTCTCCATCTTTCCTTCCCCCTCCCTGACCCGATCATTCCTCATGATTAATGCTAATTCTAATGACAGCAGCCCTGTCAGCTGGGCGCTCACATGTAGTGCCTTCAGGAGTCGCTCTCGTTACAAGAGGCGCACCAACACCGCCGAGGTTAACAACTCCACACACACACACACACACACACACTCGTATACAATACTCAATACACAAAGCCAACCTCATCAACAGTTCATATAAATGAACCCACAAGCACAAAACACGTTATATTGTTACGTCCAACCAACAAATGAGAGCTCGGGAGTTTAGATTAAACAGAATAAGCGCATAAAGGCAACAAATGAATGAAGCCGATTGGCTAGAATAGCGTCTAAGTCAACTTATTATTAAAAAATCTTTACCGCTACCTTTGTTTGTTCATTTCTGCTATTAAAATATTCTTTTACATAACAACTCACTTTAACGGATTTAGTGTCCAAGCGCGTCACAACAATGAATCGCCAACTTGAGCGACACTCGTTCTTTAAGAAATGCAGCAAAGACAAAAAAAAACCTTTAAAATTAACCAGCCACACTGGTTCCTTTGTTTAAATGAACCCGACACACAAGAAACCCATCAAACTAATAAAAACATTCCAACTGAGAGAAATAAATTAATGTGCTCAGTAGCGATACTCACCAATTTAAATATCCGATCACCATTAGGAATCAAATAAGGGCTGGGTCGATGGGAGAGTAATCCGTATGACACAAGGAATAAAACATGTAAATAAAAAAAGCTGAAAAACAGAGCGCGTATCCCCGCATATATGTATGTATTTGTGTGTATGTATGGACAGTTCTCGGTGCTATTGTCTCCGGGGCTCCGCACCAGCCGAAGCGCTTCCCTTGTCTGAAGCAGACTGCCGAGAAGCGCAGCCTTTTTCGTCAGTGGAAAACTCCCTCCTGGCGTCTGGTCTGACGCAGGCGATGACACAGGGAGGCTGCCCACGCTGCTTCCTGCCTGCCTGCCTGCATGCCAGTCCTCCCGTGTTACTGTCCACGATTACCTGCGTGAGAACACACAAAGACACGTGTAATATTTCTTCATGTGTGCCACACAAGCCCCACCAGGGGCTTTATTTGAAAAATATCTAAAAGCTAGACAATAGTTTGTGGTTGATTTGCAGTTAAAGGGAAACCCATTGAGTACCTACTGTGACTCTAGTGGTACGTTTGAACAATCACTTAAAGACAGATTAGCTTTAAAAACTGAAGCGATCACTCAACAGATAACAAGATCAACTGTATTTGGTATGTGGGAGGTGCTGAAATATTGTGTTGGTTTGGCAGAGAGTTCAATTTCAGGGAAAACACTGACTAAGCTATCTCAGAGTGTGACTCACGTTGTTTTAGACAGCGCGCACAACTGATGTATTTTTTTTTTTTTTAGAGGAAACTGCATCATTTACCATAAAAACAGGAGTCAGTGTGCATATTATAGAAAAATCAAACGGCTTTACAGGAATTTAGAGTAACAAAGAAAATTACATTCAAGAGCAAGACAGACATTTTAAGAATCACATTAAAATTTAAACAATCATTTTAAGAAACAAGTGTTAAAATCCTAATGTAAAACAATGTGCTAAGACCTAATACAAATGAACTGATGTGATAATCTTTCATCTTAATATGAAAGGTGCCGTAAACAGTTATGTAAAGGAGCCATGTCACTGACAGGCAGCAACTTGTATCTCAATTTTTGTCATTTTTGTCTTCTTGAGAAAATCAACTACAACGCATCTCTGTCGTTCCACTGCTAATATCCAGTGAAAAGTATCAAGAGCATGTGACTGTGACCAAAGCGTATAAAATTGCATTTAGAAGCAAGACTTTTTTCCTGAAAGGTTACATTTTTGGACATATGAGGTTTCCATCTGACAGCTGTAATATGATTTCAGAGTGAGGCGAGTAAAAACTATATGCTGACTCCCCTTGTTTTTTTTTCTTGTCCTGGGAACACTGTGAACTGGTCTCTAAAGACTTAAGGAGTCTATGGTTTACATCCCCCCATGTTTTTTGAGATCTTTCTGTTGTCAGACAGGTTCTATTTAAGTGATTTCTTGATTTTACAGATTGGAAATTGAACTCAGCTTTCAAATAATGTGGTTAATCACAGTTAATTCATGATTTAACAAAGGCGGAAGGTTACTTTTATACATAGAACCAGGATGGTTTGAATATAGTTTTTCTAAAGGAAATTACCACTTGAAAACTGCTTTTTGGATTTACTTGGGTTATCTTTCTCTGATATAAATATCTGTTTGATTATCTGAAGCATATAAATGTGACCAAAAAAAGCAAAGACAGATAAAAATCAGACAAATGTGCCTAGACCATACAAGGGAACTGTCAAACAAGCAGCCAGACTTATAACGTCATGATGTGATGACGACACTGCAAGCCCCCTTTTGTGGCTGGTTCTTGCTCATCTTTCCTCCTTTCTTGCCAGGATGTCAATCACATTGTCAACAAGTAATCCAGACAGGTACACGTACACAGGTGTAGCTGTGGCACCTTTTTTCTTTCCTCATTTTTTTTTTTTTTTCCAGGGCGTCAATCCCATTATCAACAAGTAATCCCAACAGCACCTTCATTTTTTCAAAATCTTTACAGTCTGAAAAAATAAATGCAAGTAACTGTTACTAATGGAAAATCCAAAAAACTGAGAAGAGCCGAGTGAAGCTGCGCTGAGTAGGTGCGTGTGAAAAAGAAGAAATAGTAGACCAAACAGTAACTTTCTTTTTATAATATTGAAAATTTGTTAAAGTTTTGGAATTCACAACATGGTCTCAGCTGATATGTTATATCATATATGTATGTTATTGTGAAAAGTAGTGAGTAAATTTTCTACTAATTATTTGTAGGACTGTCGACTTTATGGACAGACTGACTAAAGCTGCAGAGCTAATTTACAGGCATATCGTCTCGATCTGGAGAGGTTTGATAAGTTTTGTTACTTGTTAACTTGTTTCCATTTCAAGGGAAAGTTTTAAACATTTCAACACTGTCTACTTAGTTGGGTTTATCAGCAGTAACTAATCGTTAATGGAATTTCCTTGGAAGACCTGCTCCAGTTCATTGAACTTGACATAGCTAAACAGACTCCAAGAAAAGGCACATTTTTAAAAAGTAATTTTTGCAAGAGATTTAGCATGACTTTAACTTATAATATCCTGAATATGTCTGAAACTACTGTTTCTATTTAAGGCTTTAAAAAAATTGTTTCACCAAGAGTGTATTTTCTCTGTAAAGTACATCAACATTTTCCCAGCAGTGCTTGCATATTTGGAATTCCACGGTGTTGTAACATACCGACAGGATCCATTTGCAACGCTTTCTGTGGAAACCGCTGCATCCCACACCCATCCCTCCTCTGATGAGCTCCTCCCAGGTATTTCTGAGTAGATCTGCCCACGGAGATGTTTTACTTTCCTCTCAGCTGGACCTGAACACCAAGCAAAGCAACCTGCCAAAGTCAATAGCGGGGTTTTGCTCAGATATGTGGGGACATGTCTCCCAGAGCTGTGTACTTAGTCTCCTGCTAATTACTCTTTGCTAATAGGGGAGCCTTTTTTCTCACCAACTTGTTGAGACTGAGGGTCTCCTTGTTCAGGGCATCACCCTCAAAGGCAAAACAACTACATGAAGCTGAGTAGCAGCAGATATAGCTCCCGGTAGGGACAAACAGTGTTTGAAGTGCCTTTTCAAATTAATGAGTGACACAGTGTTTTCACATAACAGAATGCCATCGTGTGGATTTACTTGATGTCAGTGTTTGGGTCCCCGGGTTTGGGTTCCCCTGGAGACGTAAATTAAAAATTTAAACAGGGGTTTTGTTGGTTTAAACGAACCCCGTGAGATAAAAGATCACGGCTTTATTGGAAATTTTTTTGTGAAAACTTTGGGAGTGGAATTCCCCTTAGTGACCCCCCAAGAGTGGAAAATCCCCCATTTCTACAAAAATGGGGGAAAAAAGATTAACTTTAAATAAATAGATGTTACATATAAAATAAAAATAGATTAGGTATGGTTTTAAAAAGGTTGAACAAGGTCAGAAAGTTGGAGGTTAAGTTTTATTAGTTGGTGACAGTTAAAATGTCATGCAAAGCTGTACGAGCCCCTAAAACATTTTTAGATTTTTTTCTCAATACAACCATAAAATTAAATGATTTTACTGGAAAATTATGTGATACACCAATAGAAAAAGGCACATAACTGTGAAGTGGAAGAAAAATGATGCCCTGGTTTTTTCCCAAATTCTTTTCCCCAATTTCCCCAAATTTTCCCCCCAAAATCAAAACTTTGGGTTATCAGTTTTTTCGGGGTAATTACAGGGGTGGGAGGTCTTTTATCCCCCTACCCGCTTTTCAAACTAGAGCGTAAAAAGGTTTTTCCTTGTAAAATACCCAAACTCAGTTTGATTTGATAAAGAATTGAACAGCAATTCTGAAGTCTTTTCCCCCTGATTTTTACTTGAAAAATATCTGGGAAATTTGACTGGGGGCCATTCTAAAAACCCCTGAATAGGGTTTTCCCTTAATTATTCTTTTTGTAACCCTTTTGGGTGTATGTTAAAACTTGTTCTGCGGAGACGTAAACATTTTACCCCCGTTTTCCCCAAAACTTTTTACAAACTAAAAGTTTTTTTCTTCCCCTATTTTGTTTCAAACCCAAACTTCCCCTCCCCAAATCTGACCAAAAGTTTTCCTGTCCCTGCTAATGAAAAGCATCTTTACAGCATGATGCTGCCACCACCATTCCTTATGGTGGGGATGGTTTGTTCAGGGTGATGTGTCCCCCGTATGGCTGGTGGGAAATGCCAATTAAACTTTTTATGATTTTCCTCATGCCACTCTTGCATAAAAGACAGATTTGTGAATGCACAACACAACACCCATGTCAGCATATTCTCCCACCTGAGCTGTGGATCTCAGCAGCTCTTCCAGAGTTACCATGGGCCTTTTTGCCTTCTTTTAGGGAAAATTTTTTTTTTTCTTTGTTTTCTGTTTCCAAGGGTTTAAAAAAAAACCCCCTATATTATTTTTTTTTTTTCACCCTTTGTGGTTTTTGCTTTGTTTTAGGGCTATCCCCAAAACCCCCCCTTTCCCCCAAATCAAAATACATGATGTTTGTGGTTGCAAAATGTTAAAGGATTCCCTGGGTATGAAGACTTTTGCAAGATGCTGTGTTCTATATTTAATATTTTTGTTTTAGGTAAAAGAAGTAAAACTGGTAAAAAGATTGTTTTGGGAAAAAAAAACAACTTTAGAAAGACTTTCAGTGCTTTAACTACCTCTAATTCATAGGGCATTTAAAGACAAGTAAATACATACTGTATCTAATGACACTATGCGATTCCTGTTTACTTGGCTCATACTCCACGTGCTGATAATAATACTTGTCTGGGGGATTTTTCCTTTTTGTTTTCATTTGTTTCCCAAAGGTGGGGTTTCCCGAGAGTAGGTGGGGGGGTGTGGGCGGAGTCCCCCGTGTTTCCCGGGCAGAAATCCCCCCCAACCTGTTTTTTTTCGCCCCCCCGGGAACTCTTTAAAACACCCCCAAAAAATGAACCTCCAAAAGCCGAAGAAAGGCCCCCCCAAAATCACAGCAGCCCCCAGTCCCCAGCCCCTTTGAAGGAATTCTGCTCCCCCCTCACCCCCAAAAAAAAAGGGGCCCCCAAAAAATCCCCCACCCTTAAAAAATTTGTCCTTTTTTCCCGGAGAGCCCCGGGGACCCTTCTCACTCCTTTTGCCTTACTGTGGTTTCGCCCCGTGCCCCGGTAACGCCTAATTATAGGGAGCAGAGGGGTTGGGAAACCCCCGGATTTACCCCGCAAAAGTTCGAAAAAAATGTTTGTTTCATTATGTTGCACATTATGTAACAAGCCCAAAAAATTCCCCCCCCAGCAATAAAAAAACTTTCCCCCGCCCGGGGTTTTTTGGGTCTTTTTATTAAAACGGCCCCCCCAAAATTTTCAAGGGGATAAAAAAGGGGGAAAAGTCTCGGCCCTAGGACCCCTGCTTTTAAAGGCCCTTTTGGGAAATCCCCCTGTCAGGGCCCCCCCTTTAATTTTCCCCCCTTTTTTAAAAAACAACGAAAGTTCCAGGGAAAACTGTGTCACATGTTTACTCCTCTCTTCTGAGAAAAAGAAAAACAGCCATGCGAGTGTGCATACTTGATGGGGGGGGGTGGTAAATGCCAAAAACCCGGCCAAATTTGGCCTGCAATTAATTTAGGGCCCCCTCTCTTTAAAAGTGTGCCAAAGGGGTTTTTTGGTAAGGAAAACGCCCCCCAAAGGCGCAAAAAATTAGGCCCTTTAAAGCTTTCCATCGCAGGGGGGAGAAAGGGGGCTTGTGACTGGGCCCCTGCTGTGCCCTAGTGGGCCTTTAAACCCGGGGAGCAGTTTATGGGGCCCTCGGGGGCTTCATAAAACTGAAAATTTTTTGGCGGAAAAAAAAGTTGGGGGCACGGGTGGAAAAAAGGCTAAAATTCATAAAAAATTACCCCTCTCCCACCACCTTTACTTTGTTCAGAATTGAAACTTCCTTGTTTTATTCCCCCCCTGGGGACCCCGGATAACCCAAATTCCAATAGAAAAAAAAAAATAAGGGGCAAAACCCCGGAAAAAACAAATTTTTTTAAGCAGGTACAATGGAATGGTTTAGGTCAAAATCCCAACATTTAATAAACAAGTATCCCCCCCACAAAAACTATTTTTAGTCAAAATGACACCCCGAAATGGGAATGGGTTTTAAAAAGGTTTTTTACTTCCCCAGTTTGTTTTTTATTGTTTTAAAAAGGGAAAAAAAAAAAAGGGAAAAATTCTGTTTTGAAGTTGAATCCCAAGTTTTGGGAAAACCCCAAAAATCAGATTTGGTTTCATTTAAAAGGTTGGGAAAAAAAATATTTTTTGTTTTGCATTCTGAAAAATGGTATTTTTTTAAAAAACTTTTTTTCACTCAAACAGGGGCTTTTTCCCAACCGCTTTCAGGGGAAAAATATTTTTGCAATGTTTAAAAAAAACGCATTATTACAAGCTTGCAATGATGATGTAGTGATAATATGTGTTAGCCTGGTTATCAAGCATTTTATTTAGCAAATCCTACTAGTTTTGGAATTTGGAACTGGGATACAGTTAACCTGGTTCTGAAGTTGTTCGTGGTTTGCTGTCAGCTCCTTCAGTTTGCATAGGGAGTTTTCAACATTTCTTCCACTGTTTTGAGACGTTTCTGATTAGGCAAAGATCCTTGTGCTTAAATCATTCCTGTTTTTGGCTGTTGGTGCTCTTCAACTCTATATCAAAGTTTAAATTTTTTCATATATTTACCCAAAAAATGAGGCCCATAAAACAACAAAAATTTTTTTCTGAAATACCAAATTTAAAAATTTGCCCAAGCACCCCCTGTGGTATTTTTACCCCCAACCGGGGGGAATCACCGGGGTTTAAAAAATGCCTACTCTGTTTTAGAAGACCCGTCAAACCCCAGGGGTAAATAAAAGCACAAGTCCTCTCCATCTTGTCTGAAATGAGTTTTTTAACTTTTTTGAATTAAAAATTTATTTTCTCTTTTTTATCAATAAGTCAAATTTTTAAAATAAATATCCAAAAAAAAGGTAATTTTTGTTTTTTTTTTTAAAATGTTTTTTTAAAAAGTTTTTTATTTTTAAAAGAGGAAAGGTTTAATTAGCGCAAATAAAGCATTGTATTTATTTTCCCGCCCCAAAAATTTTTTCCCTTTAGGGGGGGAAAATAAACCCGGGGAAAGGGAAAGTTTTCCCCCGTTGGGGAACTTTGGGTTTTTGAAATAAGTTTTTTTGGGAGCACCAACTGGAAGGGGGAAAAGTCCTAAACAACCTTTGACCCCGGATTTTGTGGGGTTTCCCCAGAGATGTTGCTCCCTTTTACCCGACCCCTAACCTTTTACAAGTCCTGTATGGAGGGAAGGTTTAGTCCCCGAGATCCCCCTCTGCCCGAAACTAAATTTCTATTTTGTTTGGACCTGTCCCCGTTTTTTTTGGATGACCCAAACCAAAACAGTGTTTGACGAACACCAGGACAGATTAAAAAAAGGAATTGGGTAGGAGGATGAAAAGCAGCTCCCGTGGGGAAAATTTTCTTTGAGTTGCCCCAGGAAGTAAAGTCCTCTGGGGGTTTCTTCCAAAAAGTTTTTCTCTGTGTTTTTGGAAATTTCCCCCAAATCCCAAAAAAAAAGGGGCGGGGGTTTTTAGGAACCAAAAGGATCCCCGTAACATAATGTTGTCGAGGATGGTGAGGGGTGGCAGCATGGAGGGTGTTCTCCAGAAGTCCGCCATCATCTCCACTATCTTGAGGGGGTTAAGCTCCCGGGGGTTCTGATCACACCAGTGAATCAGCCGATTTACCTCCTGTCTATATGCAGACTCGTCACCGTCCTGAATCAGACCAATAACATTTGTGTCATCTATAAACTTGAGGATTTTCACAGATGGGTCTGCAGAGGTGCAGTCATTTTTGTACACAGTGAAAGGGAGTGGGAAGAGAAAAAGGGGGGGCACTGGTGCTGATGGTTTTTGTGAGGAAGATGATGCCTCCCAGTCTCACCTGCCGCTGCCGGTCAGGGAAAGGGAAAGCTGGTGATCCCTCACCAGGTGCCCGGACGGGGGGGGGGCCTTGGGGTTTGGGGGTTTTAGTGTTGGGGGGATGTCTGGGTTTTTTTGGGTGTTGAAGGGGGGGGAAAGGGCCTGATGTCCACAAACCTGATCTTGGTGTACGTCCAAATTGTTTGGCACATGGGCCATAATCAAGTTGAATAGACCTGCTGGCCACAAACGATTAATTTAAATATAAAAACCTTTTTTTTTTTTGGAAAATAACATTTTTACCAGCTCAACAAAAACTAAACATGCAGTATTCTAATGAAATAACTAAGACGTGTCATAGTCTAGCCTACCTAACCCGAGGCAAAGTCAAGATCAAGAACAAAGCATACCAAGACCAGGTCCAGACCAGGAATTTGAGGGAGACGAGTCCAAGTCCAAGACTAAGTTTTTTAAGATCATTGTTTTAATCATAATAATGTAAATGTCGTTGCAACAAGATAAACAGACAAACCAGAAAATTCTAAAGAGCACATAAATCTAGCTAAACGTTAACTGACTTAGCATTAGCTGCAGGCAGAAAGGAGGCAGTGGGTGATGGTTAAGGAATAAACTCATGTAGCGTTCTTTCTTTCTGCAAGTTGTACTGACCGAAAATATGTGTATTTGAACCGAACAATATTTTTTCCTCTTTTTTGCTCAAACCTGTGATCTTCTCATCCTCAGCACATAGGTGCAAGGGTGAATGCGTGAAAATTTTCAAGGTAAAAAAAATGTATTAGTTGCATTTGAATACAGCCAGGAGTTCTAGTAAGTTGAGGCAAAATATATTGTAGCTTTGGTCTGAACTGGTTGTGAGAAAAAAATCAAACATGTCCATGTCCATGTCCAAGACCAAGCCAGAACCAAAACTATAAAAATGTGGTCTGAAGCTCGGTCTTGAAACCAAGGCCAATTTCAAGTACCGCAACGTTATTACGAAGTCATCAAATTTTTGGTATGAAGGGGGATTTCTAATTATAAAGAGTCTTGCAAATTTCCCTTAGTTAAAGAAGGAAATAGAATAAAATTCAATTCAAAGCAAAACAAAAAAAACAAAAAACAAAAAACAAGACTAATACTTTGTCTTAACATTTTCCATTTTAAGACAAGTTTAATTTGTCTTCGTCTTGCTTGAAAGATCTCACATCAGCAAAAATCTTGTCCTGAGAAATTGAAGTGTATCATCTGCATCAATCACCTGTGGTGTTAGCCCAGATGTGTATTATTCTTCAACTGCAGTCACAGGCTACTCTAAACCCTTCCAAGGGACGCAAATGGACACCCCTGGCCACCTCAAATCCTATTAAAATACACTGAAGTCTGCGGTTGTAATGTGAGAAAATGTAAAAAAGTTCAATGGGTTTGCAGGGCAATACTCCCCAGTGGATTACCAGCCCAGATGAGGCAGTCTGGCTATGTTTTCCTCTGTGTAGTGGTGGTGGTGGTGGTCAGGTGGAGCAGACGGTCACAACAGGGCTCGGGGGCCGGCTTGTTGATTGATGGCTCCAGCTGTCCCAGAGGAGAGGAGCGCAGGCAGACAGCTGGTCACCTGTAGCCCCAGACGTGAGTGTGATAGAGGCTCGTGGCATTGTGTTTCACTACAGAGGCCAACCAGTGCAATGTGGAGTTCAGGCCACTGTTTGTCACAGCCACGAAAACAAACCAGAGGAAAACAAGCCAGAGGATAGTTTATTGGACTTAAAGCTGGATAAGCATCCCAACACTTCAGTGTTTTGTTAACAAGATTACTTAAATCCTAAGGAGAAAACACACACCTCATCATCCACTGGTGCCTCTAAATCATCCCATTTTGCATGGAATTATGAGCTGGACTTTAAGAGTAATTGCAGAAGTTACAACAGAGGGAGAAAATAAAACACAAAGATGAGCTCACTCAGGCACAGGGATTAATCCAGAGGCAAGAGAAAAAGAAAAACGAAATACCCTCCCCCCTCTCACAGACAGGCAGCCAATCAGCATGTGGAGGAGCTGGTTTACTTAGAGACCAAAGAATCTGTGTGGTGATATGACATCATCAGCTGCCCAATAAAGAACAGGTCACTTTTTCTTTCCTCCATCTTTCATTCAGCTCTGACGACGAGCAGAAATCCCAAAACGTCTGATATGTTTACAAAAAACTGTTTTCTAGCTTTTTCTTTCTGTTATTAAAACATACAATCCTTTTAGTGGTGCATCACCTTTTACTTTCAAGGATTGACTTTACAGCACATTCACTGGGTTTCCGTTGATCAGCTCTGAGACAGGCACGGTTCACATATTCAGCATCTTGCCTCCACTGTCTTCCCTTTGTCTTGTCACCGTGACAAGAAATGTTCCATTTTCAATGCTTCTATTCATCCATTGACAAACAAGCACTATGTTTGGGTCCCCCTGTCCATGTACTGTATGGCTCCTCTCTACTGGGCTATGTCTCTTTAGCTTCAGGGTGTAAAAAATGCTGCCAGTTTTTTTTTTCATTTTTTAACTTGGCAACGTCACATGAGTGTCTGACTAATGCACTATGGAGTGTCTCTGAGGGTGCTTGTTCTACGCTTTATTCACTGAGGTGGTGCGCTATAGACTCCCCTTGACAAAATCTTATTGATTTCCTGATAGATGCTTAAAAGAAGGGTTGCACTCAGGACATCGACAGTTTGGAGTGCCCTTATGTCTGGTTCATAACTGATTAAATGAAACAATAGGGAAGCAGTAAATATTGGGAATCAGTATCTATTAATGTGCTTCTTGTCTTTATTATGTTTTCACCTAAGCAGCACAAAATGTCTGGAATGTGTGATGAACATAACTTGTTATTAAGACCCTAGAAAGCCACTCTTTGTTTCCAATAGCCAGTTTTCAGGATTTCTTATCTTGATTACTATTTTCCCTACTGTATGTGGTGAAAGGTAAATGCCTTTTTTAAGCTTTTCTTTGAGAGTAGATATTGACAAGTTTACAGATCTGTTTTCTGTTGCCTGTCTCATAAAGATCCACACAGACCAGCCTTGCTTGAATGCCATCTTCTCTTGTCTTTCCTATTTCTAGAAGTGTTGTAGAGACATGGGCTTTTGCATCATGTCATTTGTATAGTCCATGTGATCAGGAAGTCAAATTAAAAATAAAAGCAGTCCTAGATAGTTTAACTTAAAAAAGTAAAATATCAAGAACATTCAATTCAATTCAATTCAATTCAGTTTTATTTATATAGTGCCAATTCACAACATATGTCTTCTCAATGCACC
The DNA here is from genome assembly GCA_036173005.1 of Crenichthys baileyi. Taxonomy (NCBI): domain Eukaryota; kingdom Metazoa; phylum Chordata; class Actinopteri; order Cyprinodontiformes; family Goodeidae; genus Crenichthys; species Crenichthys baileyi. Next base: position 991,754 of record JAHHUM010002603.1, read on the forward strand.
TAAAAAAAGTCAGTTCAATCAAATTATATAGATTTCATGTCATGTACATACATTCCAATTAATCCTAACTATCAAACAGTGCAGCTAAATTTAGTTTTTTATTCAAATTGGTTAAAAGGTTTTCTATCTAAGAAAAACCCAGCAAATTGCATTGAGTCAGTGACTTACAGCATTCACTCCTCCTGGATGAGCATGTACCGACAGTGGGCATTGCATTGCATTGACCTTGCAGCAATCCCTCATACTGAGCATGCATGTAGCGACAGTGGAGAGGAAAACTTCTTTTCTAAAGTTGTCATGTGCCGAAGTAATGTGGGACTCAATACAAGCAGGAGATAGGCGGAACACCTGAGGTTATGTTAAAAACATTAACATGGAAATCTTTTCGCATGGAATCAATATAGTTAAATTAAATGTTGAATTTTTAAAAATTTTTCTATTTTAAAATATTCTACTATGGTAAAAAATACATTTATTTGGAGGTTTTTTTTACACATCTATAAATATAAATATAATATAAATATAAATATAATAGTTTTTTAGTCTTTACCAGGAATGCCAATAAATGTGGAAGTTGCTGTATTTAAATTTTATTTTGTCAATTCTGTCAGAATTACAACTTTTCTTTCTATTGAGCAATTATTGCTACACTTTAAGGCCAGGTTGCACGGTGGCGCAGTTGGTAGCACTGTAGCCTTGCAGTAAGAAGGTCCTGGGTTAGACACCCCTGCCCGGGGGTTTTCTGAATGGAGTTTGCATGTTCTCCCCGTGCATGCGTGAGTTCTCTCCGGGTACTCCGGCTTCCTCCCACAGTCCAAAAATGACTGTTAGGTTTATTGGTTTCTCTAAATTGCCCTTGGACGTGAACGAGTGAGTGCGTGGTTGTTTGTCCTGTATGTCTCTGTGTTGCCCTGCGATGGATTGGGGACCTGTCCAGGGTGTACCCCGCCTCTCGTCCATAGACTCAGAATCCTCTTACAAATTAAAACATAACCCTACCAAATATCTGACGTAGGATATTGGAGATGCATCATCCTCCAATGAATCTGTCCACTGTGTGACAGGTTTCAGCTAATAAGTTTTTGTTGCTCTCTGCCATAATGCAATTCAAAAAACAACTGTGGTCAACTTGTATCTTTGTGACAAGCTGTTAGTTCAGTTGAGAAAGATTTGGTTCCTTAGTTAATACATCTATTCTATGTGAAGTTTTCAGCACATACCTCTTTAAGAACCCCCCCCCCCAAAAATGCTATTTTATTTATGTAAAACTATGTTATCTTTGACATTTTTGTTTTTGGGAATATACTGTGTCACAATCTGAAGATGGGTTCTTTACTAAGGTGTGATGGCACAAGATGTATTTGTCCCTTGGGTTTAAGTCCCTTTTCTTGGTTTGAATAATTCATAAATTATTGTTTGAGGGGGCCTTTAAAAAAACCGGGGAAAATCAATTCTTCTGAAAAAAAGGGGACATTCCCCGGATTGAAAATGAAAATTAAAAAACAAAACTTTTAAAAAACCTTTCCCTAAAGGGGTTGTGTAAGAGCAGCCGAGAATCTTTAAGAGATGATTTGGTTGGTTAGAGCAATTATGTAAAAACTGGAAAAATTCCTCAAGAGATTTGCATAGTGTCTGGTGCATATTAGTTTCATGGTGTGTTTTTTATATGTGGTTTTGGTTCCTTAGGTAATGTGGAACCTCATTTTATATGTCTTATGGCAGAGTAAGATTTTTATTTTGAACAGTATCTTTCATTCAGAGTTTGAATTAGTAACCATTTTGATTACTTGTTCAGATCCATTTGGTGTTTAACCTATTTTCTGCTCTAAATCTACTCTGGTAATAATTAAACACGCTGTATAATACTGAATGTGTTATTTTGGAGTGTATATGTTTGCTTTATTTTGAAAGTCTAAATTAATCCTGTTGTTGATTGCTGGTGAAGGCCCATCAGGAATTTAAAATCTACTCTAGAGACGGACTCTCTTACCTTGAAGATCTTCTGTTTGTTTTATTTTGAAAGTATAAATAAACCTCTTTATCATTTATCATCTGGTCAATGTCATTTGGATTTTACAACCTTCTTCTAATTTCTCCCTATGAAAGAGTCTCTTATTTTGAAAAGTCAATGTGAGCTTTACAAGTTAAAAGTTAAAACATCTTTCTGTTATTTGCACACTGATTACATACAGTGTCCCTGGTTGCCATGGTGATCCCCATTTTTCTCTGGACAGCAGGTGTGAGATAAAGAGAGAAGTACAAGTAGTTCAGGTGTAACACTGTATATGTGAGTAAATGGAAAACCTCACAATAATCATTGGAAAAACTCTGGATTAGGAGATATAACAAATTTGTTAAACAAAGAATTACCTGTCTCTTGTTCTTTACAATAGTTTCCACACTTACTTTACTCTGAAACTTAATGTTTGTTTTGCTACTGAAAGGTCTAATCATGACTGACAGCCTGTTCAATCACATCCCTCAGCAGTGTCTTGGGTGATGATTCACAGCACTGAGCTAAACCTCCCTTTCACATGAACCCTTCAAACAGCCCACTTCATCACTGAGATGTTGCGATCATTGTAGACCTCTAAGCTGTCATCACACTCTCCTGAATGGCTGTGAAACCACTGTCAGGCTGTGCTCCAGCAGCAGCATTGTTGGAAAAACATGCCTTCCAGAATTTACTACTCTTGATGGTTCTCTGCATTGCCCAGGAAATCAATACGTGGCAGCTTGTGCTTTATGGCTGCATGACAGTTTTAAAAGACATAGTGCAAGAGAGCGTACTGAGATATTGGGTCAGATGAGAGCCAGACAGCAAACGTGAAACCCCACACTGGCCTATTTTCCTCTTGACTGCAGCACTTCCTCATTGCAGTGTTTACATGCTGCTCACGTGCTTTCAGAGAAGGGCAAAGGAAGAAATTCATCCGACACAGTTTTCAATGTATTGAGAATAAGAGAGGTCTTATACATTAGGACCTATTACGTCCTAGGATTCATATAAAATATGAATTTACCACTAGATGCAGTTCTCTTTGCTTGTCATTTATTATTTTTGATATTTTAGAAGTACAGTTTTTTCTGCTTTATCATTATTTTACAGTGCCAGAAAAACAACACATATTTCTCAACAATTGAACATCAGATTCCACCCTACTGCAGTGGAAAGCCCTCTTCGTCACACTCTCGATGTCACAAGGAAAGGGAAATCACAAGCTGCCGTGTTTCCCGTCACAAACTTAGCACTTCCGTCTTTTTGTATGTTAAAAGTGCACAGCTTGTCACAGAGTGGCAATGCTGAGAAACCAAAACTAGCTCCCTGGATTTACAGTGGCGGTTGCAAAACTTTATTTCCTATGAGTATTTAGAGGAAACCTGTGGCTTACACTCACAGTAATCCTGTGAGAAAGCTGCCAACAGTAACTTAACATTTTATAAACCAAATTGTTCACAGTTTTCACTTGCACAAATGTCTCTCTGCAGTTTTGTTTTGGATTAGCCTTGCATAATATGTTGAATCAAAATATGAATGTGTGCAAAGGACAGCTTAAATGCAGCATTTGGTGGGCTATCGTATTTCAAGTGCCATGTATTCACGCTCTGCATGCCAGTAATATATTTGACTAGTTGCATGGATTCTAATCCCCCACACTTGGTATAGATTTTGATCATAGAAATCCAAAAAGCCCACAGAGACTGATGAGGACATTGTGTTGATGGAAAAGAAATGAAAATCAGAATAGTACACGTAAAGCTGCATGTTGGCCAGGACAGCATTCAGTCCACATGCCATACAACAAGATGTTTCTTATAATAATTAGAACTGCAATGGACTGATGAGGTGCTAAAAAGTCTTTCAGTCTTTATTTCGACACACTAGCTGCAGTTCTCTCATCAAACCAAAGCAGCCGCACCAAATCCCTGGAGGAATAACTGAAGTGTACGCAATACACAGATTTGAAATTTTACCTGCAACTTTTTTCCTGAAAGTCCCTTCAAAATCTCTTTGATGGACCATTAATCTACCTTCAAAAGTATTTCATTCCATTTGATGGGGTGCTGGAAAAATATAAATGCTTTTATAAAGCTCAGATTCGTCAATAGATGCTGTAATAATGAATAGTTTTATTTTGCTCATTCAGAAGTTCAGAAAGCACTGAAATAACCCTTTGGTGGTTGTATCTTGAAACAGATAATGTGTTAAACTCAATTTTGAAACTTCTGGTTACATCTTTGAAAACTTGGCTGTGAACGACCCGTCATAAGATAATATTATCTACAGTGCTATCTTTAGTCTAAAGAATGTTTTTGAATAAAAAAACAATTTAAGTAAAATGACATAGCCTGCACTTCTCCCAAATTTAGTTTTAAAATAATTTTTTATGTTATATCTATCCAGTTTTGGACCACAGCGAGCACTCTCTTTTCCAGTTCTATCATAAGCTACACTGGTGTTGAAAGGAGATGGATCAAAGTTGGTTCTGAACCTTGATTTTGATCTCCTCCTCGTTCCCCTCTTTCCCATTAGGAAAGGCAAGCTTTTTTAGAAAGCACATTTCAGCAACAAGACAATTCAAAGTGCTTTACATGATGAAAAAAGGATATTTCTGTAACAAAAAACATTAAAAAGTACATTGCAATGGCATGATGAAGGAAAGTAAAGTAAAACAAAGTTGGACTACAGATTACAGTTTTTCTCAATTGCTAAGACACATTTCTTGAAAGCTGCTCTCCTATTCTCCAGACTGTGAACACAAAACCCAATTTTCAACCCATATTCACAGAACCTCAGACTCTTCTTGCAAAACCAAACTCTCACCTCAGAACAGTTCAATCTGTGCTCAAAACTGATAGTTTAGAAAAAAAAATAAGAACAAATAAAATTGTATACAGCAAACCTACGTAAAAATAAAGTACAAAAATATACAAATGAGAAATGCAAAAACCTTGACATACCGTATCCAGGCTTGGCATGCCTCCACATCTATGTCACCTACAGGCTAGTTCCATGGCTTGCAGGAGATTTACCCTGGTGTAAGGTTGGCATTCATATTCCTTCCACCGCCATGAGAAGAAGAAGTCTTCAATGTGATTCAGGAAAGGGGAGTACGGTGGAAGGCAAAGATTGATTAAACCTTGGTTCATATTAAACCACTCTCTAACCTGGAGGGCTCTGTGAAAACTCACATTGTCCCAAACAACAACATACTGTACTGTAGATAGGATGTTCATCCTGCTGCCCTAACAGAGCATCTTGCATGTGATTGAGGAAAATGAGGAGCTGGTGAGTTTTGTAGGTCCCCAGGTTGGCATGATCGCGGAAAACCCCATGATTAATTATGCCAACACACAATGTGACATTGCCACCATGCTGCCTAGGGACACCAACAATGCCCTGTTGGCCATTCACTCTACGGCCTCCCCTCCTTTTGGTGAGATTAAACATAGCTTCATCCATGTAGATGTATTCATGGGGTCCTTCCATTGCATCCAGTTGAAAGACTCTCTGTAGAAATAGATTTAGTTTTGCAAGTGATACAGAAAAAAGTGATTTAGGCCATTACAGTGAATCACTACTTACAGTAATCAACATTGAATGTGTCTGCATATATACCAACCTGTACATACTGGAATCTTTGCTCTTTGACTCTGTCTGAGTTGCGATCATAGGGCACTTTGTTCAGCTGTTTCATGTGCAGTCTGTTGTGCTTGAGAACACAATCAACAGTAGAGAGGCTGACACTGTTGATTCCCTCTAAATGTACAAGGTCCTCAATGATCTTCTGCTGAATTTCACTGTTTAATGATGTTTTACGCACAGACCATATCGACAATTAAGGTGTCTTGGTGTGGGGAGAACATACCTGTCCTCCCACCCCCCTGTGGCAGTCTTTTAATTCTACAAAAAGAGAACATGCAGTTATAAAAATATACATGAAATACTAGTCCAACAAACAGTTTGACTAACCCTCCATTACAATACCACAGTACATTGACGCAGTGATGTACTGAAACATATATTTACAGTATACTTGGTACAGTATATAGTATGGTCATACAGTAATTTCTGTCAACATTTACATACTATAATGTCAACAAAGGTTACCTGTTCTCGTCTCTAAGTCTTCAAATTTTGGTGGACACAGTGAATCTGCTGATGTTTGGTTGTTCTCTTTGTCCGGCCTCCCTCATGCTAATACCATGGATCAGAACATTGTCAATAACAGTAGCTCTGATTTCATCATCTTTGTCTTTTTCTTTAGTGTTTTGGCAATTAAAAAAAACTTTAAAAGTAATAAATGCACTCAATGCTTTCAGGCCCATATTTTCTTAACATAAAACCAAACATACATCTTTTGACTGTGTTAAATGCCAGTTCTTTAAGGTTTTTCCTTGTAATTTTACCATTCCAAATAAAATGTAGTCATTTTAATATTGCTCCTTATTTAAATATTTATTTCAAAGGACAGAAAGACATTTCTTTACCTTTTCAGGTTTGTAACAAAAGTTCAATTAAATGGTAAAGATTTCAACCTTTAGACTGATTATTAGTGGATTATGAGATTGATTATGAGAATTAATGATTTGTGTACATAGCATTAGCATAGCATATCAATGCTACAATAACTTCTATCTTTGATCTGAATTGATCAGATTTCATAGATGCAAACATTGATGTGTAATGCCCTAATGTGTCACCATGCTGTGTAATCACCTTGGTCATCAAATCAACTCTAGCTTGTAGTTAAAATTTAATCTTTTTGCACAACGGTGGTTGCTTGACAAGTCATGACATAACCTCTGAAGAGGCACTTTTTATTATTATTTTTGGATGTAGGGAGAACAATGAGTTGGTGGTAATGTGGTAACTGCAGAGGACGTGCAGGTTGGAGGGGGGGGGGGGGGGGGGGGGGGGGGGGTACATAGGTCTGAGGCACAGGGAATCAGCATCACAGCAAGTTGTTGTTACCACAGCTACTTGGACATGCAGACCAACTGCAGGTGCCCGAACAACAATGGAGGGGGCCCATTTGAGCCTTTAGGAAAAGAAAGAAAATTAAAATCAGTAGCATAATGACAAGGGTAAACTAAGTAAGCTCCAAGACATTTAGTGTATTGTTTGTTTTATGAATCATTGGTAGATGTTACAAAAAAAACTTTCTGTAACTATGAAAAATCACTATGATTTTTTTGATATGGCAGTATAGATAAAAAGTAAAGATACTAAAACATTAAAATTCTTCATCTTGTAACTTAATTTTTTTCATCTTTCCTTCATCATGACACGTAGCCTACAGACACACTTCCCCCCTTCTGACAACAACCACCAGACTATCCGGTACTGAATGGCCTTAGAATGTGAGAAAGGGACAAGTCGCAGTGTTTGCTGAGCACTACTGTCCACACATCCGTTCCCACAATGGCCCCATTGAGGGTGGGCCCAGGTTAAAGCCTATTTAAAAGGCTTGTTTAACACTGAGAAGAGGGGGCCACATACCCGAACCGCAGGGAAGAGGGGGCCGGGAGGGTGTGGGATTCAGGCTCCTCACCGTCCACTCCCTCATTTTCTCCACTGCTTTACTTTTTTGTCCTTTTTCCTCTCTCAGTTTTTCCTCCATGTGTTCATAAAAATAGGGTTTGCTCATGGTGTCATTAGTACACCACATGTGCACGTAGCACAGTGTTCTGAGCAGAGCAAAAACGAGAGGTGAAGAATAGGTGGGAGTAGAAGTAAAACTGAATAGTTCCTGGAGGGAAGAAAAATAAGCTTGGATGGGCAGATGGAGGGAAAGATAGAGTATAGGACAGCCATGGAAATTTTCCCCCTGTCCACCCTCCCTCCTTCCCGCCTTTCTCATGTGAAGGACAAGCCTGGCGGGGCTGCGGTCTGGCCCAGTGATTGTGTACGGCACCTCGCGGTGCCTCACACAGGAACCCCATTAATCACTGGAGCAGGTCTCTCACTCCTGGACACAAAGACCCCACACGCCGACTCCTCTGCTCGCACTCGCACTCGCGCATGCAAACATGCAGGCACAATGACTGCTGGCATATTTGGTTTAGTAACATGAGAGAAAGAACAACTGGAGTAGAAGAAAAAATAAGGAGACTCCAAAATGTAGACACAGAAGTACACATAATTATCTCTAAAATACGTTGGCAGCACTCAGCAGAAAGAACTGAGAAAGGAATGCCAAACAGTTTGGAGTCACACCAAGACAGCAGACTTGAATTGGTTTAGCATTTAGTCATGGAGTAAGCTCGTTTATACAAAAACTGCCAGTATCTGATATTAAGGCATTTAAAATGCACTGATATCATTGTGCTGGGAAAATATATGAATGCTAAAAAAATGGATCTGGTTTAAATAAACAAGTAAGCTGAGGATAATACTGATGAGTGCAAAGCAGGCAGTAGCTAGGTACCAAGGTACACAATCCATCCATCATCTATGCCTGCTTGTCCTTGCAGGGTGGCGTCATGGGGGAATGGGCTGGGCAATTCAGAAAGACCTATTAACCTAACAGTCATGTTTTTGGACTGTGGGAGGAAGCCAGAATTCCCCAAGAGAACCAACACATTCAAAGGGAGAACATGCAGACTCCATGCAGAAAGAGCTCAGATCACAATTCGAATCCAGGGTCTTGCTGGCTGCCAGCTGTGTCACTGGGCAGCCCTAGTGTATGACAATATTTTCAAAAAGAAATGGTTTTAAGACCCCAATAAATGTACATCATACCACTCCTACCTTTTAAACTCCGTTTAATAACTTGTTAAAAAATAATTTGCAGTTACATGGTCCCCTCTTGCTGTAGTGTTAAAACTAAATGTCACCAATTAAAATTAATGCTATTTCAATATTGCAGTTGACATTTGAGATAAGATCTCTGGCTCCTTTTGGGAGCTGGACTTCTTTCGAAAAAGACTAGCCTTTCTTTATTCCTTTTTAAGAAGCCAGCCTGTTGTGTAGGCCAGAATCATTGTTTTTAAGTGGCGACGCAAATTATTTGTTGACGTGGACTTGAATGAGTTGTTTCTGCTTTAGCATTTTTGTCACTACAAAAGTGTCTCAAGACGTTTTGAGTTGGCAGCTACTCACTTCAAGATGTTGCGCACCAGATACTCTCATGAAGGCAGTGTGGACAACCCAGATGACATCATATTATGTTTAGATGAAGGAACTCGGCCGGTAGGTTGTTTCAGAAATCTTGGAGAACTAACCACAGATCTTCTGTGGATGGAGGCTTTCTCACATCCTTCTGTCTCTTCATGTAATCCCAAACACACTCCATGATGTTGAGATCTGGGCTTAGTGGGGGCCATACCATCACTTGAAGTAAGTGTTGTTCTTCTTTATGCTGAAGATAGTTCTTAATGACTTTGGCTGTACGTTTGTGTTCGCTCACTTAGCATATTGTAAATTGATAAAAATATACAATCATCATTTATATTTCTTAAATCATTCTATGTTTACGGCATTTTTTCACACCTGCCTAAAACTTTTGCACAGTACTTATATATATATATATATATACATTGTAGATTCTCACCAAAGGCAGCAAAACTATGAATGAACACAAATAGAATTATGTTGTAAATAAAAAGTGTGAAATCACTCTAAACATTTTTATATTATTCAAAATAGCCACCCTTTGCTCTGATTACTGCTTTGCTCCCAAAGAGTCTTGAAAGAACTTCCCAGAGGTTCATAGAGCAGGTTATTATTTCAGTCATCACAGTAAAGGGCAGCTACTTTAAGGAATCTAAAATAAAGAACATATTTAAAGTTCTTTTATACTTTTTTGTTTGCTACATAATTCCATATGTGTTCATTCATTGTTTCAAGGCCTTCAGTGAGAATGTACGTTCAGTGTAAATTGTCATAAACATGAAGAAAACCATTAAATGAGAAAGGCGTTTTAAAACCACCATATATGGAAAATGGCGAAGGGGTTGTGATTGGATATTTCTCCTCAAGATAAAGTCCATCTCAAGAAATACTGTCTAGAACGTTCTCTTCCATCTGGTGAAGTCAAAGCTACAGTATTACTTTGAGTCAACACTTAGTTGCAAGGGAATGTAAGAAGACGTGAAGTTAATTGCCTGGAAGCATTTTGGGGGCTCAGTATAAAAAAGAAAGGGTTTTCAGCATTGTGAGAATATTTGGACTATTTTACCATTACCCTTTAATGATGCCAAAGTTAGCATCTATTTTGTAGCTTCCTATCAGCACTAAACTGAATGGCTATTTTTGGACAGCCTTTATCATTTCTAATTCAAATTTTTTTCAAATATAGATCTTGATTCAATTTATAGAAACACAGCAATCAGAGCATTATTAATGCCTTTTAGGCATCAGGACCATTTTAAGATTAGAAAAATATATAAAACAAATTGATATATGACCAGTCAAATCTGTATAGGAGTTTTCTAAACAGACTTACTGATGACTCGTTGTTTTTTCACTATATTTGTCAGAGAAAAAAAAAAAAAGAATCTTACTTTTTCAAAAAATCTTACTAAAATCTCGTCTCATTCTCATCAACCCAGTATTGTGTATCTTTGTTACAACCATCATTTTTATTTAAAATGTTATTTATTTCTATGTATCAATATCAAAATAACAATAACTTTATGGTATAGATAGAATTATGAAAAATAAGCCGAAAAGTATTTATAGCCTTGGTTATTGATGATGATTTTCATCTAATAAATATGTTTCTGATTGGAAATGAGACAGTCATCTATCAAAATACAATAAAACAATGTAAAATAAGAATCAACAAAAAAAACATTTTTTTACAGCTTATTCAAAAGTTGCATGTCAAAAATCATTTATAGCCTTCTTCATAATTAATTGAAACATCTCAATAGGCATTGCATCAATAAATGCCTTCTTAGAATTGCTGACCAGCTTTTTTCATGTTTCTACTTGGGTTTTGATGGTTTATCTCTGGTAATGCGCTCCATGTCTTTGAGGTTGGAAGGTCTCCTTGCCATCACCCTAATATGTATTTAGCTCTCATGACAGAGTCCCTATGAAATTCATGTTGGGACTTTGACTTTGCCACTTCACAAAGTTAATATTAGTATTGTCAGTTAATAATGTTAATGTCAGTTAAATCTAAAGATTACTTAAATCTGCCAGGGATATAAATAGTTTTGAGTTAAACTGTAGTTGAACGGATCAATTTGTATTATTGTTTGTGTAACAGTTTTCAGTTAGGAAAACACCAGATCACGGTGAACAATTTTGTTTTAAAATATTGGGGTGATATCACAACTTTTTACTCAAGGTAATCATACTACGAAGACTTGAAGAAGATATGCATATTTTCCCATTAGTCCAACCGTGATGTTTTCCAGGTCATTTGGTAGAGAAATTCTTGCAGCAAGTCTATTTTCATCAGCTGCCCCAGAGCTTCATGTGTGCAGAGTCCATCTATAGCGGGAACTGAGGAAAGGACACATCTGAGGTCACCTCCTATATTAAGGCTGCAGGCTGATACATGCAACAAAACATATACACAAAATATGTTGCTCTGCAATAAGAAAATGCACTTATACATCTTAGTCATCTCGCATGCTTGATGCATGAATGGGTGCAAAGATTTGCTGCATTAAAACTACCTGGATGCGCTCTTCTACCTGTGCATCTACAAGCATGAAAAACACAAGAACAAGAAACCAGATTGATTGATAGCACAATTTGCAAGGTGGGAAAGGAGGTGCAGTAAAATGCAGAGTTGTCTGGAATACGAAGAGACACGAGAGACACAATGAGTGTTGTGTGTGTGTGTGTGTGTGCACGCACATGTCTCAGACCTAATCCCAACCACAGCCGCTGTAATTTACTGCCCCATCGGTAACTAGCCATGGACAAGGAAGAAGATGGGGAAGAGCAAGTAAGAGAAGGCAAGAGCCAGCAGCAGGCTGAGGGTCAATGGCTATATCGAGCACATAAACCCCCCATGTAATGTGCAATGTTTGTGTACCAGTAGGAAGGTCATCTGGGTGAAATAGGGAGGGAGTTGCACAGTACATGCAAACATGGGAATCCATTCATCAGGAGCCCAAATGCAGTGAAACAATATTTATTGATGTATTAATTATGCTTAATTTAATGAATAATGTTTTAATTGTTTGTGTAATCTGTGCTGCAGCAAATCTGTGATCTTAATGAGACCAATCTAGATAAGCAAAGATGAAACTGGAAACAAAAGTCTAAAATGAAAATTGTTGAAAGCAGCCATTAGCTGTCATGAGCGGCGGGGAGGAATCATTATCCTAATTATGTGGCGCTAAATAATCAATGCATATTAGGTGATAAAACTGATTATTCTTATCTCAAATCATGCGCACGATGAGGTAAAAATGCAAATGAAGGTTGACGCACTGGAGCTGACTGCCCATCAGTGCTTTTAAGTACTTCTGCCTGGTGTGTGATGTTACTTAGATTAAAAATACACTCACACACAACAAGGTGAATCCAATCACTGCTGAGCAGCTGACCTCAGCGTCTGTAAACACATTTTATGTCTTTAGAAGAAATTAGAGTGCATGTTTTTAGTTCATGGTAAAGATGAGGGCTTTCTGGGAAGATTAGGGCTGCGGATCCCAATGATGTGTTTGAGATTTGATGCGGATTGTGGCCACTTTAATCATCCCTGCCGTTCCGTGACATCACACTGTTCCAGCATATTCTACATATGTAATAGATGGATCCTTCCAGCCTGTGGCCTCTCTAAATTCATCCCCTGGTGACAAGAGCCCCAGCTGGGATTGGCCCAATGAAACTGATGGGGCTCAGGGATGCAGAGTGACGGACTGTGTTTCATTATGATTTAGCACTGTGAGGGGAGCTCATCATTGCGTGATGCATCAACACCGGCAGGTACTGTTAATCATCTAAGCAACACACAGCTTCTGTCCGTGCCAAACAACTGGTCCAAACACATAGTCATGAATCCATCAGTATTTGTATCAGCATTATGGGATCTTTTGATGATAACGACTGTAGCGCCACAGATGAGGAGTGTTTATTTAGCAGAACTAGGTGTAATTGTGGACAAATTGAGGATTGATAGTCAACAGTGTGCTAATAGCCCCTAGATAATCCAGTTGACCCCACTGGTTTTTCTCTGTGTAGTGCCCTGCACAAGTATTGATCTATTTTATTTGGATTCTAATTTAATGGTATAGGCCAACTGAGTGTTGCATGTTAGCAAGGTGGAAGGAAAAAATTCTTTCTCTCTCTCTTTATATATATCTATATATATATATATGTGTGTAGATTTTAAAAGGTGAGTTTTGAGGCTCATTTTACACTGAGTAACGGATTCAATATTGTGAATGTTGGGTGGCAGCTAGTTTCAGAGCTCAGCACCATGGGGGGCAGAGCCTTCTCTTACTCTGCCTCCCATGGTGCTGAGGAGGACAGTGGGGAAAGAGGGAAATGGAGGTAAAAGACCTAAGGGAGCTTATCTGAGCTGCGGGTCTCTGCAGCTCCTCCAGAGTTACAATGAGTGTTTTAGTTGCTTCTCTGATTGATGCTTGTCCACCCTGTCAGTTTAGGTGGACAGTGTTGGTAGCTTCATAGTTGTGTCTCCCTGACATGTCTGCTTTGTTACTTAGTCTTCATGAAGCTGTTTGTTCACTAATGTTCTCTATAAAACCTCCGAGGCCATCACAGAACAGCTGGGTATATACTGAGGTTAAATAACAGGTGGGCAAACTCTGTTTCCTAATTAAATCACTTTTGGAGCCTACTGGTTGCACTGGATTTCATTTAGTGTCAAAGGGACTGAATACACGTTTTTACTTGAAAATCTGATGTAATTTTATGACAATTTGGAAAGTCTCTGTAAATCTATTATAATCATACATGACATAATACTCTGAATTTGCATATATTTCATCAAGTAGATGGAAAATTTGTTTTCTAGAAGAAAGAAGCCCTTGACTCGTGTCCAATCTGCCAAATTCAATAACAGTGGCTTTAGACAAGAGTGGGTATTACAAAATAACATGTTTCCTTTCTGTCTGATTAATGCATCAGTGACAGATGCTGAGGGGATTACCTCTAGATTAGTATCCTTTCCACAGAGCCTGTTTTCCTTCACCATGTTGGCTTTCCAATGGTCCTTTTTAAGAAACAAACAGGATCAGCTTCCCTTGTTATTCTTGTGGCATTGTTGTTGTTTTTTATGATGTTGTTTTGTAGTTTATGTTGAAAAGATTAGTTTTTTTCACCCTGATAAATTTTCCACTGGTCCACACTTGTTGGCTACAAATTGAAACCACAAACTGTTGAGACAAGCTGAAAACTAAAACAAAAGACTTGTTTCCTTTCTGGTTCGGAGGCTGACTCATCATTTCACGTTTAACATCCAGCATCATTAGTCTTAGAGAGCAGATCACAGTAGGAGGTAGGAAGTTGTAGTTTTTTATGCTGAAAGTGGCAACAGCATAAAGTGCGTTTGGGCCAAAGGTGGTGTCTGTATTTGCGAGAAAAGATCAGAGTATCAGCGATAAGTTATTTGCTTTAGTGTTGAGACCACCACTCAGGACCTAATGAAGTAAATGTTAGTAATTTAGAGGAACCGGGGTGTGTCGCTTCCCCTCTAACCTAAGTAACAACACTTTTCCCGGTTCTGCCTGAAATTGCATTCACAAGCAGACGTCTCTGGCAGGGCCTGCCAGATAATGACAAAGGATTTAATCGGCTGATTCTCACTCCGCCTGCCCAGCGTGTTTGTCTACCCTCTTTAGCTCCAATTTATGGGCACTGCAGAGCTGAGATAGATTGACTGCTGCAGTATAAGCCTTTGAGGAATAAAGAAGGGAGCTAATCTGTGAAGAATAATTCAAATTCAAGGCAGTGATTTTGGGATTAATGTAAATGCAAATTTGCTAAAATGTGATGGAATGATTTTTTTCATTTTTTAGTACATACAGTGCATACTTTAATCATCAGTATTTGGGCTTAAAGAAAGCCTTTTTAGAAAGGGACAAACAAGTCTTTCAAGGAACAGTTTGCGAACACTGTTGGGTTTGGACGAGTGAGATGCTGTCCAGGCTCTTTGAAAATACATTATGGCCAGAAAACCCCAGTTATACACAGTTTCTATTTGTTTGGAAACTGTTTTAAGAGTTTTTTTTTTGTTTTTATTTTGAATCATCTTTAAATTACTTTTATTATTTTGTAAGTACAGTTTTATTTTGTTTTGTATACACCCAAAGCGGTTTGACAGCTTTAGAAAATGTGATGAATGATTGTTTTTGGTTTTTCTGATAAAAGTTAAGAAACTGTATGAAAAAAGAACTTTTAATAACCTAGTTGTTCCCTGCACAAGTCACTGTAGCAGCAGAAACACTGGGCCCCTTTGGCTGAGGAATGTACTTATGATACGTAATTGTGGTTTCAAGAAATGCAACATGGCTAGATAACTCTTAGTAGACTGTCTAGATGAGAAGATTGATACCACTTGATACTGATAACAGCAGAGGGAAATTCACAACAATTGCCCAGAGAACTAAAACTGGAAACATTGGGATTAACAGGAAAGTTCAAAAGCGAGACTGCAGAGTCAAGAGTTGTTTACTGGATCTGGATCTTGTGGCCTTTATGATCTGTCTGCTCCTTTAAAACTGACAGTTTTAGTTGCTTCTGCTTGTGCAAAAGAACTTGTGAGGATGATTGATTGGCCCAGAAAGCTTGGATAAGGCTGGAACCCAAACCAGCAAGAAAACAATTATCTACCATTAACAAATTAAGAAACAAAATACTATTGTGAAGTTTTTGAAGCAAACCCATATACATGCGGCTACGTGAAAACATTCATTTGTATTGACCTAATTCTTTACATAGGCAAAAATAAAGTGTCATCAAAGCTTTATCCACAGGTAGCTTATTATTTTCTGGATGCAACACTGATTTTTGGTAAGGACAAATGCCTGTTTAGTTATCTAGGATTGGTATGATTAGGTATAATAGGTAATAATAAAAGGTAATTTTGGTACTTTATAATGTCATCCTCCCATGAGCTGATCACAAATGGATGTGTTAGCATTAAATTATTCAGTGCTTACAACGAAGCTGTTAAATATTCCCAAGTTTTCTGCAGTTTCCCAGTAATGTACAAAAAAAATTAAGTTACATCAGAAATTACCTTAAAAAACTGATTAGCCTG
The DNA here is from genome assembly GCA_036173005.1 of Crenichthys baileyi. NCBI lineage: Eukaryota > Metazoa > Chordata > Actinopteri > Cyprinodontiformes > Goodeidae > Crenichthys > Crenichthys baileyi. The sequence continues at coordinate 1,007,953 of JAHHUM010002603.1, forward strand.
AAGAGGAAAAGTTGCATAAGGTCATTACTCCAGTTGACTCCTCCAGTCTATTGCCATCTAGCCACATCATATTTGATTCAAAGTGTGCCAACTTTGGGGCAGGAAGTCAACATTATTTCACAATACACAACAAAATACTTTTTCTTAAGTGTAGAAAAAATTCAGACGCAGCTTGCTCCACTGGATTCAAACTATGATATTAGTAACACTGGTGGTCCTTGGGCTGCCTTTAGTATAATCAGAAGATACTGGTAATACTTATTTGGAAGGTAAATAGGAACAAATTCACTGTATGTAGAGCTAAACAACATCAAAGATGAGTTGTTTGAACACAATGATCTTTGTTTCATCAGAAATTGTGAAAATGTGGTGAAAAGTGGTGAAAATTTAGAAAACTCAAGAACTTTGAGATCAGTGAACAAGGAATTGAATGGCCGTAGCCACTTATCCTGTTACTTTAACCTATGAAGTCTGAACTTAGATCTGCAAATCACACAAAAATTATTTCCAGTTCCAAGTTTGCAAACCAGTCAGATTTGCTTATCAATATGCTCAGTGACAATCCTGATTACTATTAGTAAGTATTGAATTGTCAGTCAGTCAGTCAGTCATTTTCTACCGCTTATTCCGTAGTGGGTCGCGGGGGAGCTGGTGCCTATCTCCAGCAGTCTATGGGCGAGAGGCGGGGTACACCCTGGACAGGTCGCCAGTCCATCGCAGGGCAACACACAAACATCCATGCACACACTCATTCATACACCTAAGGGCAATTTAGAGTGACCAGTTAACCTAACAGGCATGTCTTTGGACTGTGGGAGGAAGCCGGAGTACCCGGTGAGAACCCACGCATGCACGGGGAGAACATGCGTATAAGTGAAATTTAAAAAAAATATTAAAAATACACAAAAAAAAACACTAAATACACATTAAGTGTTTGGACTTCATGGTGGTTGTGGTGGTAGCGCTGTTGTGTTGCAACAAGAAGGGCTCGAATTCTGCGTGGATTTTCCATGTTCTCTCCATGCAGGCATAGGTTCGCTGCAAGTACCCCGGCTTTCTCCCACTGTGCAAAAACGTGTCACAATGTGGATTCTTGGTTCTGTATTTGTTTACGTTTTAGTTAGGTTGTGTTTACTTTTTGTTTGTTTACATCCTAGTCCTCATGTTCTCTGCTTCCCTTCCTGTCAGTTCAGTCTGTGTGGTGTTAGGTTTGCTGTATGGGTTCCTTGTTCGTTCTTAGGTTATGGTGTTTCTTATGTTCCCTCTAGTTTCTCAGTTCATGTTTATTCTTTACACTCATGCTTCATTTGGTAATTTGTTTATAGCTTCGTTTCAGTATTGTTTATTAGTCCCTTCGTCATGTTTTAATCTATGTATTGTTTTCACCTGTTCCCTCTGCTTCCCTGCCTCCTTGTCTCACCTGTTCCCTGTTCCTCTGATTACCTGCCCTATTGTTTCAAGTCCACTTTTGTCTGTATTTAAGTTTGCCTTCGTCCTTTGTTCCACACGGTGCTGTTATGTCTCTTCCCTGTCCTGGTGATATGTCGCCTTGATGTCTCCTTTGGGAATCTCGCCCAGTTTAGGATCCTGTTTGGTGTCAGTTTTGAGGTTGCCTTGTTCTCAGGATAATGCTGTACGCCTGCATCTCGTCTGCACTGTAAGTGACTCTCTGAACCTCGAAAATTAAAAGGAGTTTTTTTGATCCCACTCTGCTTCCTCCGTGCTTGTCTACCTTTGGTCCATCACACAAAAATACCTCATTATGACAACATGACCTTTAGGTTAATTGGTCTCTCTAAATTGCCCTTAGATATGACTGTGTGGACGCATGGTTGTTTGTCCTCTGTGTCTCTTTATTGCCCTGTGATGGACTGGCGACCTGTCCAAGGTGTCCCCCGCCTTTCACCCAATGACTGCTGGAGACAGATACTAGACCCTCTTGTCATAAAAAGTTTGAGAAAGCACAATACAACAAGCAAAGCTTGCCAGGCTAGCTCCCCCCACCCCCTCCAAATGCTAAGTTAATTATCTCCTTCTTTCTCTTAATTGTTGTTTTATAAAAAGGTATGCAATCCCCAACTCCAAGCAGGAAGTAATCACTTTTCTGATCTAATTTCAGAACAAGCTTGCATGTATTATTTTTTTCCTAAGAACATCACAATTATGTTTAAAATCTGCAACATGACGCTAATTTTACAGATTTTGCCTGTATGCTAAAATATAAATCTGACATTCTGGCTCACATTTTCTCTTTTCGACAGCCAAGTTTTAGCTGGAGCTCAATGACAGTAAGCCTACACTAATGTCATAAAAACAACCTGATATTTTGGTTGTGATCACTACTCAGTCAAATGAAGCCAAGGGGAACCACTGATCTGATATCTAGCACAGAGGAAACCCTTTCGCCATTAACCTGTTGCTTTCTCCCTTTTGTTCTCTCGAACACCCTCTCAGATTCCACCACCTGCATTTAAAATGACCTTATTTCACAATATTAACAAAAGCAGCGAAGATTTTCTGAAAAAATCTAAACAGACAGGTTTATGCTCAGGTTAAAAATAAACACACAATCTTCAAAAGAACAGAACAGCATAAAAAGGGCTAAAATAAACAGAACAAAGCCCATCACACATGATAACCTGCAATTTGAAGTCAAAACATTGATTTCTTTTGGCTTTATTTCTAAAAAGAAGGCAATTTTTCTCTAAACACAAGGACGCTTTGAGTACACACTGCCCTTTTTGAAGTGGATGATTTGTGTACCAAACCTGGCAGACTATCATTTTGTGTCTTTTAAGTCCTGGAGTTTTGTGGAGCACCCAAAATGGCATAGTGCGTTTGTCATTTAGGGATAATGTAGCCGCCTGGTGATGAGGAACGGGGCAGCGAAGCAACAATTACAGAGCTGCTCTCTCCAGCTCGCGAACGGGACATGAGGGGAGGTCGCTGTTTTCATTTGGTCAGCGCTGCTTGGCCACAGTGTAATAATCAATCGTCAAACAGTAAAGCAACACCTGCCACAGGGCTGAGATCAGGACAGAGGTATTGAGAGTCTTCATTTGTAGCTGGAAAATACAGATTAGAATTAGAGATTTGCATTTACGCCACCTATTTATGGTCAGAACCGTGTTGGTGACGATATCCATTGATAATGAGAGGCAACACTTTCCACCAGAGTGTATGTGACACGGAAAGACTGCTGACAATCCTTTTTTTGTTTGCAGTAAACTATAGCACTCACCTGTGACTGCAGTGGCATTGGCTGTTGTCCAGAGGTGTATGGAGGCCTGTGTGTACTGTGTGTGTTTCTTTCTGCATTTGTGACTGTGTACAAGAGAAGGAGAGAGGGCCAGTCAGGCGCCTGTGCATCGGTTTGCCTGTTTCCACACAGTCTGGGCCCCAAAGGAGGATTTACAGGCCAGATAGGATTAGGCTCCTTTTCTTTACACAACAGTGATGAGGATAAGGAGTCTGCAGAGCTCAGGAGCACTTGAAAGCCCCATTAATACACAGCAGCAGAAGCCACACAGATGAGTATCTTAAACAGCTCATCCCAGTCTCTCCAACTTTGGCTATTAATGATCTGATGGTACACCACCGGTCAAATTTACCAAGGTGCAAGAACACAGGGTGGAAATCACACAGAATGCATGGTCTATCAGTGGCGCTTTGGCGTCCCCTCACAGCAAGTTTTCATTAAACAAATCTCAGTGATTTGAAGATGAAAAGGCTTTTGAAAATCTGGTTGATACAGTGCTGTGAAAAGGTATTTGCCCTTTACAGATTTCAAAATTCCTCCATGAGGATGTAAACTACTTATTGCCAGTTATCACAATGCCTGATGGCAGTTTAGGCTGCCAAGGATGGCAGAACCAATTATTAGGTTTGGGGGCAATTCCTTTTTCCACTCTGTGCCAGGTTGTTATGGATAGTTATTGATTTCTTAATAAAGAAAATAATCATTTAAAAACATAATTTTGTATTTACTGAGTTATCGTAGTCTAATATTAAACTTTATTTAATCATCTGAAACACTTATGTATGAGAAAATAGCAAGTCCATTTCCACAGCGCTGCATATTCTTATTTGACAAAAAAAATCATCTGTCATGGGGAGCATGTGATTATGGAACTAAATGACTATAATGTTTGGTTTATTTAATCAGCATGTAGCTTCTACAGCTTCGTCAAACACAACTTACAGAATGACCTGCTATTGTATCACTCTGAGTCTGACAATCATGCATGAACCTGCCTGTAACACCTGCATGCCTATCATTAACTGTAATTGTCATGCATCACAAGCACACAGCTTCCACATCAAACAACATAACCTCAGGTTGCCTCATTTTTGATTAAAAAAAAACATACATCATTCAATGAGCTGTCCAAATAAGGCCTTTACACTTGAACCCTTCTTGGAGCAGGTTACATAAGTGCAGGGTCTTCTGTGCTCTGTGAGGGTTCAAAGAGCTCTAATCTCATTAAGGCAAGCCACTTATGGCTCAGTTCAGTCTAACTGCAAACTGATCTCAGATCAGACCCCTCATTCAGACAAAATATGGTGTAATTGTCATATTGTTTTACTTTGATGTTTGTCGCTCTATTCAACTCTTTCTGGTAATCCTCAAAGGAATCATTAATCATTCACTTCACTGGTGCTCCCAAAAATACCTTTTCATGAGAGACTGTCATTAAGTCGAGGTTCATCTTATCCTGCTCCTTTAAGCATTAACTGCATCTTTCTAATCTTATCCTTATGTGTTTATTGCTTATCTCCTTCATTTGCTGCGTCCTGCTAAGCTTATAAATCTCCTTGCAGTCCTACAGCCTCATCTTAACCAGTAGCTGATTGGAATACAGTACAGGACTGGAAGAGACAGAGTAAAACACACTGTTGCTTGTTCACAGTAATAATGATAATGGTCAAACATTTCATACTATTCCGAATTTTAGCACCTAAAGGATATTAACGTGTCATATCTAGACACAGTGACATAATTTCGAACAAAGATCCATGCAGCAATTGTTGTGGTTTCATCTGACTGTTCATATAGGTATCACTTACAGGTAAAAAAAGCTCTGAAATCTCTTGTTAGACCACTTTAAACACATGTTGATGGTAATATGGCTTTGTGTCAACACGTGCCAGTACAACCCTAATAAAATCAAGTTCAGCTTGAAAAGTGTCAAACGTTTGACCATTATTTGACCAGATGTAGCTGGTATGTAAAAAAAATCCCATTAGTACAAGCATGAATAGCAAGTTAATTGACTCGGGAACTCAGTTTGAAAAGCATGGTAGTGCAGTGATTGGTGCTGTTGCTTTGCAACAAGAAGGTTCTATGTTTAAATCCTGGCCTGGGCTCTTTTGGTATGAATTTTGAACATTTTCCCTGTGCCTACATAGGTTCTCCCTGGGCACGCCTGCCTCACAGCTAGAATGCTGCAGGTTTGAAAATTGCCTGGTGCCTCTGTTTATGAATTTTGCATAGACTTCTGTGTTCTGTCAGCTCTGGGGCAAGAAAAGGGGACAGACAGCTCCAAAAACCCAGAGTTCTAACCATTATCGTGTGAACATTTCACACTGTTTACAACTTGAACCTGAACTATAATAACTTTAAAGTCAAAGCAGTGGGAGGACTCATCTCAGCAATTAGTCTTACTTCTTGGACAACAATGTCTCTCCACTTACCGCTGCTCAGTCTACATAGTAACCAACTGCTTCAGTGCTAGATGGGTTAACTCAGATATTCACCACAGCATCACAATATAATTTTCACTCCAGACCCGAAATGGATGGACGTTAGCTGCCACCCCTGCTAGCATGTCCAGCTGCATTCAAAGATTTTGCTGCGAAAAGGGTGAAAACAAAAAGATACCAGTCAATTACATGTGGTTGTAGATGCTGTGTACTTACTATACAGCTCTAAATAACCCATCTTTGTTATGCAGGGATGAACCTGCAGTTTTATGCCTGTTAGCTTAGTATCTACATTGTGTATCCATGTAACCTGGATACTGGCTGAATCTGTTTTTTAAGGATGATAATTATTGGTAACAGCTCCTTCAACTGCCTGGAATCAGTCTCTTCAAAATTCATTTGTGTGACACCTAATCCAAAATTTCATGCCATGAAATTACTTTTTGGTTGCAGAATGCTGATGTGCAGTATTTTATATGATTTAGCCAGGAGGCTGACATGCAGCCAGTTACACAGCACTCTGTTGAGATAACTGCAGCTCTCCCAGGATTTTTTGCAATTTGAGATTAGGAAAAAACAGCCAACTCTTGGTAAAAAGGGACATTAACAACTAAAGATGTGCTCAGGACTTAATTCAACACCTCCTCAGTCTCCATCAGCATGTTTAGAGCAGATAAGGAAGCCCAAATCCAAAAGGAGCAGAGGAAGGGAGTAGCTCTGAAGAAAAAAAAGAAAGCTGCAGGTCATAAAGAATCCTGCTTCCGACACCACAGACCGTGTCTCCCTTTTAACTGAATCTCTTACACAGACGTGGAGCTGTGTCTGTGTGAGTGGGGTTACATCACGGTCATGGACATTTACAGACAGAAGAACATCAACTCAAAACAATGACTTGCACACAAGTCCAAAGCTGAGAGCCCATTAAAACTCACAGCTGTGGGTAGATAGGGGGAGGGGGACTGTAAATTATCACAAAAGGGAGGTAACTTTCCCTGTCTGTTCTCTGTGTGCAGATCTATAGATGGTGGTGAAGAAGGGGGTGGGGGTGGGGGGCTGCTCTATTTAGCATGAGAAGCTTCCTGTGCGTGGGCCTCATGGCGCCAAGCGGGGGACAGGATCCACAGTCCAACTCACTGTCTCCACAGAACACCCTTTTGCTACAAAACACACACCCTCTGGCTCGGATTCTGCTCTCAATTTCCTGCCTGTAATTCTGGCTGCTGGTCATAGAAAAGCGACTTCCTAACGACGGAGGAGACCAAGCAGTGTTACGCTCCATAGATCACGTGTAAATAATCAGGATTTATGGTACAGGAGCCACAAAATCCAAAGGAAAAGGATGGATGGATATCAAGATATGTGGAATAATTTCTCCCTACATTTTATAATCCATATTAAATCAATGTAAAAATACAGTTTATTTTAAAGGAGCAGTCGAATTGCAGCACAGGCTACTTTAAAAGTGCAAATGCCAGTGTTTGCAGTTTAAATAGGGAGGCAGTCATTTTAGGGGGCCACTTTCTAAATTGTACTTCATTTGGCTAAAAAAGACATGTTAACCTGTTGAACTGAAAAAAAAAATCTAATTATTTCATGCTCATTTAATATTTCTTGCCATCAACATCATCTCTTATGACAACGTGAAGAGATGTGGATCTCTGCTGCCATTTGCAGTAGGTTTGAAATTAAATTGATTTCACATTTCTGTTTGATGTTAGACGTTGTGTGCTTCACAATTTAGGGTCTTTATCTGGAGTGCAGGCAGTCAGAATAGAGTCATGTTGTCATAATACAAGCAGAGAAAGTGTTTTAATTTTCTAAGTAACACAAGCAAGAGTGTCCCAAAAAGAATAAAGTATAGAACAAAATATATAGTGGACATAATAACTGTGCACAAAATTCCAGATTTTGTGACCTTGATAAATAATTTAAAAACCTTTTCCACCTTTAATGTGTCTAATGTATCCTGTACAGATCAACCGTAAAACAAACAGATCTGTAAGAGGAAAAAAACAAACTAGCTTCTGTAACCTGGTTGCAGACATGTGGATCCCTTAAACTTAAATTTGTTGAAGCGCTTTTTAAATACAGTTCAGCATTCAGTCTTCTTTTGTTGGAGTCTATCAGTATCCCACATCTTGACTTGGTAATATTTACCCACTCTAACCTGTGAAAAGTTCTCCAAATCTATCTGATTCTGAGAACATGTTGTCCACAGCCCACTTTAGGGAGCCAAACATTTCTATCAGAATTAGTTCTGGACTCTAGCTTAGGCATTTTAGAACCTTCCTTTTCTGGTGAAACCATTCTTTTAATTTTGATGTAATCTTGGTCTCACAGTGATTCTGAAAAATAAAAGCCTCTTCTTCTTCAGCTTTCTAGTTGACCGTTGAATATTTTGGGCCAGAACCAACCAGTGTTTGGAATTACTCATAACTTTATTGATCTTCAGTGACCATGACAAAACCCTCAGTTCCAGAGCATGATGCTGCCACCACCATCTTTCACTGTAGGTCTGATGTTGTCGTTGTGAGACAGCCTGTCATGCAACTGTGCTCTTTAGCCCAGACATATGGAGAGTACATGAGATTGTTGTCACATGTAGAACACAACCAGGACTTGTTGGGGTATTCCTGAAGCTCCATCAGTGTTAATGTCAGGCTCTCCTGTGTCTCAGTCATATTTTTGTTTTAATAATTTTTTGAGAAATCTCCAAATATTGTAATGTGCTTGTTACTCCATATTTTCTCCAGTTACCAGCGATGACCTTCACTGTGCCACGTTGTGTAAACACTGTGTACATAATTCTGAGTAAAATTGTCCTTTCAGGATTAATTGTACTATTTAACAACCACAAAGCTCTCAGTCAATCCAAATGTTAATAGACCTGAGTTCTGAGTTTCCAAGAAAGTAAAAGGGAAATGAGGGTAATTACTTTGGAGAATATCTACAAGTATGTGTGCAGAGTTATTATGCAACTAAATAAAAAGTGAACATTTCCCCATCTGTTTATTTTTAAGCAAAAAAACTCAATATTTATACAAATAAATTTATGTAATTTAAAAAACAAAATCAGTAACCAAAATGACCACCCTTCTCTTCAGTGACATTCACAAGTCCTTTATTCATGGAGTCTGTCGGTTTCTTGATCTGTTGATAATCAACGTTTTCTGGAGCAGCAACCACAGGCTCACAGACTCTGTTCAGAGATGTGGACTGTTTAACTTCACTGTAAATATCCGGTTAAAGAAGCTTCTACAAGTTCCCAAAAGGGTTCAGGTCAGGTTAAAAGGGTGCTATGTCTTTATTCTCTCATCTTTAAGGCCTGCACTCGCTAGCATGCAGTGGAGTACTTTAGTGCATGGAATAGAGATTTGTCATCCATACATTTTTGTATCACCTTTTATATCACTGTGGAAGAGTTCTGCCCTATACTTATTTGCAGAATTATTGTAATTCAGACACATTGGAGAGTTTTTTAGCATTACTGTTCTGTTTAGGGTCATGCCACAGCAACATATTTAGGTCAGGACTCTGACTTTGTTTTTACGGGTTTTTAAACTATTCAGAGATGGACGTGCCAGGGTGCTTGTGATCATTGCTCTGCTTCCACACCAAAAAAAATAAAAAAATCCCTTCTGTTTTAACACCGGGTTTAGTTTGAGTTGGTAAACATGGTGTCTTTTTTTCATGCTCGAATACTGTCTGTTGTATCTTAGCTCTTACACACTCACTGTTCAGCTCAAATGTAATACTATCTTTATTTTGAGTTTGACCCGTTTTAAATTTTCACAGAAAAATTCCATTTTTGAAACATTTAGGAAGGGGTCGATTACTTTTTTTTTTTTTACATATTGTGGGGTTATTTTGGACATGAAATCATGTGAAAATTGCTTTTTGTGTTTACTTAGGTTTATCTTTGTTTGATGATTCTGAGTTATTGACAGAGATCCCACAGATAAATGCCCAAATGAAATGTGACATTTCACCCTTCCAGTGGGTTTTATACTGGACGCATTGCTCCAAAACTGGTTTCGGTTGAGATGCCACTAAAGCATGTGAGCTTTTTTAGTTTAAAGGATCTGCATTTCAAGGGGCATTATCTAGTTCAGATTTATTAAGACACAGGATTAAATATTTTAAAGCAGAACTGATCAAATTTTTCCACATACCGAAAATATCTATGTATTGCCTTTACCACTTTGCCACAATCCAAGGCAACTTTAGCACTGGGTTGTTTTGTGATTTGTGGAATTGGATGTGATTTTTGAAGCAAAATAAAAAAAATGTCTGTTTAAATAATGTTTTTGTATGTTCTTCGTGTATAAATCATGTTTCAATGTGTGGAAAAAAGTTTGATCCACCTTATCCAGTGGAGGGCTGGTGTGATTTCTTCTGTGAGAGATGTGTTAAGTGACTTTTCATTACACATAAAGACGAGAACAAGTCTTTGCTACGGTGTACAACATGTAACGTAATACACAACACCAAACATTCACTAATGACAGGCAACAGATTTTAAATCTCTAATTATTTCTAGATAGAACAATACAAAACATTCTACCGAGGACAGTTTATGATTAAAGCCTGGTTCCACATCCTTTAAAACAAATCTTTATGTCCTCTGTGCCTCTAAGTTTATATAACTGTGGTGGCCATCGCTGCCCAAAACAATTCCTAATTTACAGACATCATATGACTCAGAGGATGTTGTTAATTACAGGGCACATGCAAACCGAGGACATCGACATCAGGCAGGAGCAAGTTTTACTGCTGTTACCATGGCTGAGGAGAACATGAAGGAAATCCTAAGTCAATCCCAGTCTTTGAGGGCCTACACAAGGAACAGAACTGTCATCAGTAGGAGGAGGATCTTTTGCGATTAATTATAGTATTTGGGCTTTTACTTAAAAACTGTTAGTTTCAGTTATTTTATGCATTAGGATAACATAAAACTTTAAAGTTTGCTATTATACTTTGAGCCCATGGAAATCCCATAAGACAGGATGACAACGTAATGGTGTTAATAAATATGTTTCTCTAACTTCAAAGTTCCTACAGAGTCTAGAAAAGTCTGGAATTTATTCACAAATTTTCACAGTCCAGATAAGTATGGAAAACCATCCATCCATCCATCCATCCATCCATCCATTGTTAAAGCCTGACCACTGGGGAAAATATCAATCAATGTAAATTGATTTATTAAGAAAACTTAAGAACTGTGGAAATTTCAATGTGGAAAAGAATGAGGTTTTGCCATGATGTGTAGGAACCCTGTAATGGACTTTTAGCTCTGCTTTTACAGATAAATAGGGAACGATACTGATAAAGGCTTTTTCAAAGCAAATTATTTATCATGCACTGAAAACAACCTCATAGTTTGTTTTCTTTATCTGTTTTATTATGATATTCCTGCGTACGTTGCAAACATATTATGTATTTTGTTTAAATTGGAATACAACCTGGCCACATAGGAATGTCTGAAACATTATTAAAAATATGAGAGGTTTATTTAAGCTGTTCTGAAACAGAGTCTCTGAGCTGAGACAAACACACAAAGAAGACCTATAAGATCTCTTATCAGCAAGATTTTCAAGTAAAACAAAGCCACAGAACTCCTAAATCACTTTAAAAGCAATGGGTTAAGTGTTTCCAAATATTATTCTCCTCTGATAATAAAAACACCATTTATTTCAGTCAAATGAACAGTTTCACAGCCAAGAACGAGGAAAATATAGCGTATTGATTCCTGCAAATGCTTATCAATGTTCTCTTAAAATCTAGGTCAATAAGGCTGCAGACTCGCTCAAGTGCAGCTCCAGTCAGATATTTAGGTCACACCCCAATTACAGAGAGGCAGAGAGAGGAGCTTTGCAGGAGAGATATATATTTATGGAATGAAGCCATTCCTTTTTAATATTATTTTGTAGTTATTTTGAGGCCGAGCCCTGGCAGGGGCTTAAAGCAACAAGCAGCAGTGGCAGAGAGATGACAGCTCGGGTGATTGAGTTTGAAAGTGGACATGTCTAGCCGCTATGCTAATGCTCTGGCTCCGAGACAGTCTTCTGGCTGGCAGAGAGCGTTTGGAAACAAGCGACATGAAAGCAAAGTTGTCAATTTATACCTCGAGCTGCTTCGTGGGCTCTATTGTTCTCTTGCGCTAGACAATTTCTTTCTCACATTTGCATACTGTCACCAATGCTAAAACCTGCTTCACATCAAAACAAATCCTCGAATCCTTCTGACATGCCGCAACTCACTGTGAGGTTTTGCAAGAAGCTAAAATAATGCTGCTGAACCTATTTTGTCTCTCCGAGGGAAGTCCTGGGAGAGTAAGCAGGCTGAATGTAAAGTCAATACCATCTTACACAAGCTCTGCATGTGGCCTGCAGCGGATCAGTCCTGGGAGTCACTCTCAGCCGGGGGTTTGAAATGGGAGGGCTCATTTAAAATCCTGCAATTCACAAAAGGTTTATGAAAAGACTGGCAGCACTGTGTGCCCTTTGAATGATGCAAACTCCGTTATTTTAAGAAAAAATGATCAAGCCAAACTGTTGTCAAATAATGGGAGAGGATGACTTATTCAAAAAAGCTAGGAGTAGTGAGACAGAGGGAGATCTTGCCGTCTATTTTGGGATCTTTCTGAGGTTTATCCTTTTTACAGTTAGTTTGATTTTGGCAAATTTATGAAATGGCTTACATAAGCCATTTCATGCAAGATTTATAAATGCCAGCTTGCAATTTCAAAAGTAGGATTTATTAAAAGATTCAACTAACATTTATAAATTCCGTTGAGTGCAGCTCTATGATCTGCACTAAGCAGCATTTTACATAGAAGTAGAGAAATAAAAGCCAGCAGGAAAATTCAAGCTTATGGTATTCCTCTGCTCATTTAACTTACTAATAATGCTAAAACTTTGTGTTTTACTGTTTTGTAAATATAACAGAAATAAGATGCTAAAAGTAAGGCTAACAGGAACTTAAACATGGCGCTCAGAACATTTCACATAGTGTTGTTCTTCACTAGCCCGCTTCCAGCCCCTGAGGAAAACAGTTGCTTTCTTCCAGCCCAGCAAAAAAATCGCTGCTAAGATAGAACCGGCCTTTCCGGTCTCTCGCCAGTGGAAACATGCTAAGCACTCTTTGCCCCAGTTTAGCAAGGGAACTTGTTGGTAGATAAAAAAAAACTACTGCTAGTAAATCTTGCTAAGCAGAAAGTAGGTGTGCACACAATTACTTAAATATCTTCTAGCAACTAGTGTATATGGCTTTTCTGTGGAATTTTCATTTCCTTTATTTTCACCTGCTGGATCTCATGAACTGTTTCTGTTGAAGTGTCAGGCTCCTTCAACAGTAAATTACCCTGTGCTGCAGTTGTACACAAGTGTACTGATAGATTAAAATGATAACCTCCTGCAGCCAAGAGATCTATCATGGTTTTTATACACTAAAGTGTTGAAACACGGAAACTTTTTGAAATGCTGATGGTAAGTTCATCTGTAATTAGTTTCAGAAAAAAGCTCAGGGAAAATCCCTGAGTTCTAATTATCAACGTTGTTTCCTTTCAGCTGTTGCTGCCCTAGTCAGGGTTTCACAAATGAAACTAAACTGATCTTTCAGAGTTGCAGATTTCGCTGCCATGCAAGTTGTGTTGCAAATCATTGCAGCTGAGTTAATTGAAATTGTATAATTTATTTGTTTTAAAGCATATGTTTGGGTGTCTTATTTTACTATCAACTAAGAAACTGCAAAAAATATGTCCCTAGATATAAAGCTGTTATGAATATTTGTCTTAAAAATGAAAAATAAAATTCAGACAGACCCTGTGGAAAAGGGGGCTAGAATCAATATGAGTGGCTTTATTTCACCGCCTTAAAAATTGCCTGCTCTGAACTGAGGTTTGAAATTATGCTTAAAAAAATTACTCTACATACTTCTGTGTAAACACTATCCTAAACTTTAAAACTTTACTACCTGACTCTTCCAATAGGAAAAGGACCCATTTTCGATGCATGAATTGGGACAGCCTTCGTTGCCGCGCTGTGACGTAATCGGCCTACAAATACCGCCTTCGAAGGATCCAGCCCCTGAATTGGGACATACCCTCTGTTGTTGTGTAGACGGGAAAACTGGATTGTTTCTTACGGGGAAGCCCTGGCTCATGCGCAGGGAATTAAATTAAAGTGCACGTGGACAACATAGCCAACTGGTTTAAACCCCACCGAAGACAAAGATAACAACAACAATGGTGGACTGCAGAGTACTTATTCTTTTAAATCTAACGAAGGTTCTATAACACAGGGTATGTTCCAATTCTGGGGCTGGACCCTTCGAAGGCCGTATTTGTAGGCCGATTACGTCACAGCGCGGCGACGAAGGCTGTCCCAATTCATGAATCCTTCCGAGACTCCTTCAAATGCGGCCGACAAATTTGTTCTTCTTTTGCCCAATTTGAAGGATGGGTCGTGAGTATCCTTCGCGGTCCATCATTTCCCATGATACATTGCTGTTCGGAGCGGATTGGTCAAGCAGGGGCAGCCATGGCGGACCACAGCGGCAAGAGCTGTGATTAAATTGTGAAAAATTACACTTTCTCTGACACAAATGAACTTCTACAATGTTTTTAGTGAGGCATCGTTTAATTTCGAACGTGCTCCGACGTGTTCGGAGTTTTCCGCTCCTGCCGTAGTAACTACCGGCGTGCCTCGCCAGCCTTCCCGGCGGTGAGGCTAGACCGTCCCAATTTGCAGCTACTCACTTCCGGCCTCCATGGTTTTAGCGGTCAACGAAGGACCCAGCCCATGTAGACCGGGTCCATCGAAGGATCCAGCCCCTGAATTGGGACATAACCAAAGAGCCCATTTTCTCCCCAGTTTTGTAAGCAGAAGGTGTTTGCGCATGATGCTGAGTTCCAAAGGACACACAGCCAACTAGTGACAAGGCAGGGGAATTACACCATTTTTATGTCTTACATTGCCATGTGAAGAGACAGTATATTGTAATTAAGACGTTGTCGTGTAGATGTGGATCGTTGTCATTTAACATGGCTATAGTGTAGATATTGTTTTTCCTGTGTAAGAATTTAAAGGTGTTAATGCAAAATGATTTCCACAATAAGAAACTAAATAACTGCACTAACACCAAAGAAATGCAGAAAATATTCCTTCAGTCTCAAGCCTGTAATTCTAAGACTCTATTACTCTGGCAATAAAATACACACTGAATGGCTTCTCCAACACTATCCCTTAAATCTCCTCTAAATTATTACTGCTGTTTTAGCTGTGATACTGCAGCTACAGAAAGCTTTCATCAAAACACACTGGCCAATAAAAACAGTTGAAGAAACTTGAGAAACTGTACATCAGATGCCTAATATAATAGTATGACAATATTTACAAATAAAACAGATGAGGAAAAATCTTTAAAAAGCTAAATTACATCATGTGAATTTTGACATAAGTGTTTGTGCATGACGATGCAGATAAAAATGTCAGTGACTCATGATAACATGCCTTACATCATCCTGATACACTCACAAGCCAGAGCATATACTTCTGGATCTGATTTTCACAAAATTAAATGTATGATGTCAGCATGCAAATGAAGGGCAAAACCATCATCTGGAAAATGTGAAGCCACCAAAGTTAGTAAGAAGTCAACAACATGACAAGATGGGGTTTTCCCGGCAAACATTACCCTGTTAATTTTGTTCCCAATTCTGTCAATGCTGTGGAAACTTCAAAGTTGGAAAATAAAAGACAGAGAGGGAGAAGAGATCTGTTTTGTTTTCCCTCTACCTGCTACCTGGCAACATGACAAATTTTCAGAGAAAAGAAACTAGAAGTCTGCAGAGCAGGAAGCAACGCCTCATTCCTAACAGCGTACTACTGTAATTGTTTCTACTTTCATTTGATCTATTAGCTTTACTGTGATTGTAGCCAATTTTAAATCAAATAGTCAATGAATAGGTCATATGGAAAATATGAATGGTAATAAATCAATGAACATATTTTCTTCCAGTTTTCATTAAAAAGGCACATATGTTTTCCATGTGCCTACGAAGGCCAAAAAGAACAAATTTAATGAAATATGGTAAATGGCCTGCACTTGTATAGCGCTTCATCAAGTCTGAGGAATCTTTACACTATATTCAGCTGCCCTGGGGTGAACTGACAGAACCGGGGCTGCCATACAATCATTGACTCTGGGCCCACTGACCACCACCAGCAGGCAAGGCAGATGAAGTGTTTTGCCAAAGGACACAATGTCTGAGACGGATGGAGCGGGGGTTCGAACCCTTGTTCGTCCTGACCCTGAGCCACCTTCGCTCGAATGTAATGTAGTATCTCTACAAGATAGGGAGAAAAATTGTTAAAAGGCAATGTACTGCTATTTTGTTCTTTTTTTAAACATCCAGATCAACTTGAGAATAAATACGTTTGAGTATGTCCAATGTGTAACTTTAACCTTAAAGTGAATATTACATCTAAAGATAGACCAAAGAACACTCTGGTGGCCGGAATGGGGCGTTTTTCAGCTTGATCGACCCTGACTGTCGATTTGCTAGTTGGAAACTGAAAACTGTTGATTTGCTAGTTGGAAACTGAAAAACATATGTAGGTGCTACTAATATACACTTACAGCAACACTCTTTGGTATGAAAGTTGTTACTGAAGTAAAACGACTTAACCTTAGTTATTTTCAGTACCAGTGAGGTGTTACAAAATGATGCTGGAGAACAAGAAACATGTAGGAAGTTTTTTCAATAAAAAAAATGGTACCTCTTAAAAAGGTACCACTTTAAAAGGTACCTGTACTTGTAAAAGCACTAGTTTTTACACTATTGCATATAGCCAACTATAGTACAAAATGTCCCACGGTAGACAGTCCCATTTTGCACCTGAAAAAGTATGGTACCAAACAACAAAAAATGCATTAGAAAGGTACCAAAACATACGAACACACCCCGGGAGGTCATTAGGCAAGATGTGGGGATACACGCTGGACAGGTTGCCAGCCCATCTCAGCATACACACACTCAACCTATCAGTCATGTTTTTAGACTGTGGGTGGAAGCGGGACAGAGAACCATGTATGAAGGGGGAGAACCTGCAAACTGGATGCAGAAAGACCCCAAGCCGGATACAAACCCGGGACATTTTTGCTGCTAACCATAGCTCCACAATGCAGTGATTATTGGTTATTATGAGCCCTGGCCAGCACCCATTTTTATCCAAGCAGGCAAGTACTTTTCCTTATCTGTTTTAAAACTAACAGCATAAATATGCTATATTTTTTGTTTTTACCATTTTTGATATTTAACTAGATTACTGAATGGAATCTCAAGATTCCACACTTCTTGATTTGTAACCCCAGCGGGGTCCTGACCACTACTTTAGGTAACGCTGTCATAAAGGAAAGTAGTAGGTTGTAAATGATTATGATCTCTCGCTGGCATTAATGTATTCCTGCTGTCAACCACCAAAGGTGACTCTTTGGCGGGTTTTTTTCTCTCCTCTCTTGTCAGCACACTGAGCTGACATTTACCATCTTGATGTAATAAAACGTTTAGTGTGGGGTCTAAATGCCCTTAGACATAGTTTCTGCATGTCTATAAAGCACCACGGAGGGAAGAAAACTTTATCATTACAACTGTAATATGACATCTCGAGCACTCTCAATTACAGAGGAGGGAAAGGGAATGCCTTGGCTTATTTGTAACTCCATTGTGCAGAGAAAACAGAGAAAGCCATTTTCTATTGGTAAATGGACTGAACTTATATAGCGCCTTGCCAGTCATACAGACCACTCAAAGCGCTTTACACTAGAGCCACATTCACCCAATCGCACTCACTAACGCTCACACATTCATACGCAGATACGCAGATCGGTAGGCAACTTGAGGTTAAGTGCCTTGCCCAGGGGCACATCGACATACAGTACAGACCAAAAGTTTGGACACACCTTCTCATTCAAAGAGTTGTCTTTATTTTCATGACTATGAATATTGTAGCTTCACACTGAAGGCATCAAAACTATGAATTAACTCATGTGGAATTATATACTGAACAAAAAAGTGTGAAACAACTGAAAATATGTCTTATATTCTAGGTTCTTCAAAGTAGCCACCTTTGGCTTTGATTACTGCTACACACACTTTTGGCATTCTGTTGATGAGCTTCAAGAGGTAGTCACCTGAAATGGTTTTCACTTCACAGGTGTCGCCTGTCCAGGTTTAATAAGTGGGAATTTCAAGCCTTATAAATGCGCTGGGACCATCAGTTGTGTTGTGGAGGAGGTGGATACAGTACACAGCTGATAGTCCCACTGAATAGACTGTTAGAATTTGTATTATGGCAAGTAAAAGCAGCTAAGTAAAAGAAAAGACGAGTGGCCATCATTACTTTAAGAAATGAAGGTCAGTCAGTCCCGAACATTGGGAAAACATTGAAATGTCCCCCAAGTGCAGACGCAAAAAACCATCAAGCGCTACAAAGAAACTGCTTCACCTGAGGACCGCCCAGGAAAGGAAGACCAAGAGTCGCCTCTGCTGCGGACGATAAGTTCATCCGAGTCACCAGCCTCAGATATCGCAGAGTAAACAGCAGCTCATAATTAGAGAACAGGTCAATGCCACACAGAGTTTCTAGCAGCAGACACATCTCTAGAACAACTGTTAAGAGGAGACTGTGTGAATCAGGCCTTCATGGTAAATAGCTGCTAGGAAACCACTGCTGAGGACAGGCAACAAGCAGAAGAGACTTGTTGGGCTTAAACACACAAGAATGGACATTAGACCAGTTGAAATCTGTGCTTTGATCTGTGGATCCAAGTTTGAGATCTTTGGTTCCAACCAAGAGGTGAACAGATGGACTCTACATGCCTGGTTCCACCGTGAAGCATGGAGGAGGGGTGTGATGGTGTGGGGGTGCTTATCTGGTGACAACTGTTGTGGGATTTATTTAAAAGTTGAATGCACACTGAACCAGCATGGCTACCACAGCATCTTGCCGCGCATGCTATTCCATCCGGTTTTTGCCGTTAGTTGGACCATCATTTATTTTTCAACAAGACATAGAACCCCAACACACTCCAGGCTGTGTAAGAAGCTATTGAACCAAAGAAGGAGAGTGATGGGGTGGCTGCGGCCAGATGACCTGGCCTCCACAGTCACCGGACCCGAACCCAATCGAGATGGTTTGGGTGAGCTGGACCGCAGAGTGAAGGCAAAAGGGCCAACAAGTGCTAAGCATCTCTGGGAACTCCTTCAAGACTGTTGGAAAACCATTTCAAGGGGACTACCTCTTGAAGCTCATCAACAGAATGCCAAGAGTGTGTGTAGCAGTAATCAAAGCAAAAGGTGGCTACTTTGAAGAACCTAGAATATAAGACATATTTTCAATTGTTTCACACTTTTTTGTTCAGTATATAATTTCACATGTGTTAATTCATAGTTTTGATGCCTTCAGTGTGAAGCTACAATATTCATAGTCATGAAAATAAAGACAACTCTTTGAATGAGAAGGTGTGTCCAAACTGTTGGTCTGTACTGTATAACAGGAGGAAGCTGGTATCGAACCCACAACCTTCTGATTGCAAAAGAACTACTCTTCCTACTGAGCCACAGTCACCACTCTATTGTCTATTTCCAATTTCGAGGTTAATGCAGCAATGAAATAGTGTGACAAAAAAAAAAAAAAAAACACATTTAGTAGCTAAACGATTGGAACTGGTGATTACTGAAATGTTAGTGTTGCGATTCATGCAGAGGATGGCTCATGTATCATGTTGCACAACTTCAGTGTGCTAAACAACTTCTTTATGATGAGAATGGCTGCCCCTTTTATTTTGCACACAGACACAGAGCCCCCCTCATGTTTCTTTGATGCCTCGCTATTCAGACATATCAAAGGGAGGAGACCCGCGAACATCCATGCATTAGGGGCAGACAAGCTCCTCCACAGACCCAGTGAATGTTTCCCCAGGCTAGTTATTTTAACGAACACTTCAGTACTGTCACCATTTTTTCTGCTTTCAATATCACACTCAATCAAAAGAGGTTATATGCTGTGCCACTACACACAGGTTGATCAACATTTTACTTTGTTCATAGACATATAAAATTATTAATATTCAATGTCAGCAAATACTTTTTAGTGTTTGCTTCAAGCTATATTTATTTTGCTCTTTTATGCCTCTGTCAGTCATGTGTGAGCTGAAGAGGAGAACCCTAAGGGAAAGAATGGGTTAATCAGTGTCCAAAGCATACATAAGAAAACAAATTTCAAAGCATGTTTCATGTTCTCACGGCAACTCTCCAGAACATGCTTCTGATTCTTACCGACAGAGCCAAATTTGCATGTACTCGCACTGAACCAATGACATTTACTGTTTTTGAGTTCCTAAACTGTCACAGGTTACAGTGGGCACAGCCACTTCCCTTCTCACAGCTGCACTCCTGAGACACCAGCACTTGTGTAACATTCCTCACCGTGGTTACCCCCGGGTCAGGAGATTTTAAGAATTTTTACTGTGTTGTCCTTTGAACAATAGGGACTCATGAAAAGGAATGTTTGAATCACTTCAGGGTCACTTAACCCAAATTAAAAATAATATATTTTTCACATACTCCAATCAGCTCAGAAAGTAATTCGTTTTTTGAAAATGAATTTCCCAATATTGTTTTTGGTGGAATTTTCTAAATTGACTGTATTTCAGAACAGATACATCTTTACAAATTTAAACAGATCTTATTGAAAAGGCATCTCTCAGACGTGCTAAATAATGCCTTAAATTAAATGTTCTCACATTTTCAGTTTAAAATTCCTGTAATTAAATTCTTATTGCCCATTAGAACATTATTTTTGTAGTAATCTGTTTTGCATAATTCCTCTTCACTTTTAGATTCATTGATGTGCTTCAATTATATAGTGCAATACAAAAGTAACTAAAACTTTTTAGTTTACCCCATCCTCTAAAAGAACTATCGAACAGGAACTTTGATAAACATTTAGTCATGTCCAAACACTTTCAAGGACATTTTACTGTTTTTATACACTTTGTATTTTCGAGCAGAGCTGCAGAGATCCACAGCTCAGGTGGGAGAGTTTGTTTTTTCTGTTAGCACTCAATAAATCAGTTTTTTTGTGGAAAATTGTGAGGAAGAAAGTCAGAAGAAATCCAACTTGGGTTTTACCACAAGCCCTGTAGGAGTCATAGCAAACATGTGGAAGAAGGTGCTCTGATCAAATTATCCCTATTGTGGATGGGGATGATGAATGTGGCAGCACCATGCTGTGTGAATGCTTCACCAGAGACAGAGGAAATGGTTGGAGTTGATGAGAAGGTGGATGGAGATAAATACAGGCCAGTAATGGAAGAAAATACGAATTCACACATTTCAGGTTTTTATTTGTAAAAAATGTACCACATATCCTTTCCCGTCCACTTCACAATTATACACTAGTCTGCATTGGTCTGTCACCAAAGATATCACGAAAATACATAGTTTTTGATTGTAACATGACAAAATGTAGAAAAAGTAATGTGATGTGAACACTTTGGCAAGGCACTCCAACTGAAACACCCTTTGGCACTACAAAACCTTTCACAGACTATTACACACGTCACACTTCAATTTCATGACTGGAGAGACAAATATAAGCTCAATTTGGCTGTTTTTATTTCTTTCAATAAAAAGAAAAATATGGTGGTTCTGCAGCACATGTTCATTTTCTTATGATGTGACACCTGTGGCCACAAACCCCTGCAGTAGAATGAAATGCATTCTTCTCAAACTAAAACCCAAAAACCCTAAATTCCCCATGTGTCTAATTTGGATGGGTTCAACTCTTACTCTTCGAAGAGCGCCGATTAATAACTCTCTCCCACCCCTCCAGCCACCCATTGTTTTTGAGCCTCTGCAGGTTTTTGGCGCTCTGTGAAAAGTGCGAGGGCAGGGGGAGCCCCACTTGGTATGAGGGGAAGATGATTCCCAAGCAGCCTGTTGGCTCCACTCCCTAATGCTCTTTCGCCTGCCCCACTGACTGAGATTTTAATAAATGATGACATGTGGTATAAATAAACCACAATGCAGTGCTACTGCCAAAAGGCAGGGAGAGATACCAAGGTAACACGCAAGAGTTGATAAATAAGTCAACAAGGACTTGTATGCTTTGCTTGGTTTTTTATTGCTGTCATTATGGCATTGCATTGAATAGATGTGAGAGGTAGCAGGTATGTTGTTGCACATGCTTAAAATCCTGAAGGAAGAAAAAGAAGCCAAGTTGTGTTTTACTTCTACTGAACTGCTACATATAACTTTTAGAGAGAAAGGAACTCACCTTTATGCTTTTCTGTTTATTTGTAATCACTACTGTTATTTGGGTTCTGTTGATTCATTTCTGTTTTTACCCTGTATTACAGATTAGACCTTTATCATGTTTCACAAACTTGTTCAAGCACAGACCATGACACTATGGTCAGGGTTTACTTTCTCTTAATTTTTTCAAAAATAAAAGCCTCAAATTCAATTTTTGAGGCTCAACTCCAATCAGCAGGTTTTAGTGTCTAAACATTGGGCTGTTGAATTATGGGAATGAATTTTTATCAGAATTATTTTGGTCAGTATTAAAATCATAATAATTTGAAATGATGAATCATTGAGTTTGGAAAAACAATGCATCTATTTCAGTGGAGAAAAGTGAATTAATTTTAAATAAAACATTTTTTCTCATACCTCCTAGTTGAACCTTCTCTTAAAATAACTAATTTGTTCAAATATGGTTTATTATATAAAACATTACAAATATAATAAAAATGAAAATGTTAAAAAACAAATGTTAACAAATTATAAATAATGAATAGAATGATTATCACAACCAATAATAAATAACACCAAGTTGTTTTGAACACACAAATTTGCTTATAAGTTGTTGATGCAGCTACTGGAAGATCCTACACATTTATTTATATTTTGGCCAGACATGTTCAATAAGTTCATCACTTGTGGATGACATGTTGAACAAAATTCATTTGCTGGGCTGTGTAGTGATGCAAACACCACCAACAAGCAAATCTTGCACATCATGAGTTCTTAACTTGAATCTGGGTCTCTGAATCGAAACAGTTGCGTCACAAATATACTGACTCACTACTTTTTTACGGGTGGTGGTTATTTTTTTTACCCTTTGCAGTTTTGATCATTTAATGCCCGACTCATGCCTGCTATGAAATGATGCAGTCCACTGCAGGACTTTTCGTGTTTACCATGCATCCACTAATACCTGCCGAGGTAATGCTGCTGCTGTTGCATTCCCCTCCTCTTTCTGCCATTTTTCCTTCCTCTGACTCTGCTCTAAGCATGTGGGTTCAGTCTCCGAAAAAGATGCAAACACGCATCAAATGGCAGAAGTTACAAAATAAGGGCATACTTGCAAAGACTGAAATCTAATGAAACAGTTTTTTGTGATTGCAAAACCCTAGCTAAACAGTTGATCTACTTAGCTTCTGTCGTAATGGGTTGTCAAACGGAGGCGGAGAGCAGAAAAATGCTTGGAAGCAACATGGTAAGCTTTAGAATCTCTCTTTTAATAACAAAAATAGTAGAACTTACACAGGTCTCCAAAAAACACTGACAGCCAAATGGAGCAGGAAAAACAGCGGGGAAGTAAACAGGAGGACCGAGTGAAAAACACTGACAACAACCAAACATATATACTGAGGGAAGAGGAGTGTGAACCAATGAGAGGGAGAAGGAGTAATCAGGACGAAGGAGCAGACTGTCTGGAGGCCCACGAGGAGGCCCACAAGTTGGCTTCTCAGGAGGCCGGCGACGGGACCAGAAGAAACCACAAGGTGGCAGGAGTCTTGGCAGCCTGTGGAGACTGAGTAGGAGT
Organism: Crenichthys baileyi; assembly: GCA_036173005.1. Lineage (NCBI taxonomy): Eukaryota > Metazoa > Chordata > Actinopteri > Cyprinodontiformes > Goodeidae > Crenichthys > Crenichthys baileyi. The sequence continues at coordinate 1,031,553 of JAHHUM010002603.1, forward strand.
CTGGGCGGCCTGCGGCGACTGAGCAGGAGTCTAGGCGGCCTGCGGCGACTGAGCAGGAGTCTAGGCGGCCTGCGGCGACTGAGCAGGACTTTGGGCGGCTTGACGCCTTGGAGTCAGTCGTGGAATCAGACGCCTTGGAGTAGGGTGTAGAGTCAGATTGTAAGTCTGGAAAACAGTTGCTAAGGCCTGGAACACTGTTATTAAGCCCTGGAACACAGTCAGCGGGCCCTGGAACACAGTCAATAAGCCCTGGAACATGGTTAGTCGGCCCTGGAACACGGTCAGTGGGGCCTGGAATCTGGATCAGAGGCGGTCCACCCTTGGACCCCTCTGGGAACTCTGAAACCTGGGTTAGAGGCTCTGGAGGCTTGGCTGCATCCTGAGGCTCTGGAATATCTGGACGATCTCCAAAATAGGCTGTTGCTTGGGAGTTTGGCTGACCTCCAGCAGGGATGAATGCCGGAGCATCTGACTGAACCCCAACTGAAACTGGAACCTCTGCATCAGGCTGTGGCTCAGGAACAGAGACGGAGCCTGAAAAAGAAAAATCACCAGAAACTGAGGTGTCAGGTTGGTCCACAACGGAGACAGGAGTTGCGGCACCGACAGAAACCTCAGTAGATGATGTGGAATGAGAAAAAATCCTCTTAAGAGTTCTTTGACACTGGGTCTCAATCATCTCCATGGTTAATGGACCTTGAAGAAAACCTCCCCATTCCTCCTGCCAGTCCTTAAGCTGGTTCAAAACCTTTAACATTTGCCAGGGAGAGCCAGGTGAATCAAGGAGGTGCAGAAAACGATTAGTGAGCACCTTGCCTCTTCTGGTGATCTGTAACATCTGGTCCAGGGAACACGGAAGATTTGCCGCGTAAGATGAGAGCTCATTTGTAGACACAGCCGGCGTGGGCTGCTCGGCTGAGGCTGTAACTGGCGCGGAACGCTCGACAGTGGCTGCTGCTGGCGTGGATGGCTCGGCAGCGGCTGCTGCTGCGGAAGGCTGACGACGGCGACGCCATCGGCGGGAGGAGGAAGACACTGGAGCAGACGAGACAAATGTGGGGGACCTCTGGCTCGGCTTGTACCCAGGGGGAGCCAAAACCAGCCTGGAACCTCGAAACACTTCCTCCATTTCGGTCCCACGAGGAGGCCCACAAGGTGGCTTCTCAGGAGGCCGGTGACGGGACCAGAAGAAACCACATGGTGGCAGGAGTCTTGGCAGTCTGCGGAGACTGAGCTGGAGTCAAAATGACAAAACCCGGGGAACACAGATCCAAAATAACTAAAATGAACACAAGAAGCTAGAAAGTAATACCCAACAGAAGTAAACAACAAAACACCTAACGAAAAAGGTAAACAAAACATAACTCCAAAAAAGGCAGAGCATGACAGCTTCTTTTTGTTAAAGTAACAAAACGAACTGACCTCCTGTAGACTGTGGCTACAGTAGTTTAGAGGAGACATCACAATGTTTGAATGTGAACTATACAAACATATATTTAAACAAACTAAATCGAAAACATGAGGCATTAACGGCCACATGCAAAGAAGATCATGGTGAAAGACTTCAATGTGCCATGGGAATTTTCAGCTGCGAACTAGGCTTGAGTCACACTTCAGACTTGTCATAGACCGCTGCTCTTAAGACTTTAGATAAAGCAAAATAGTTAATGGCACCATCCAACTTGGTTTATTTTTATTAGGCTTCACCATTAAACAAGCATTTCCAGTTTATTTGCTTGCTGTTAAGCTAGTGACATTGCTAAAATTCGTCAATTTCTTTAAATTAAAAGCCCTTCCTATGAAGCTTCTTCGGGAATTCGATATTCTTTCTCATGCGCTCAAGTCATCTTGGCTCATTCAATATTTATTAAATATTCCATAGCTTTGAACATGCTTGCTGTTTATAGATTGTCAATTAAGCTTTTAAACTTAGGTTTAAACAATCATCTTTTTAATATAAATCAATAATCTTGCAAATTCTTACTGAAAGTGAGGTGAAGAAAAGCCTTTAAACTATAATAATGGGCAAAAAGTAAAGCATTTGACAAATTGAGCACAGGGACATAAAATGTCATCTAAGCCTTTACAAAGACACGTCCGTCTCTTCACAATAAAAGCACATTCTGTTTGATGTATTTAAAATTATACATGAACTCGTGAAAACCTACTTCTACAACTTTTCTTTGAACATAAAGGCATTTTTATACTACTAATGAGGTAAAAATTATATCCTACTAATTTTTATGATACTGCCAATAATAATAAACATAATAATAATAAACAATCACAGTAAATGAGTTGCAGTAATTTGTTTTTATGTCAGAATTGAATTGAAATATCCTTTATTGTCCCTTAGAGGGGAAATTCAGGTGTATTAGCAGCAAAGTGAGAGACAAAATGGAAGATCCACACAAAGGTACAAATATAGAAACAAAAAGTAAGAATAAGACACAGTAATGACAAATCTACAGAATAAGAAAAAATACTGTACAGTTTTAAAATTGAATGTTTGGATAAGGATAAATGTGTTCAATTAGGCTGTTGGATAATGATTCAAATTCATAACCTGCATACATTTTGTGTTTCAGGCAGACTAGCTTGTCTGCATGTAATGTGAGAATGTTAATTTTAAAGAACTGACTTGGGAAAAATGACCTATAAAAACCCTTGCTGTACCTCTCAACAGATAATAGCCCATCTATTTCAAATTGAATAAAAACTCTGCAGTAAAACCAAAAACCACATTTTGACATCTGTTTTGAATTAAGAGGCTTTAACACTGGAGAAGGTTACCCCTTTCAATCCATAATTTTGTCAAAGTTAAACAATGAGCCAAAAAAAGTGTTTTTGTTCATTTAAGGCTTGCATAATATCTATTGCAACCAGCAGTTAAAACTTTTGGTTTCATCAATAGATTATTGAGTCACACCTCAGGATGTATTAGGACACAGCTGACCTCCAACCATTGGGAAAACAGGAGTATTGTGCAACGTGGCTGCAGACTTTTCTCCAGTTCTGTCACTGCCACTTCTGCTCCATTTATGGTCTGCAAATACAGACAAACCTTGTCCTAGATTCTGCAAGCTGGCAGAGAGTGAACTTGAAAAGTAGGTGAATTTGTACTTTGCTGTGAGTTTTTCACAGAATGGTACAGTGGAGAATAACGTGCTACCAGCGCTCTGCGCTGTGTGTGTGTGTTTGCAAAGAAACGTCATTTATTGATTGTTTATTAAGTGTGAATCTGATACTGAGTCTTACATGGAAGAAATTTATAGGAAAGATGATCAAGGTAAAATTTGACAAGATTGGTCGCTGCTGAGCAGGGAAAAGCCAGAATCTATCTAGGTCCAGCTTTAGCAAGTTAGGCTGGAATGATGAACAAGATGATGAAAGGCTGGGGTGGAAAGCTAAAATGCAGTGGGGGGCTGTTTAAAATGTCTCCCATTTCATCAAAGTGATTATTGGGATTACTTAGTAGCTTTCATATTGAAATGATTAAGGTCTCTTTGAAAACTAAGAGCTGGTGTGGCTCCAGTCAGTGGGAGGCCCTGAATAAAAGGCTTTGGTGGGCAGAAAAATAATGGGGCTTAAATACCTTACAGAGAGCAGGCTACTCAAAGCTTATTTTCTCCTGGTGCTGCTTCTGCTCACTTTCAATTGCCCACTATTGTCATGTTCTGCTTTGTGGACAGAGATCCATACAAAAGAGAAATAAAGGCATTGCAGTAATGTCAAAAACCATAACAAGCTTTTATTTATTGAAAATATTACGGCTGGAGGTGGGGCTTGAAGCCCATGGCCAATCAGTGAACCACAGTCCGTTCACGTCATATTTTGACCCTTATCAGCCCCAGTGGGACCTGCTGCTGAGCAGGTACCAAAAAAGCCAGTATCAGCCAGGAAAAGCCAGTAATGGGAACAGTCGCAAAACAGGCTGAGTGGAGCCGGCCAAAGTAGAGCGCATGGGAAAAGGGGAATTAGTCAGTAAATTACACCATAGTGTAGCATAATAAATAAAACTCAAGACAAGCTAATATTCACAATACTGGGGTTACAAGATGAACATTTAAAAAATTACTGTGTTAGATTAGTTCATAAATATATAGTAGTTTTTATGGTTGTCTTTATGTTTGGTTATGTAAAGAAAGCATTGTAAATGATCTGTTTTGTGTTTTAAAAATATATTAAATGTTTTACAAATGTAAAACTGTGTTTTATTCTCTGTTCAGTGTCGAATTGTCCAGTTCAAGTTCAGTTGAAAGCGGACTGGAAACTTTGAAGCAGATGCTTTGTTAGCAGCTAACTATTAGCCAGTCCCATTATTTTCACCTTGTCCACAAGTGCTTTGCATCTGGTCTGTCAGGTTTTTTTTATTACAGAGTTTCCAGAACTCTGCCCCACAAACAGAGACTTTCCCAAGTTTTATGCAACCGAGTGCTATCAGTGAGTCTTCCCAACAGTCCACCCAGCAGCTAGGGATGGGCACCAATTTCGGTACTTTCCTAAGTACCAACTGAATTCCGTTGGCACTACCTAGTACCTATTCACGTAAAATCAGATGGTACCATGTTTTGGTAACCTTCCTAAACACATCGTGATACAGAGGGAGTGGAAGAGTGGGCGATTTTCCATGAACACAGCATTGCACAAGCACATAATGGCGAAGGTAGCCGCTGCTACAGTCAACAGAGCAAGCATGGCTGATAGAAAGCACTCGAAAGTATGGCTCCACTTTTCAAAATGCAATGCAGATTATGCTTGCTGCAATATTTGTGACACGAAGTGCAAGGCCAGGGCCAAGAATACATTTAATCTGAGGTTAGTTAAGCACAAGATTTTTCTTAAGGCTGATGAGTGCACAATGTTCGTCAACCTCAGATCCTTGGCTGCAACTCCTGCATCCGTTAGCGACTCATTGTCTGCAGCCAGCAACATGGGAGAAGAAATGTTTGAAACTACTGAGATGTTACAGTACAAACAGCTGGATGTTGTTTTGATATATTCGTTAAAGTTTATATACTCAAAAATAAATGTTAAATAGAAACATTTTGAGATTTTAATTTTAAAGAAATCAACATTTATTACCACATAAACACACAGAAAAGTACCAAAAAATGGTACCATTAAGTACCGATACCGATTCCCTGGTACCGGCATCAGTACTGTATCGGGTCAACTGTGAAAGGTACCCATCCCTACCAGCAGCACAACTCAAACAACTTCTATTATTACTTGACAAAAAGAGTCTTAAATGGAGGGGGTCAAGGTACAGCCCAGAAATATTGCATTTTAATATTGAGAGCTCTCGTACTATTAAATCATGTTTTACACCTAATAAACACAAAGGAAAGTTTTGCAGTGAGTCTTTGCAGCATCGAATTGTACTAGCGTGTTTAACAATTAATATGAATCATAGAGCTGCACCCTCTAAACCAATAAAAAAGGCTTCTCTATTTCTTCTTCCTTTACTGTTCCACCTTAAGGACAAAATGTGCACACACAGAAAACACAACAGTCAGCACATTATAAATTGTTAGGCTCAGTAAATGCAACACAGGAGCAAATATTGATCGATTGATTACCCTCTGAATGTGACTTTGCTCGGTTGAATGTTATTGGTAGCTAACAAATGCCTACTGAGGCTCTAACTCAAAAGAATAAAAAACTGATTTTAGATAATAAAAGCGAAAAAGGAGATAATCCGGGTGAGACGAGACAGAAAGTGGGTAACATGTTATGTAAATCTTGTTTAAAGGTCTGGACGTTTCTAATGATGCTTTTTAAATCTGTATTGAATTTGAAATGTAGAATACAACAAATAGTAATGATCAAATGTTTTTCACTCTCAGTAGGTGGATTAAGCTTAGAAAGAAAACATTATGGCTGGGTGTTAGGTGGGTGCACACAAAACTATGTTTAATGCCATAACATGTCAGCTGCCAAGTCCTGCTGAGAGGCAGTAAAAGACTTCAAACCTTGCTACTGAATTGCTTTTTTTTATGTCTTGATTTGCTCTCTGAATTAAATTCAATTTGTTTATAAATCGCCACTGAATAACTTTGTATGTATTTCTTCTACAAAAATATAAAGAACTGTTTATCTTTCCTACTTTTACTTTTCAGATTTAAAAATGTGTACAGAAATTGTAAAATTTGCAGGTATTTTATTCGTGTTTATTGAAGCAAATTTGTACTGTACCTGTATTTAGGCACACTCTATACTTTAGAACTTCGTAAAACTAAATGAATTATTCCTATCAAACATTTTGCTTTGAATCCTCTGCATTCAAAGACTTTAGATGATCCCAGTGAACTCTTCTCTTTCATTGTCTTTGGTTTTCGTGAAATCCACCATTTTATTTACTTTGTTTAATTTTGAGAGGCGTCTGACGTAAGTTCTGGCCTTCTTCTATCTTTATTTTGTAAAGTCTATCCTCCCTCCTAATCTGAGCTGACTGTCTCTGTTGTCCATGGCCAAAGACAATACAATAAACTTAGACACTTTGTGCAATTTGTGTCTGCAACACAAGAAGCCAGGTATACCAGTGTGCCATTACAGTCTATATGTGTTTTATAGATGATTTTTTTGTTTTATAAACTAAGATGTGTCTTCTCCTTACTCTTTCCAAATTCTCATCATGGTACATGTTGATCCTAATGTCCAAAGAAAGTCCTTTTTATTTCTTTCTGGACAAAGCCTTATTTGGCATTTCACTTCTTAAGTCTCTGTTTGCTTTCATGAAGTCTCTATGGTGATGCGTCTATGAAATGTCCATGTACTTAAGAGATTGCACTTCTCTTGGCTGGATGATACAACAAAATCTGTCTTTAGTTTGAAAATGATTCTGAACTTGCTATTATTTTAAAAGGATTTTGTCTAATTACAGTTAAATGTCTGAATTTTAAGACTATGAGACTGTAGCTTAAAAAATAGTAAATACACTCACCAATAAAAAAAAATAGTCATGCATCTAAAAGGATCAGTAGAAAAGAAGCTGCACATGCTGGAAGCTCATATGTCTGTATTGCAGAAATAAAATCATTATTCAGCTCAAATGTAGCAAATGCTGTCTTGCTGAAAGAGATTACTAGGGTATTGTCTCATGCAGGATGCCATTGAGGTAACACTGTGCCACCAGAGTCCCCTGAATCACCACCAGATGTTACCTGAAGTCATACTCCCTATTTTTTTTCTATCAAATAACCCACACCGGCTGTTTCTGGTTTGTGTCTGATGCTCCAACATTTTAAGCCTGTTCTATTCAGACCTTCACATATGTTAATGATTGAATGTTGGCCTTTCAGGAAACTACATGATAACATTATACCACCATTCGTGATGCCACCACTTTTGCCCTCTGCTAGCCTTAGAGATGACCTGCAGAGCTTCCCGTGTGCCTGTCCTCATAGGCTTTTGGCCATGTCCCACTGGGAGGAGCCTCTTTGGCCGACCCAGAACTTGTTGGAGGGACCGTACATGCTACTGTATATACCCAAGATATAGCTTGAGTGTCGCTAGGTAGAAGAACCTCTGGGTTTCCTTCCTGGACCTGTTGGCCCCGTGACCTAATCTCCGATAACCGCAAGACAATGGCTGGATGGACGGAATTGTATTTTTAGCACTGAAATTAAATTTTTACATTTTAATTGGCAAGTATTGAATGCTTCTTAATAAAAACAAATCATTCTCAGGTGTCAGAACTCTAAATCTAATGTTTTCATGTAATAAAATCTTTTTAGCAATAACACTGAGGTTAACTCACAGTGACCCACTGAAAATCCCAGTGACCACCCACATACACACAAATTGTAGTTATAATGCCTCTAACAGGGAGTCTAGACATTTTTCACCAGGTCGCCAGATTAGATGAAGTGGGACAGTAACTGTTGAAGCTTGAGGGGTTAAATGCAGGATGTCAGAAAGCTTTGGGAACCAGAGGGCTCTACGCTGTTCTCACTTCATTCACACACAGATTCTCTCAGGGGACAGAGAGGCAGTCAATCACTCCTGGCAACTAGGGCATATTATCCCCAGATCACCCTGTGTGGTTGGATGAGCTCAGAACCACAGGGTGGCAACAAGGGGAGGGTGTCCCGTCCTAAAGCCAGAATACTTTTACCAATAGATGCCCATCTAATAATTTCAGACATTTCTGTTGTCAGATTGTTTTTAACAAAGGAGTGTAATAAACGGTATATATTATCAAAAAATCTTACATATTGTATAAAGGACGATAGTCTTTTCAATTTTTTATGGCAGATAAGTAGACTCAAAACTTTTTTCTGAAACAATAAGAGCCTTTAGTCACACCCAGTAAAAGAGGAAGGCATAACCATATACATATGACATTTCATCCTAAACTGCCTTGAAACATGTCACTCTCTATAGCTGTAGAACAACAATAACTTGTTTTCTTGACAAAAGAGATCTTTTTATTGTGAATATGCCAAATGGATGCGTGGCAAAGAATTGGCAACATAGAAAAAGGATATATGCAGCACTGCTTCTGCAAAGATCAGCTTTGCCGAAAATCTGATTGAGATACATGGAAGTAAACAACTAGAGAGTACAAATTTCACTTCACCTAGGATGAACAGTGTCTGTTTCAAACAGCTTTTGCCCCCAGGGCTATAAAATAATAAGAATCTTGTATTGAAAGGAAGCAACTGCCTAAAGATGAGGAAGTAGGGGACAGAAGCTTTCTCTTATAGAAAATGTACTGTAGCAACATCGTGTTTTCATGTCTGATCCAAATGAAGAAGAGAAGTTTTAACTGCAGAGAGCATCTGATTATTTTAAATTCTGTTCCATGTAGCTCTGGCTCAAAGAGACTTTTTAGGGCCAAGAACCGAGTTGTGGAGAGAAAACGGTGTGACAGATGGTGTCTTTAGAGAGAGGTTTTAATAGCCACATTACTGTAGTGGGGTTAAACTCTCACAAATAAAACACAGATTGACTATGTGAAGAAATAGGAGACTTGCACAATTACTGCATGGCCTGTTAATATGAAATAGGCTTTTTAAGGACACAGTTGTTTGGGGAAAATGGGAGGGTTGACACCATGATGATCTGAGTAAGAATGCTATTCAGAACTGGAGCCGAAATTAAGACTATCTGAATACTATTAGAATTGTGGTGTTTTGAATTACAGTTTTTGTCATTCAGTGGTCATTTATTACTAGGGTGAATTATACGGATGCACTAATATGAAAATTCAGGCAGATATTGTTATCCAAAATAAATATCGCTGTTATGGCCGATAACCGATATTTGCTGATATTATATATTATATATATCTCACTGAAAATTGACCACACTGCTGACATTGCTTCCCTTCTTCAGTTAAACACCCTACTGCCCTGCACTGCATTACTGTCACATGCCTAAACAAATACCACGTGGCCAACCGCCACCCCTCCTCTTCTGAAACACAAACAGCAACAAGATGGTAATAAATATTGATTATTAATATTGGCCCAGTTTTACTTATCAGACCAATACCGATACGATAGAAAAATGACTAACATCCGCCGATACTGGTGTTAATGCTGATATATCGTGCATCCCTAGTGAATTACACAACGATCGGGCATGCCACAGAAGGTATTTAATTCTTTAGTGTGCTGGTTTGTTGGATCTTGAAAGTTCTGCTTTCAGGCAACAGTTCTCCTATCATCCTTCTTCTCTCCACATAAATACTTTATAAATAGCCACTTCATTTGCTGACTTTACAGCAGGAGACTTTGCTGTGACTACTCTACTCTTGGCGGACACTGGGTAATAAACTGATGTCCAAGTTTAGCGTTCAAACGTTATCACTCTTCAGGTGATTTTTGCTAATTTAGCTTTTGAAATGGTAATGATTAAGGTTTTAGCTTCTTTCTATTAATGTATGTAAATACCCTGTATTTATGTAATATTTTTACACCCTTTTTATTCTATATGTACTGTTTGATGACAAAACAATGCAATGTTCAATTCAACCCATATTACTTTACTCCCAGACCTCATTAATAAATCAGATGTTTTGCATTAGAATTTTACATCTGAGACTAAAACATTTTGACTGAAAGGAAGTGCTTTTCTACAGCTACTACAAATGTCTTCAAGTTTTTTATTTAATTTTTTTTCTTCAGGGCTAATTTGGTAAAAAAGAAATCAGATAAAGAAGAATCATAAGATTTTAGCATTGTCTAGAGACAGTGGAAAGATCTTCTACCAGGGCTTATTTATTCACCACTCATCTCCTAGCGCCATCTATCATTACAGCCCTATATATAGAGCCGCACGGGGAATAGCAATGGATGCTCATGCACATTAACATTAATGACTTTAGGCTCTGCTCATAAGCCTTGGGTGCTTAGACAGTCACATGTGCAACTGTGAAACAAGCAAAAATTGTGCTCACATCCCATGAAATAAACATTTCTTTGTTTACAAACAAAAGGACGACTGGTTTCCTTTTCACCATAATGTTGTCTGTCCTTTTGCCTCTGATTGGTTGAAAGATTAGGCTCCAGGGCAGAAGCAGAGTCCAGGATCTTCAGTGGATTGCTTAACTGTGAACTCATACTGAGTTTGCTAATGAACAATCATCAATGCCTCCCCCTGTGGCTGCTGTTAAGGACCGGTGCGCTGTCTACCGCATTGTGAAAGCGGGATTACACGGTCTCGGCCCTGGTGTAGTAATTCTATCCAGATCTCAGCAGGAGGCTGCACGGCCCATTTCATTTTCCACTTTGTTTTAATCAGAATCTAATGTCCGATACTGCTTCTCGGGATTTTGTGTACAGAATACTAACACTGATACCCCTTACCACACACACACACACACACACACACACACACACCTACCCTGAAGCACCCCGTTCCTCAGGCCCCATCCTGGGTGACTCAGTAGCGGCATAGCAGATGGCGCTCATGGAGAGGGGAGGGCAACGCACCCATACTCCTGTCCCTCTGCCCGAGGAATGGAGCGGGGGGGTGTTTGCAGCAAGCAGGAGTTTCCACCCTGCAGAATGTGACCCTTCTCTCTCCTCGAACTGCCCTCAGGCCTGAACACTGTCCAGCACTCAGAAATCAAAGACAAGGCCAGTGCTCTTCTACTTGATAAAAATTAAAAAATGCAGTCACAGGGCTATAAGGAAGGGTTGATTTCCTGATATATCCCCGCCATCGAGGATCCCTTAGGTTGCTTGTGCTTCCATGTTGCTCATACATTACAGCAGGACAAATGATTTATCTGAGGGAGGGGGGGCTTAACGATTGTCAAGATGGATGGTATCAATAGGGGTTTTGTCCTTGTTGATGAACCAGGCAATTTGCTACTTTAAACAAATTTATCCTGATGCTGTCGAACAAAATAAGAAGGCAGATACAGGTGAGAGGAAGTGCAGTGCTTATGCAAATATGTGCCAGTAAAAGCCCTCAGTAGGGAGTCTAACACAGAAGGAGAAGACTGGTTTTGGGGGAATGGGGGAGTGGGCTTCGTACCCCTGAGCCTGGTGGCATCAGCTGTCTGACTCCAGGCAGGAATGTAAAGGGGACAAAATGGAGCAGCCTGACATCTGGATACAAACTATTCAATGTCGTTTTAATGTAAATATGCAGTCCCTTGCAAAACTTTTAATACCCCTTTGATGTTTTGTTTTTTTACTTTTTGTCACATGACAACAATAAACTTCAGTTTATTTTATTGGGATTTTATGTGATAGACCAACACTATGTAGGACATGACTATGAAATATTATCAAAGTGCAACTTGGTTTTCAAATAAAAAAAGATATTCAAGGTGTGACATGGATTTGTATTCAGTCAAATTTTTACTCAATTGCCCCTAATTAAAATCCAGTTAAACAATTGCCCTCAAAACAATATTAATTTTGACAGCTCATTTTAATTTAGCTTTGGTCATAGTCTTATTAAAAAAATCACAGTTAGTCATCTGATATTATATTACAAGTGTATTTAACAAAAATGTAAATGGAGTTTCATAATAGTTTTAGAAAAAAGGTAATTGAAAATAAATTTGGACAACGAGTTTTTGTCCTGACAGATCAGAGCCAAAGTTGTAGAAAAGTTTAAATAACTTCTTACAAAACAGTATCTAAAGATTTGGATATATAATGGAGAACTGTATAACCCATCATGTAAAAATTGAAAGACAATGACAACTGCATACCTACCAAGACATCGCCATTAAGACATGGCCAAATATGTTAAACAGCTGCTTTGCTTAGATAAAGCCAATATTGAACTTTGTGGCATATTTGCAAAATGCTGTTTGTTGTGGAAAACTAAAACCTTGAAGTCATAATGGCCACTGTGAAAGTTGTTGTTGTGGCATCATGCTGTGAGGATGTTTATCTTTAGCAGGGGCAAGGAAGCTGGTAAGAGTTGATGATAAGATGGATGGAGGTAAATACAGAGCAATGCTGCAAAAAGACATGTTAGAGGCTGGAAAGACATTCAAGCACGACAACAATCCTGAGGATAAGGTTATACTGACGGTTACGATAAAGCATATTTAGCCTAGAAAACTGATGTTCACAGATGCTCTCCATCCAATCTGTCTGAACTGGATGTATAGACACACCCCAAAAGACTTGCAGTCGTGATTGTAGCGAAGGTTGTTCCGAAAACTATTCTGCTCCTTTTCCACTGGCTCTATTTAGCCTGGCTCCACTCCACCGCTTTGCTAGTGTTTGGATTACTTTTTTTTCCATACTGGTACCTAGTTTTTTGGTCCCTGCTCCTGACCAGGTACAACCGGAGCTGAGTAGGGACTATATGTATCATGAACAGACTTTGTTTCACTGATTGGCCATGGCACCATGAGAAATAAGAAGGTTTTCACCAAGGTAGTGCAGGGAAAACCTAATAAAACTTAAGAGTGACAATAATATTAAGTACCACAATGGCCTGAGCGACTCTTTACAAATCATAAACCATGCCTGAAGGCTGAAAGAAAAGGAAAAAGAGACACCATGTCAGCTTTCTGAATTACACACAGCGCTGTATTTAATAACATCCCAAATCAGCTGATCACACATAAAATCAGCTCAGATGCACAAAACATTTCCCCCAAAACACACAAAACAATACCACCATGAAACAGCATGTTGGGTTTGAAATGTATTGCCGGTCCTTAAGCCAACCAGCATGTTCAGGAGGAGGGGGCAGGCAGAAAGCACCTGCCCGTAATCAGACTGCGTGCATCGGGTCAAACGGGAGAAAGACCGCACTTAATCAGCGGAGCACGAATATCCAATATCCAACCTAAAACTAACTTCACCTGACTCATCAAAAAGACATGACGACACCGCGCCAAACAAAGGACAAAGATGAACTTAAATGGACTGACTACACTTATATAGCGCTTTTCCAGTTATACAGACCACTCAAAGCGCTTTACACTAGAGCCACATTCACCCAATCGCACTCACTAACGCTCACACATACATACACCGATACGCAGATCGGTAGGCAACTTGAGGATAAGTGCCTTGCCCAGGGGCACATCGACATATGGCAGGAGGAAGCTGGAATCGAACCCACAACCTTCTGATTGCAAGACGACTACAATAGGGCAGGTAATCAAGAGGGAACAGGACACAGGTGTGAACAGACTGGGAGACTGAGAGGCAGGTGAACCAAATAGGAAGACTAAAGCATGAGGAAAGGGACTAATTAACAAGACAGTGAGCAGACCTGAAAGAAACTATAGACCAAGATAAAAATAAGGCATAAGAATCAAGAATAAATATGAACTAAAGGAAACTGAGAAACTGGAGGGAACACAACAACCTCAAAGAACTTAGCAAAATAGAAACCATAAAGAAACCCTGACTACAAAAGTAAACAACCCTAAACCAACACTGATAGAACAAACTGAGAATGGAGCAGAGGAAAAGAGGACTAGAATGAGAGTAAACAATAACTAAAGCTAACCTATAAAGGAAGGGCTGGAGAATAAAACTAAACTAGAGGAACTTGGCTAAGAGGGACACTGAGTATAAGGGGAACTAAAACCGAGTAATTAATAATTAAAGAGGAAAACTAATGGCGAGAGGAATAACAGAAAGGAACCAAAAAATAAGAGAGTGCAAGGGAACCAGAGAACTATAATAATAATAATAATAATAATAATAATAATAATAATAATAATAATAATAATAGGGAAACCATTCTAAGAAAATAAATAGGAAAGCAACACCAAGGGAACTAGGGGTGAGAGGAGAACACACTGGGGGCAGAAGAAAACCAGAACTTTCAGAAAACAAAAAACCACAAACAAAGTCCAAAACGTCCAAACCCTGACACTTCTTCAGGCAAACTTTGGAGCTTTACCAAATAATGTTCCAAGAGATGCTTCTGTCTCTCCTCTCCGCTTCTCCTGCCACACACCCCTCACATCAGAACCCTTGTACCTTATTTTATTAGTTCTGGCTGTGCTGTGTTCCGATTAATTAACCCAGTGGCTCATTTTATACATGAAAAAAACATAAATAAGACATTCTTGCATAATTTGACAATGTCACACAGTAACGTTAATAGTGGCACAGCGCACTACACTGACGGCTGGAGGCGGAGCTTCAAGCCACATCTCCAGCCGTCAGTGAGTCAGTGGAAACACGACAGGTACCATGCTGAGTGGAGCAGAGCTGTGAAACCTAAAAGGAGCCAGTGTAAAAGGGGACATAGAGTATGTAGTGTGAATCAACCAAACACTCTTTGATCTTCTTCAACTGAAGTTAACCAGCATTCTATGATTTAGACTAAATTAACCATTTCCTCCCATTTTTTCCTCTTCTCTCTTAGATCAGAGTAAGGTTAAAACCCCAGATTTTGCCTTAAAATAGCTCTTATTTTGGATTCAGATAGACCTTTGGTCATTTGATAACATTTAGGTTCTTAATCAGCTTTAATTACTACAGTATAATCTAGGCACTAGTTTAATGATTTTCAACCTTGCATTTATGAGTTATCTATAGATTAAGTTTAAGTTTTAATTTCTTTACTTTTAGTTCCTTAGTAGTGATTACACATTAGTGCAATGATAGTAGTCTCAATTCTTGGCTCTGGTATGTGTTAGGCTGAGTTTTCCTCCATAACTATTTCATCTGGTTAAAGTATTTCCTTTTCTTGTTACAGGAAACTAACAAATCAAAAAAGTGCTTCAGTTGAAATTTATTGAAAAAGACTGATTTGCTTTATGACGACTAATGAGACTCTTTGAGTTATAAACACATATTTCAAAGCTGCTGTCAGAATAAAGAAATTAAAGGGGGTTTAAAATTTCGGCAGAGTGTGCTTATTGTACGTATGCTATATTTTTTAAGCCTTCTATCTAATAGTACTTTCAGTTCTCCCTCTGAGAGGGTCTTGAAGACATACCCTTGCATATTTATGTCCCTCTGGGATTATCTGACAAATTCACCCAGAAGCTTCATACAAATTTGAATAAGCACCCATTTAGGTCTTTAGCTATGGGAATACTACAATAATACACAACAGAAACCAGTTAATGAGAGATAAAGCAGCATTTAATTTTAAATTAGTGAATGGGGGGAATAAATGGAAGTATTCTGATTTTCGTGCACAGATTGTGATTTAATCTGCATTATCTTGGAATGAGCATGTCACACATTAAGGTGCACAGAACTGTGCAACAAATGCAATATAGGACTGAGCTTGGACTGTTCCTGGAGGCACTCTGCATGCTCTCGTGTCAGTCTCACTCACTGGTGGCAATGACCAAATCCATCATGACATGTGGACAACAAAGAGCTACAAGAACGCCTGCCTTATTGTTCACACACCACCAACACACTTCGTCTTAGTGCACTATCTCCCCAGAACACAAGCCTATCCCCATGCACGGGGAGCATAACATGTCGCAGAACACTATGAAATCTTTAAGCACCATATCCAAATGTGAAAGCCTCCCTTTGTCAAATAGCTTCCGCTCAACATGAAATGCAGTGAAGCCGTGGATGGTGTCAGAGCGGAACTAGTCAGCCAGTCTGGGAATTTTCCAGATAAAGCTTTCTGATAGAAAAGTGGGAGAGTCCGGTCATTATTATGTTCCAGGCAATTCTTTAAATTAGCCCAAGATTAGGGAGTGCACGGTGATTAAGCTCATTTGAAGGATTGAGGATCCGTCTGGGCATTGGTACTTTAATTAATCTAGTAATGGATGAGAAAAATAAGCACTCTTATACGCACATATCAGCATTTTGCTTAACAGAAGGAAGCAGGGAGGATGGAGAGGGGGAGTTTAGGGGTGTGTTGGGGTGGGGTGGCTTTTTAAAGGCAGACACTGGGAGTGAAATGGAGCATGTTGCCAACAGGGAAATTAGCACTGAGTGTAGTCTGATGAATGCACCATTGTATCTATGTTATGATGGAAAAGGGAGATTGTATGGTATTTTTTTTCTCGTGTTTTATCACTCCAGCCCTTGTTCGGAAGCTTTCCCTGGAAACAAGAAATGTGTAAGGTTATTGGATCATTCAGAGAAAGCCTGATTTTCCATTCTAACTACAGAAAATCATTGTGTTCCTAAGAAACTATGAGGATATGACTACTTTCCCTTTGACTGTATGCTCTAAAGATACTCTGGACATTATATGCTGTGGGTGGCTACCATGACTACTCGTCATTTAACCTTGATTTTCAACCTTTACAGACATTTGGGATTTTTTTCATATTTTATTAACTTGTAAGGCTTGACAGAATATTGGCCCTGAAGTGTCAAAGACAACATTTAGGTTTAGCACCTTCTAGCCAAGGGGTAGGGCAGTTGTTTTAGGGCAAGATGGGGTTGTTGGGCTATCTTCACATTAAAAGTAAGCTTTTTTAGCCATAAACTTAAATGGCTCTCGGTAAAAAATTTTATTATAAAAAATATTTAGTGTTTTCTATGTTAAAATGATCTTATCGTTCAAACCACTATTATGTTTTCAGAGATTCAATTTTAGTGTTATACTTTTAGATCAAATCGCATAGCCTATACTGTTACCCCTACCCCTATAGTTGGTATATGTTTTCTTTATTAAAGCAAAGATAAAATATTTCTCAGTTTTTATCAACAGCCATCTCATACTTACTAATATTTTTGCCTATGCTAATCCAGCAGGAAAAAAAGGAGAAATAGAAATTATATTTGCCACAAGAACAAGCACACAAGAGCCCCTGTAACCTGTACTTTGACTATGTACAAATACTATACACAGCTGTTCATAAATTTGCCATGGTGCCGAGATCAGAGCTTTGTGACACACTCAAAAAACAATGAGCTTGTTGTTCTTCAGCCACTTTGTAACTACTTTGGCAGTATGGTCATGGTCATTGTCTTTTTTTCCAAATGTAACTTTGGTCATTAACTTCAAATTAAATTAAGTCAGATCACAGGATATGCCCCTAAAAGTTAACTTTTCTTTCCCGACTGCATTGAAAACTTTACTCTGACTTGTTATGTTGTTGTAAGAGTAATGGCTTTTTCCTCGCTGAGTGGCATTTCAGCCCATTTCAGTAAAAGACTTGTTTCAAAGTGGCATTTTCACAAGGTCATGTTTTTGTTCTGCGGTTGACACACACATTTGCTCTCTGGAACACAGTGCCCACATGCTTCCTAAACTGTATTATAGGTCAACGTTCCCATCGTGTCTATACTTTGGTACAGTTGTTTGTACAGATAAATGTTCCACCTTCAAACATCTGCCCGATTTTACCCAAGATGAACCTGTTATGATTCTGGCCCGTCTGCCTGCTCTGCTCTCACTCTTGCAATTAACTCATCTGCTTCACCTGTCTGCTGCTGTGCTGCTGCGCAATCACCGTCATGCCACACACCTGTGGAGCTGCAGTTATATACAGCCCTCTGACCGGCAGACGGTGCCAGATTTTCGAAAACATTTGTGAGTAGTTATCCAGCGTTCCTTCCTGACTGATCTCGTTCCATGACCTTGCCTTGCCTTATGGATTATTCCCTCTTGCTTGCTCCTTGTCTGACGGATTGGATTTTGGATTTCGACTCTGTTTTCTGCCTCTGGTTTATGTCTCTGGCTGCCCCTTGTCTGACGCCTCTAGCCCTGGAATTCGACCCTGTTTCTGTCCCTGGATTTACGTCTCAGCCTAGCCACTGGTTTATTCAGCCTGAGTCCGCCTGGCTCTCTAGTCTGCCTGGATTTATTGTCAAGAGGACAATCACAGCTCTCTGTGTTCCTGTCACAGCGTCAGCTGGTTCCCCGGAGGATTTGGATCAGTCGGCAATCCGACTTCAGTCTGTTGGACGCTTCCTCATTAACTGTTTGGATCTCTTCCTCCTCTGGATTCTGTGCCTCATCACCAGACTGAGAAGGTTAGTGGCTTTATCTAACTCCTTGCAGATCCTGAGTTTTATTCAGCCACTAACTAGTCTCTCTGTTCTCAGTGGTTCCTGGAAGCTGACTGCTGTTCTTCTGCTCTCTGATCCTGAGTTTCTGAATAAACCTTTTTACTTATCACCTTGTGTTCACTTTGTGGTTCGATCACGTGTGCTTCTTATTCTGCATTCTCCAAGGAGCTCATCAGGGTTTTTGATCCAGTTCTTCCTAGTCGTGAAGCTGCCAGAGGTTTACTCTCCATTAAACAGGGAGAGAGAAGTGTTACATCTTATATCATTGACTTTCATTTACTGGCAGCAGACAGTCTTTGGAATGAGCATGCTAAAATGGATGCTTTCATGCAAGGTCTGAATGAGAACATTAAGGATGAACTGGCTACCCAGGACTACCCTGCCTCCCTTCACCAACTTGAGGACCTGGCAACCCGCATCGATTTGCGGCTCACAGAAAGGAGGAGGGAGAGGCTTCATAGACGGGTTAATTCCCCTTCAGTTCACAATCCTGTTCCCCACCTAGAACCCAAGGGTCTTCCACCCCCTTCTGATCACTGTTGTGACTCGGATCCCATGCAGTTGGGTCGTTCTAAGATTTCTGCGGGGGAACGAGATCGACGAAGGAAGAATAACTTGTGTTTTTATTGTGGTGGACAGGGTCATGTTGCATTCAAGTGTCCGTTAAAAGCCCAGGCTCAGTAGAGGTGAGGAGAACTCTACTGAGCCGAAGTCAACTGTCTGTCTCCTCATGCTCATTTCCTGCAACTATTCAAATGTCTTCCACTTCTCATCAGGTGTCAGTATTCATTGACTCAGGGGCGGACACGGAGTTTATGGATGAGTCGTTCGCCAGGGACCATGACATCAACCTCCTTCCCACGTCTGACACCCGTAATGTCCTGGCTTTGGATGGTCATAGTATCAACAGTTCATACTACAAGACGGAGGTAATAAAACTCACACTGGGGGGCAATCATCAGGACGAGGTCACATTCAGGATTATCAACTCTCCTAAACTACCCATTGTTTTAGGGGCCTCCTGGTTACAAAAGCACAATCCCCATATTGACTGGCAAGCCAAAGAGATTTTGGGCTGGGCAAAGTCCTGCTCGGCCACTTGCCTGTCTTCTGCCTCTACAGATATTTTTCCGGAGAATGACATTGAGGAGACATATCCTGATCTGTCTAAGGTACTACCCAAATATCATGCACTTAAGGAGGTTTTCAACAAGTCCAGGGCTACGGCACTTCCACCTCATAGACCCTATGACTGTGGCATTGAGCTCCTACCAGGCACTTCTCCCCCTAGGGGTCGATTGTATTCATTGTCAGGACCAGAGAACCAAGCCATGAGGAAGTATGTTGATGAGTCACTAAAAGCTGGCGTTATCAGACCTTCTTCTTCTCCAGCAGGGGCAGGCTTCTTCTTTGTGGGAAAGAAGGATGGTTCCTTGAGACCATGTATCGACTACAGGGGTTTAAACGACATCACCGTCAAGAACTGATACCCTCTACCACTTATGAACACTGCTTTCGATCAGATTCAGGGCGCCAAGATCTTCTCTTAGTTGGATTTGAGAAACGCTTACCACCTTGTTCGTATCAAGGAGGGGGATGAATGGAAGACGGCATTTAACACTCCCACTGGTCACTACGAGTACTGTGTAATGCCTTTTGGTTTAACCAATGCCCCTGCAGTTTTTCAGGCATTGGTGAATGATGTCCTGAGGGACATGGTGGGAAAGTTTGTTTTTGTATACCTTGATGACATTCTGATTTATTCCCAGGATCTGGAAACCCACCGAAATTATGTCCGGGCTGTCCTCCTCCGTCTTCTTCAAAATCATCTGTTTGTCAAAGCTGAAAAGTGTGAGTTTCATACCACTACCACCTCATTCCTTGGATTCATCATTTCTCCAGACCAAGTCATAGTGGACCCCTCCAAAGTCAAGGCAGTCTTGGAATGGCCTTCTCCTACCGACCGCAAACAGCTTCAAAGGTTTCTGGGTTTGCTAATTTTTTACAGACGGTTCATCAGGAATTATAGCCTCGTAGCAGCCCCTCTTAATGCTCTCACATCATCTAAAACAAGGTTTGTTTGGAATGAGACGGCTGAAAGAGCTTTTGTCAAGCTTAAAGGATTATTTACGTCTGCTCCTGTTCTACGGTCCCTAACCCCGATAAACAGTTCATTGTGGAGGTTGACGCCTCAAACACAGGGGTTTGGAGCTGTCCTAAGCCAAAGAAATTCTGATGACCGTATTCACCCATGTGCCTTTTTTTCTAGGACTTTGTCCCAAGCAGAGCCCAATTATGATGTGGGGACCGAGAAACTGTTGGCAGTCAAGTTGGCTCTCGAGGAGTTGAGGCATTGGCTAGAGGGGGCTAAGGACCGTTTCTTGTATGGACAGATCATAAGAACCTGGAGTACCTGAGATCAGCGAAGCGCCTTAATCCCAGGCAGGCAAGGTGGGCTTTATTTTTTGGAAGATTCAACTTCTCTTTGTCTTTCAGACCTGGAGTCAAAAATGGCAAACCAGACGCCCTGTCCAGAATACAGGAACCCTCCGAGTCACAGACCTCTGGGGAGGATGAGTTTATTCTTCCGGAATCAGTGAGACTCTCTGTCACCATGTTGGAGTTGGAGGGAGAGGTTAGAGATGCCACCAAAGACCTCCCTATTCCTACTTCATGCCCACCTGACCGGTGTTTTGTTCCGGAGCGCCTCGTACCCAAGGTACTGAATTCATGCCATAATTCACGTCTGTTCTGTCATCCTGGTATCAGCAGGACGTTGCAGATGGTCCGAACTCAGTTTTGGTGGCCATCTCTTGTCAAAGATGTCACAGATTACGTCACGGCCTGTACTCAATGTTCCCAAGCCAAGTCTTCTCATCGCCCTCCTGCTGGACTCTTACATCCCCTGCCCATTCCTCCTCGTCCCTGGTCACACATAGCCATGGACTTCGTCACAGGTTTGCCAGTTTCTAATGGCTTCACAGTTCTGTTAACTATCATCGACAGATTTTCTAAGATGGTTCACCTTCACCCTCTCAAGAAGTTGCCCTCAGCCAAGGAAATGGGGGACATTCTGGCACGTGAGGTTTTTCGCCTTCACGGCATACCCACAGACATTGTCTCAGACAGAGGGCCCCAGTTTGTGACCCGTTTCTGGAAAGAGTTTTGTTCCTTGCTGGGGATTACTGTTAGTTTGTCCTCAGGATTTCACCCACAGTCGGATGGACAGACTGAGAGGGCCAACCAGGAGGTGGAGACCAAACTTCGCGCACTATGTGAGTCAGACGCAACCAAATGGTCTCAAAATTTACCCTGGGTTGAATATGCTGTCAACACCCTCCCGGCTAGTGCCACGGGGTTATCCCCTTTCCAAGTTGTGTTTGGTTTTCAGCCACCCTTGTTCACAGTCCAGGAGAAAGAGGCTGAAGTTCCTTCTGCTCAGGCCGCGGCCCTAAGATGTCAGCGCATCTGGAGGAAGGCAAGAAGGTCTATGATCAGAATGTCGGAGGTGCAGGCACGCACAGCAAATCGTCGGAGAATCCCTGCTCCAAGCTACCAGGTGGGACAGAAGGTTTGGCTATCCACCAAGGACCTCCCGCTTCTGGTTGACTCCCGTAAGCTGGCACCTCGTTTTGTGGGACCCTTTCCCATATCCAAGATCATCAATCCTGTGGCTGTTCGTTTACGTCTGCCTCGTGCCATGAGAGTTCACCCTACCTTCCACGTGTCCCGGATCAAGCCCTATGTGGTGTCCCGTCTCGGGCCCACCTCCGGGCCCCCTCCACCCGCCCGGCTTCTTGCTGATGGCCCAGTCTACACCGTCCGGTGCATCATCCAGTCCAGACGGCAGGGACATGGCATACGTTACCTGGTGGACTGGGAGGGCTATGGT
Organism: Crenichthys baileyi; assembly: GCA_036173005.1. Classification (NCBI taxonomy): domain Eukaryota; kingdom Metazoa; phylum Chordata; class Actinopteri; order Cyprinodontiformes; family Goodeidae; genus Crenichthys; species Crenichthys baileyi. The sequence goes on from JAHHUM010002603.1 coordinate 1,053,843, forward strand.
CCTGAGGAGAGGTCCTGGATTCCTGCACGATTTATAGTGGACAAATCCCTCATCCGGGATTTCCATCGCCTCCATCCTGATCAGCCTCAGGGTCCGTCCGGAGCCGGACCTTGAGGAGGGGGTACTGTTATGATTCTGGCCCGTCTGCCTGCTCTGCTCTCACTCTTGCAATTAACTCATCTGCTTCACCTGTCTGCTGCTGCGCTGCTGCGCAATCAACGTCATGCCACACACCTGTGGAGCTGCAGTTATATACTGCCCTCTGACCGGCAGACGGTGCCAGATTTTTGAAAACATTTGTGAGTAGTTATCCAGCATTCCTTCCTGAATGATCTCGTTCCATGACCTTGCCTTGCCTTATGGATTATTCCCTCTTGCTTGCTCCTTGTCTGACGGATTGGATTTTGGATTTCGACTCTGTTTTCTGCCTCTGGTTTATGTCTCTAGCTGCCCCTTGTCTGACGCCTCTAGCCCTGGAATTCGACCCTGTTTCTGTCCCTGGATTTACGTCTCAGCCTAGCCACTGGTTTATTCAGCCTGAGTCCGCCTGGCTCTCTAGTCTGCCTGGATTTATTGTCAAGAGGACAATCACAGCTCTCTGTGTTCCTGTCACAGCGTCAGCTGGTTCCCCGGAGGATTTGGATCAGTCGGCAATCCGACTTCAGTCTGTTGGACGCTTCCTCATTAACTGTCTGGATCTCTTCCTCCTCTGGATTCTGTGCCTCATCACCAGACTGAGAAGGTTAGTGGCTTTATCTAACTCCTTGCAGATCCTGAGTTTTATTCAGCCACTAACTAGTCTCTCTGTTCTCAGTGGTTCCTGGAAGCTGACTGCTGTTCTTCTGCTCTCTGTTCCTGAGTTTCTGAATAAACCTTTTTACTTATCACTTTGTCTTTGGCTGAATTTGGGTTCTCTGTCTCTGGTCGTGATAGAACCAGCCTTTTGAACTTGTGGAGGTCCACGGTTATCTTTGGATATCTATAAATATCTTTGATTTCTTTCCATGATGTCACACAAGGAAGTTTGAGTTGTTGCCTCAAAATTCAGTAACAGGTGTGACTCTGCTTATCTAAACAGCTGTGATTTAACCTATCAGAAGCTTTGACATCATTATCTGGGCTTTCACAAATTGACTAGACATAGTGATTTTAGTGTATACTTCTGAAATTAAGAAAAACTGAAACAAAGTTGATAATCCTGACTGATGTAAAACAGGACATTTTTAGTCTTTCTTCATGTCAAACAGAACAGAAAAAAAGGTTGTGTGTTTTTAATACAGTGTACCTAAATACCTGGTTTCAACTGTACATCTCTATATTACATCTTAAAATGTATTAAGTATATAACACTTTGGTATACTTGTTGTCATCAATGTAATTCAAGTATCTAAACATTTATCATCTGAATACATTTTGAATTCATAAAAAATATTTTTCATAAGGTTACATTGATACAGGATTTTGTTCTTCCTTAACAAGCATACACATAATGTATGCTGAGGCCTGCTGCAGGGTGTATAGCTGTTAACATGACACATCATTATGTTTACATACAAGAAATCATCAAGAACTGGTGTATCAGATTAAATTACGTGCTAAAGTGATGAGAAGTAAATTGGTAACCCAAGAAAACTGGGTCAGCAAGCATAAAAAATACTGCTGTATGACTATTGCGAACAACATAGCTACACAACATATTGATGCTCCACCAAGAACGCATGAATCCTGCTTATGTAAAATGGGTCTGTGACAATTGATAGAGCATCAGGTTCTTGACATAATGGCAGTGTAACAAAAAAATATTTAATCACTAGCTGTTGTAAATTTAAATGAAGGGGACACTGAAAAATCTAGAGATAGAAGTAACAGTGAACTGGAACAGGTCAGTTCAGTCCCCGATTTAAACTGATGCGCCATAAGTTATTAATGTTTTATAAAAAATTCCCTGAAGGCTAAGATAGCCTGCATAAGCCGTGATGTTCCTGCAAGGTGGTCGGGAATCCATCATCAAGGTTTCTCCCTCGGCACTGCCCCAGGAGTAGACTTCTTCGCCTAATTAGGCTTACAGCCCTTTAACATTTAATAACGGCCAGCTGGATCTACAGTTCAATATTTAATCCAAGTCCATTCTGAGGGATTTCACCAAGAATATCAGGATTAAGGGACAAAAGAGTACCCCTCCCTGGTTGAAACCCACTCCCAGTATTTAACTGATATATGAATTTGGCTTTACAACTCTCACAGCACTAAGTGGAGAAATAAAAACATTTACTGCTGGCACGTCTTTTAGTTTCCTTTGTTATGCCGTAGGATCTCAGACACGTCAGAGAAGAACAGATGCATGCTTTGCGTCATGCAGCCGGTGGAATCTGTGCCAGAGCTGTGGAGGTTATGAAAAGCAGTGAATGGGAGATCTTCAGAGAGACTGTCCTAAAAAGCCTAATCACATATGGGGAGGTCAGTGGACCATCTGCTGACTAATTGTTATCTTGGACAGCTTTCTGCATATCCAACCATAACATCAGTGCAATAAAGTAGTTCCTCCAACTGCTCTGATCTACAAATAAAACTGAAGCAATACGTTCGTGAACATCAAATGTCATGTTGAATTTCAAGGAGCCACATGACTTTAAACCTTAGAAAATTAGTGAATCAGCTCCACTGAAAGGAAATGTAAATCTAACAATAGTGTCCTCCTTTGGCTCAGTTTAACAACACTGACATTCCTCACCTGTCCCTTAGTCTTTGTTGGCTTTCATCTGAACTGACTTCCCACTTGAAAAACAGAAAATGCTAACATGGCCTACTTATTTTCTCCTGCCTTTGCTCCTGTGTGTAATCAGTAGTGATGACATATCCTCTTAAGGGAATGTAACATGACTGGGAGGAGGCTTTGTAGAGAATAGAGAGACAAGGAACAGACACCCATCTAATAAAAAGGAACCTTTATTAAACACAATTGAATAGCAAAATGATGGCTGCATTTTTATAATTCTGATTTACAGGATTATGAAGTATTTTCTAAATTATAATTATTTCCCCTATATTTTTGTTGCCATTTGTTTTACAGCTACTTTTTTGTTTGTTTTAAAAAAGTAGAAAAGAGATAATCTTGTTTAAAGGTCTGCCCCAATCAGTTTTAATTAAACAATTATTTTGATTTGTTTTGCCTTATTTTAGTTAAATTTGTTTTAATTTAGTTTTTTACTTTTGTCTATTTTATTTGTTTTTATTTTCTAATTACCAGCTTTTATTTATTTAATTTCAATTTGATTTATGTAATTTTATTGTGATTTATTTTGTCCAGGTTCATTTTACTTTTATTAGTTATGGTTTATTTAATATTCATTGGATTTATTTTGATTTATATTCATCCATCCATTTTCTATACTCGCTTCTCCTTGCAGGAGAGTTGGTACAGCAGTCAATGGGAAAGAGGCGGCTATTTACATTTCATTTTAATTTGTTTTAATTATTTTATTTTTAATTAGTTCTTATTTATTTAATTTTCCTTTGATTTATTTGATTTTATTGTATTTTGATTTGTTCAACATTAAAATTACAATAAATAATTCCATATACATGCTACGCTGCAGTACAGTGCAGAAAAAGAACCTAATGTTTTTTGGTGCTTCTATAAAATATTGATAAATACAAATGACTTTCAGAGAAAAAGCTCTGAGCAAGTCTAAAAAGTACAGTCCAGTTGACATTTCCAACTCGAAGGTCGGGAATTCTGACTTTTAAGTTCAAATGGAACGCGTCATAAGCTTTATTCCCCTACAATGCCCCTGAATGCAGCATTGTAGGTGAAGAAATTTATGGATTCCTTGGTCAGAATGGAAGTTCTTTATTTAAGGCCAGAGTGAAACTGTTTTAGATCCACAAGATGATGTTTGCATTTACTTCTTTTAGCTTAAAAGCATAAATATGTTTTGGATGTCTGTGATTTGAGCAGCTGTTATCCTGAGAAGTCAGTCAGCTCCCTCCTTCCAGCTGGAAGCCCTTTGACCAATGTTTACTATAGGTAAAACACTGACTCCACATAATTATCTTACATGCACACATTAATGCTTCACAGTGCTAGACTGCTCTCATTTTTCACTTTCAGCAATTTTCCCAGTGCTTACAGGGAGCATATGTCAACAAGCTCCACCGACTGCTCTGTAGGGAATCTTTGTACTGACATAAAAACAACTGTGATTCAAAGAAATTGGACACTGATTGGACAATGTGTGCTTCTCTTTCCACTTCACAACTATTCACTCATTTGTATTGGTCCGCTGAGTCAAATTAAACTCTTATTAAAAAAGTTTGAAATTTGTGTTTTTGATGCAAAAGAAAATTCAAGGATACTTTTGCAGGTCACTGCAGATTTCAGTGGTATAGCAGTATTCTGAAAAAACATGAACAAAAACAAAATTCAACCATCCAAACACAATGCATTTGTCTTTCACATTGAATTTAGTTTAAGTCATGCACCAGAGTAGATCTATTCTGATTTTCACACGAACCAATGAGGATATGAGGAGTGATGAATGGTTCAGTAACTTAGGCAGTCAGAAAGTTTTAACCTTCCAGTTGCAATACTCTCCACCATATGCTCTGATCTGCAGAGTAAATGTTAAAAAGCATGCATTTGAATCTTGGCAATTACGTTTATGTCCTAAAATCAAACATGAAACATGAATTCAGGTCAAATTGATCCCAGCTGAGACGTACTGTGAAAGTGAAAATTCAGCCATGCATGTCAGCATAAGTCATTATAATGACAAAACAGTGTAAGAGGAAGTTAAAGTTTTGCAGTTTTTCAATTTGTCAAGTTTATTTTATTTATTTTAAATGCCCTTATATTGCATGACATACAGCAGTGTTTTACTTATTGAATTATGTTGCCTGAAACACAAGTTTGCACAAGAGGCATTCAAAAATTTGTTCTTGGCTTTTACAGAATCCAGTTGCACCTGAGGATTTTATCACTTTGAGTCCTGCACTGTAACCTCAGGACCACGGACCACAAAGCTAACCACTAATGCTGAACAGATGTTTATCAGCTGCTGAAATGGGATGAACTATTCCCGCATGGTGGCTGGTTTCCACTGGGGGCTTTGGCTGCATTAAGGCGTCACCACGGTTTATTTGCTTGGCGTGGCACAAAAATCGCATGATACCAAGGCAAACAGTCATGACCCAAATTCAGTCGTCAACTCTGCAGCAGGAAAACTAGGTCTGAAGCATGTGAGATAAATTCTAAACAGGATATGTTAATGTGTGTGTTTGTGTGTGTGTGGGGGGGGGGGGGGGGGGGGGGGGGGGGGGGTGGGGGGGTATTAGATGTGATGTTTCTACGATTTGACTGAGATCTGGTAACTGATTGGCAAGTTGTTGTTTACTCGCGGAGCAGAGTTGCTCCCGTGACCCAAAAAGAGATTGAAACAGGAGCGGTTCCTCTGACTAACCCAGCTACACAGATGGGCCGTGTGGGAGGACAATAGCTTTCTAAAAACTACTAATAGTTGGCGAGAGCTTTGCCCAGAATAGAACCTAACCTCTGCACCCCTTCCTGTTACGCCATTAAGGTCAGACAAACTGGGCTCTCTTTTTCTCCAACATAACCGTACGATTAGCATTTTTCACAAGGGAAGCGGTTTATCAATAGACACATTTATCGGTGAGGGGAGAGAGGAAGCATCAATGAGCCAGGGGATATTGAGAATATATGGTCATCTGATAAGACTAGCATTCACCTGCTGACTGAGATTCATATCCTGAATTAAGATTCCTCTGTCCCAACAAGGGATGGATGCCATTCAGAGGAGGTGAATGCAGCCGTCACATTCTCAGATGTAGGTTATGCTGCAGGGTTGTTTTATACAACAGGCTTGTTATTGTGTGTTTATGTAAGTGGCTCAGGGAGTGTGGGTCAGTAGACCTAATCCAGTGTGTGGAGAGTGGCTGTCTTATCCAGAGCCATTTGATGGACTTAACACTGCATGGTCATTTGCTTACGTGCCGCATAAAGTAGCTCAGACTTACTTTGTTTCATATGAGCTTTCACATGGAGGTGATGTGGACTCTCCTTTCATCCTCACATCTTTTAATGAGGTCTGGGAGTAAAGTAATATGGGTTGAATTGAACATTCCACATTGAACATTTTGTCACCAAACAGTATAGATAGAATAAAAAGGGTGAGAAATATAGCATAAATAAATGAAAGAAGCTGAAATCTTAATCTTTTCCATTTCAAAAGCAAAATTAGCAAAATCACCTGAAGAGTGATGACGTTTGAACGCTAAACTTGGACATCAGTTTAGTACCCAGTGTCCACCAAGAGTAGAGTAGTCACAGCAAAGTCTCCTGCTATAATGTCAGTAAAGGAAGTGGCTATTTATAAAGTATTTATGTGGGGAGAAGAAGGATGATAGGAGAACTGTTGTCTGAAAGCAGAACTTTCAAGATCCAACTAACCAGCACCCTAAAAAATTAAATACCTTCTGTGGCATGCCCGATCGGTGTGTAAATCACTAGGGATGCACGATATATCAGCATTAATACCAGTATCGGCAGATGTTAGTCATTTTCTTATCGTATCGGTATTGGTCTGATAAGTAAAACTGGGCCAATATTAATAACCAATAGTTACTACCATCTCGTTGTCGTTTGTGTTGAGGGAGGGGTGGTGGTTGGCCATCTGGTATTTGTTTAGGCACGTGACAGTTATGCAGTGCAGGGCAGTGGGGTGTTTAACTGATGCAGGGAAGCAATGTCAGCAGTGTGGTCAATTTTCAGTGAGATATATATAATATATAATGTCAACAAATATCAGTTATCGGCCATAACAGCGATATTTATTTTGGATATCGATATCTGCCTGAATTTTCATATCGGTGCGTCCCTACTATTCACACCAGTACTACATGACCACTGAATGACAAAAAATGTAATTCAAAACACCACAATTCTAATAGTATTCAGATAGTCTTAATTTTGGCTCCAGTTCTGACTAGCATTCTTACTCAGATCATCATGGTGTCAACCCTCCCATTTTCTCCAAATAACTGTTTCCTTAAAGGAAATCATTTAACTTGTAAAAGATGTACAGTCGCTAAACTGCTGCTGCAACCCCAAGTAAAATCATTTCCTGAATGTAACAAAGTATTTCTGCTGCCTAAACAGCATTTAAAGATACATTAGAAATTAAAGCCAACAGTAAGGCAAACAAAATGGTAAAACATGTAAAAAAGATTCCTGAGGGATAGTGAACTTTTTTTGTTGATGTGTAGATGACAGTTTTGTATTTCTACACATAATCTCAGAATTTTTCAGTAAACCCTCAACACACTGTTGTATCTTAATTCACTATTTTTCACCAGACCATATTTTCTAAACTTAAAACAGTACCCTAAAGAATTTTGTTGCGTTTGGTCTTTTGTTTGACGTGCATGAATGTTCAAGCATAATTTAATGCAACAGCTTCTTCTATAATGTCAATATACCTTATCACATCTGTCAGTAACTGGCAGATTAAGCCTGGACTTTTTGTGCACATATGAACAAGGGTGAAAGTGAGCCGGTACAGTCCGGTACTGCATACCACTAAAAGATTCTGCGCCGGTATGCAGTACCGGGAAAAGGGTAGAACGGCTGTCTGCTATGAAGCCGTCATCCAGAACCAGTTACGGCTGCAAAAATTCACGAGCACACAAAGAAGATCAGATCCGCTACCAATAGGCAGTCTATAACACGACTTAATCAGTTTATAAATATAGCTTTTTTCCTCTCTTTCCAAATAGTTTCTGAACTGTTCGTGCTATGCTGGAGCCTCAATCTTGCTTTGCTTCTCTCCCCTCGGAGGTCGAGGCTTTTGTGAACGGCCAGCCTTTAAAACGAGCACCGCTACGTTTAATGTCTGTCTGCTCGCTGCTAAATACCCCAGTTAAAAGCAAAGGGTGAGTAACTAGTTGTGTTTCATGTTATTTTGCTGAATTACAACAACACAGTACAGCTCGAAAACGCCGCTTATGACCAGAGATTTCACATACACTACACGAGAGTGCATGCGCGCTTACCTCCAAAACAGAACGGTTGCCAAGGAGATCGGTGCGTTCGATTTAATGGACTGGGAGATTTTACACAGGTGGTGCACGGACATAAAAAGCTGTCGCTTGCATTAGGACAGGACGAACAATGAATCACTTACCATCTACAGACTTTTAAATAAAAACCGCGAAAACTACCGAACTTTCAAATGTTTAATTTAAATGAAATCAAAACTTGACCACAATGCAGAGAACAATAACTTCTTTGTTCACATTGTCAAGTGATTGTAATTTGTGCCTTATACAGACAGCCTACAGTAAAGTAAAATAATGATAGATTTTAATTAGTTTGAGTCTGGACCTTGGTAAGAGAGAGAGATCTCAAGGGGGCCACAGATGGGAGTAACAATTAACACACACACACATTATATATACATAAATTATATATATATTATATATATAAAATTATATAATATATATATATATATAATTATATATTATTTTATAAATATAGACGTTTATTGTAAAAGTCTCAATCCAGGTACAGAATTCAAAAACAAACAGGGAAGGGCTGCCTTTCATGGTATACGGCAGAGGTTTGTAGGATTTATGACTGTATTTATCTCATTTTCTGTCCAAATGCCAATGTCTTTTAAGTAACAACAATGAAGAAGATCGAGAACTGTGATGACAAATCATAAGACAGTTATTTCTCACTAAAGGAAATTCATTCAACGCCCTCCTCCAAACACTTTATCTGGATAAAGTAAAAAATGACGGCTGCTACCCATGGATCGCATATGAAGTGTAAATTTAATCATGAAGTAATATATGTGGGAATGTTGAAAGTCATTAGTAAAAACCTGAGCTTTGTACAGCTATTGAGAGTTTATTATGCAGCTGCAGTGTTTTACGTTGTTCTGTGCAGCTTTGATACACTTTTGTGATACTGGGTTACTTTGTTAAGCACATCCCTTAAAGCTTCTGTCACACTGTATCTGTAACATAAAATCTTTTTAAATCTTTGAAGCCAATGTGTCATTATGATTCATCCTTATTTTATATATTGTGTAAGTGTTGGGATCAAGGGTGTTAAGTGTACAATGTACCACTGCAGTAGGACAGAGTACGTTACTTTTGAGCAAGATGTCACCATCTCGTTCTTTTTTTTTCCATATTGATTGATTGCCTGAACATCTCAGACTAAAAGTTCTATGCTCTGTATACAATACTTTACTGTCTGAGCAACCTCAAGGGATCAAATGATTGCTAGCTAACACTAAGGGGAATGATTCTTCATCAGTGTAGATTGAATGTCTGCATAGCAAAGCATGAAATCAAGTAATGTTACTATTAAGCCACTACTGTGATATTTATACCAGTTTCGTAACAATAGCACAAATGTTCAGCATATGTGGAGTATCTAAGGTGTGATGCTCATGGCAAAGAATTTCTCAACATGCCCAAAAAATGTTTAGTAGCCTGACAAGGTGAGAGATCAGATTATGTAGATGTGGTGAAAGGTAATAATTGAGTGTCAGTTAAAGGATTGTATCCTCGTATGTCATTGGAGATGGACATGTTAATAACATATTTGACCGATTGATTGGACTTTACCTGCCCTCAATGCCTAAACCAGAAAATTGTTTAAGTAGATGAAATACTAAGGCCCACAGAGAGATACGGAGACATTGCATATTGGTAAAGAAAGAAATGAAACAGTAAAGTGTGGGTTACCCTTAAGCATCTTCGAACTTGCCTTTTTTTTTGGTGTATAGCAATTATACATTTTCCTTATATCATGCAGCTCTAACTGATTTTAGCATAAACAACTTGTAAATTGACATAACTGCAAATGTATACAAATAAGTGTCTGGGTGTAATTATATAATGTGGTGACCTTATGTAACTTTTGAGTTAAGGTTGTTTTCTATGACAGAAATGGTTCTCTTCGGATGTCATGCTATAAGCAACAGTTGCTGTGGTTTTCCTGCTTCTGTAAACAGAGAGCCCTCTGTGGGACTGAGTTTCAGCAGATACTCAATCAATGAAATGTTAAACATCTGTGTCTTGATTCTGGGCCATTGAAAGGAGTCAGTTGACTGAGGCTCAGGCATATGATCAGGATGCTTCCAGGATGTTTCCACTTGTCTACTTGAGGATTTCTGAGCTGGAGGGAGATTCTAAGGTGGACCCTAAAGTAAACATATCACTATAGAGTGGGAATGATCCTGGATCCTCTATGAGAAACTGGAAAGTGCTACTGAAGAGAGAGCCTTTTTGTTTTCCCTCCTGGAAATGAACTCGGTGAAGTGAGAGATATAAGAAGAACACCATAAAATTATTTAAACCTTCTGTATTAACTTTATCTTCTCTCCTATTTTAATTGAATATTGTGCATCAGCCAAACAAAGGTTTCTGTTGCTATAGCTTGAATTTCCAATTTTTCACCATTATAATGTGCATTAAAACAACTAAACGTGAGATTTATTTGAATGTTCTTCGAAAAACTTCTGAGTAGCTCAGATTGTCATTGCCAAGTATATTATTTTTATTTTGCAATGGTTATGAGACACCAGTGGCTGCATTTTTGCGTTGACTGTCCAGGGGTGTAGGTTCACATTGGTGGGATTTTTTTTTGATGATTCACACATTCCACAGGTTTTAGGAAAGGTAATGATGAGCATATTTCTACAGTGGTGTGGTAGCTCTTTGTTTACATACCATGCATGCTCCAGGGTTAAGGAGAGTGATGATGTAACAGGCTCGCCTGGGCAGTCAGAGCATCACTGCAAGCTATCCTGCTTGTCGCAGTTTCTCAGCAAGCTTTTAATGAAGAAGAAACGGGAGTCCAGAACAGGATGGGTGGTAGAGAATAGAGCTTATTTCCTAATTCTGGTTTCCTTAGAAAGGAGTTTGAAGATCCCAGCGAGAGCACTCCCAGTCTGGAAAGGCATTTCAATATGAGATGATTAGTGTCATGAGTGGATATGAACTGTTTATTGGGCGATAAAAATGAAAATGGGGTAATCAGGAAGCAAAAGTGGTAAGAAAACACCTTTATATGCTATGAATGATTTCCTTTACTACGAGACACTGAGCTTTCCCCCAATGACAGGGGTGATTGAAAGTTATACCGACTCTTGTTGGAGACGGGAGACCTTTGACCTGGAGTCTGACACCTGACCTGTCTCTTTGTGATTAGCTAATTGAAAGACTCAGAGGGGCCTGAAAGCTTTAATGTAAGAGAATGACTGTGGAGAGACAGAGCAGTTCCACTTAAAGGCAAAAGACTGAATAATTCCTTTTTTGCAGATATTTAAACTGAACAAACAGATTTAGAAATAATCCATGCAGGTGTGGCACCACAGGCTGAATAAAACCCCCAGTCAGGAGAGCTTTAAACATCAGTCATCAGCCATCAGTATTCAGACAGCCTGCACAGATTTATGAACCGCAAGATTGCAATCCCTTTCACAAGCAGTTATCTTATGAATAATAAACATAAGCCATATTTGAGAAGCCATCTACAGGAAACCATAAAAAGATTTTATTTGCAGTGTGTGGGCTGGTCTGTAGTGGCTCCTGTTCATAAAAACTGGATCTTCACTTCTCCGGCTCTATTGAGGTAACTCACCATTTAGATAATGGTGCACTAATATTTTATATCAGCTCGGGGAGACCTGACTTACAGCAACATTGCTGAGAAAAATCTCATGTTATTACAACACTGTTTCACCTCCCGTTGTGTTGCTTGAAAGATGGTTATGAAATCGGAAATCTGAGCACTCTGAAAGTGACTTGATTTAATTTTGCCTGCAAAGCTGGTTTGCTAAAATCTGTTTGGTGTTATTTCTCCAGGTGGTACATATTTCATCAATAATACAGAAAAATAAATGCCCTTTAAAAAGTATTTATACCTCTGGAACCTTTTCGCACTCTGCCATGTTACAACATCAATGTTTTTCATTGGGAATTCATCTGATAGACCAACAATAACTAGTTCATAAGTGTAAAGTGAGACATGGTTTAAATTTTTTTCTGAAATAAACTTCTGAAAGTTTGTTTTCATCCCCCCTGGGTGAATACTGTGGAAAATCACCGTTTGCTGCAGTTACAGCAGCAAGTCTTTTGGGGTGTGTCTACCAGCTCTGCTGATCTGGACACTGACATTTTTTGTTCTTTCTTGTTTGCAAAATAGCTGGAAGGTGAACCTTCACCTCAAGTCTTTTGTGGCCTTTTGCAGATTTCTTTCCAGGGCTGCTGTGTTTTTAGCTCAGTCCTTCTTTCCACCAATTCTGACTAGCTTCCCTCTCTCTGCTGAAGAAAAGCATCCCTACAGCATGATGCTGCCACCACCAGATTTCACACTATAGAAGGTGTGCAGTGTTAGTTTTCAACCACACATAGGTCCAAATTTATTAGGTGCAGTAATGATTGTTAGACCCAGTAGAATAAACTCCTCGTGTGACTAATCGGCCAAACCCAGCATACAAACAGTCGGATTTTGATAAATCTAGCGTCTAGAAATGGCCCTGAAACATAGAAACAAAATTTTTCGAACGTTGTAACTGCTGTTATTTTTTTCCATGAAGATTTATGTATTTGTTTGAAATTGTAATTAATTTGTACATTGATTTGACATATACATAACCCACAATATATTATTTGAAGGGCTTGTGCGGCTTAACATCACTTTGCATTAATAATTCTCATCACATCTTAAGTTCCCGCTCTGCACCACATGGTCATGGTAACCCAGGCCTGCTTGAGTTATCTGCAATGTTTGCAACAACCTAAAGCCCCATTTTTGCCCAGAGAGACTTAAGGAAAAATCAAATTCACATACATGTTGATAATTACCCCAGTTGTACACGTACTTAGCAAAAGTTCATAGCTTGAATGTTATGTTAATAGAGACAAAATTTAAAGCTACTTTTTTGTGGCTGTTTATGAGCTGGAAAAACATTTGATCCACACATTAACTGTTTGTTTCTAGATCAGTGGGAGCAGGGTTTTCTCCATGGTTGCTTGCGAACACACCATTAAACTTACCTGCCGCTGTCAAGAAAATGCTAAAAAGTAAAACAAAGAATAAAGAAATGACTAATATACTGGCTATTTTTAAACAGGAAACTATAGTGGATGGTGGGCCTAATTGGAAATGGGCCCCATATAAAATTCTGCTTAGGGCCTCAGGCAACCGTGGGCCGGCTATGCACTGACCCGTCTGAAATAAACATGCCAATATGATCTGATCGAATCCTTCACTAAGATCCAAATTGCTAAGTCCTGAAATAAGAATCAAAATAAGCTAAACACCCAATGACAGCCATCGTGTCTTGCATGTAGACCAAAGTTCAAAACAAACGAGAATCTAAGTATATTTATAGTGGCAACATTTTGACTGACTTTTTGCCAGTTTTTGTTTCATGGTTTGTACCAGGATATCATGAAAATATTTACAGTGAGATAACGGCACACCATTGAGATCTGACACAATTGAATGATGCAAGGATCTACCTTTTTTGAATTCTCCAACAGACTTACTAAAACCAGACATACAAAGCTGTTGATTATCCATTCTGTGTAATTAAGATAAACTGTCCAAAAAAGGTCCAGAATCACTTGTAAGGAGAACGACAGGCTGACTGTTACAGATCTGCTTTTGACATACATTAACTAGATAACCCAATGATGTGAGTGTAGTGTAATGCTGTTTACACACATGCTTAGGTGAGCCTGCAGATGTGCCTGAATGTGTGCAGCAGGTCACTCCCAGCTTCAGCCTGATACAGCCAGCTTGAACTACGACCTTTGAACTCCAACCCCGTAACAATCTGCCTTATCTGCCCCAGGCGTGCAAACACACATAGTATGGTGGTCACTAATGTTTAGTGTTGTGAATAGATGTTTTTAAGAAGCTGGCTGGTTCCTATAAAGGTAGAGTTTAAAGAGTCATTCTTATAACTTTTATTTCTCAGTTGTGTTCAGCTGTGCAGCTTGTTATTCCTTTCATAACAAAAATCAAGAAATATGTCAAATCGCATACAAAAAAAATAAAAGCATGCACAAAGCTACAGAGAACGATGCTGAAGTTGCGAAGAGTAGAGATACCTTTGGGGAAAGCCGAAATGGGACAAAGCAAAACAAAATGGCACCCCAAACAAAAAATTTAAATTAATTTGGTAAAGGTGTATATAGCAATTTCTCCAGTGTGTAGAAAATCAGTAATGTTCTCTCAGAGTAGTAGCTTGAAGACCTTACAAATGGGCACCCTATGGATGGACTGGTGAGGCTAGTCTGTCTCTAAATCACAGTGCAGACAGGCCACATGTTTCAAAAACTTCAAATTCGAAACATGAAAATTCTGGCAGGGATTTTAAAACCCAAAGGGAATTTCACTCCAGTTCTTTAGGTTTTATATGCACAGGGGGTTTTTCCAAAAAAACTTTCGCCCTAACAAAATTTTATCAGTTTTAATATTTTTAAAATTAGTAAGTCATGTGGCCCAAATTTCCAAATTTTTTCCCCACAAACCAGGGGGCCCGTTTTACTGAGGGTTTTAAATTTCCCTACAGTAAAATAGTTTTTTAAAATGTTATCTACAGTTTTGTTTCCCTAGAACCCAAAAAATTTGGGGACTAAAAAAAACAGGTCACTAATGTTTCCTAATTTTTTTGGGGGTTTGGGTTTTGGTTTGGGGAATTTAAAAAGAATACACTGTGTGCACAATTATTAGAGAAGATCATTTTTTTAAAAGAAAAAATAACCAAATGATCTTCAGTCTTTAAAATTTTTTTTTGAGGTTAAGTAGGTTTTTTCTACTTCTATTTTTTTAGGGAGCGGGAAAGGGAAAAAAGGCTTTTTTGGGTTGTAGAGTAACCAAAGGAACAGTTCAAAAAGGGAAAACGTTTTTTTTATTTCTTCTGTTTTTGATTTTTGTGACACTTAAAAGTTTTAAATCATCAAACTAATTTTAATGTCAGACAAAGACAAAACAAAACAAAGCAAACAAAAAAATAACTGTTTTTTGTTTTGTTTTTCAGCCTTTGGGTCTCTCCCTTTTTTTTTTGTATTTTGTGTGTTTTTTATGTTTTTTTTTGGGCCACAGTATTGGTTTTTCTTTTTTGGGGCCCCAATTTGGTGGGCTCATTCAGTGAGAGGAAATTCTCAAATCAGAGAGTCCTCTTTTGGGTTTTTACCTCCCTTTATTGATCCGAGGTTTTACTGAGCTTCTGGGAAGCGGGCGGCGGGGCCCCAAAGGGATACTGCGCCCCCGGAAAACATCCCGGGGGGAAAGCGTGCGGGGGCCCCCGGGAAAGCTCCGCAAAAGAGGGACTTCGCCACCCACTGCCCCAAAAAATTTTACATTGGCAAATGTCCGCTCTCTAAGCAAAAAAAGGGTGGAACCCCAAACTACTTTTTCCACGGAAAAAATCGGGCCTCCGCACATTAAACCGTTCTCTGCTTTTAAACCCAGACATGGCCGTGGGTGACAAAATCCCGGGCCGTGCACTGCTGAACCCCCCTTTATTTCCGCTGGGCAGGGGCGTATTTTTAGCGCGGAGCTACAGGGAAGAAACGGGAGGCGGAAAATTTCCCCTTTTTTATTTAAAAGAACTTGGGGGCAAGACATAAAAATGCCCGGGAAAACGGGTAGATCCGGATCTGGGTCATTTTTTCCTAATCTGTAAAACCGTTTTTTTCACCGAGAGATTTTTTCCTTTGTTCAAAAAAAATCGGCTCATATTTCCCCGCATGGCTGAAATGCGGAGGAAATTATCTGCTGAGCTGATTAAAGACGTGAAAATATCTTGCTGAGCTGATTACAGACGTGGAGAAAAAACACCCTGACTCTTTCATCATAATACTGGGAGATTTTAACAGCGCAAATCTCTCTAATGAGCTCAAAAATACAGCCCAGCAAATTAAGTGTCCCCCCCAGAGACAAAAACACACTGGACCACTGTTTACACAGCTTTTAAGAATTTCATACCATGCTGTTAACAGGGCTGCTCTGGGACTTTCGGATCATTGCCTTATTCCACCTACATCCCAACTTACAGACAGAACTAAGAGCTTCCAAACCGTGGTTCACACTGTTAAAAAAGTGGACTGAGGAATCGAAGCAGATGCTACAGGCCTGCCTTTGAATGCACAGACTGGACTGTTTTTGAAACCTCAGCCACTGATTTAAATGAACTAACTGATGTGGTGACATCATACATCAGTTTCTGTGAAAAACATGTGTGTGCAGACCAAGGCCCTTCTGCACCTTTGGGAACAACAAGCCATGGTTTACTCCACACCTCAGGAATCTGCGCAGGGACAAGGAAGATGCTCACAGCAGTGGAGATTGGGCGCGGTACAGGCAGGCCAGGAACAGACTAACAAAGGAGATCAAAGCAGCCAAGAGAAGCTACAGTGAGAAGCTGAAAAACAGCCTTTCTACTGGTGACACTTCGGCTGTATGGACTGGCCTGAGAAACCTGACTGCCTACAGAGGCCCCACCACCCTTCCTGAACAAAGTCCTCACCTGGCTAACCGTCTGAATGGCTTCTACTGCAGACATGACAATAAGCCATTCACACCTCAAACCAACTCCTCCACATCCCATTCAGGAACAAATTCGACCAGTAAAGCAACCAACCCCCTACCTTCAGATCCTCTGCCTGCACTAAAGATCTCTGAGGATGATGTAAATAGGCTCTTTCAGCGCATGAAAACAAAGAAAGCTGGAGGACCTGATAGCGTCTCCCCATCATGCCTGAAAACCTCAACTCGCTCCAATCTTCACCCAGATCTTCAACAAGTCACTGGAGAAGTGTGAGGTCCCCTCCTGCTTCAAACGACCCACCATCATCCCAGTGCCCAAGAAACCCACCATCCTAGGATTAAATGACTACAGGCCTGTAGCCCTGACGTCTGTGGTCATGAAATCCTTTGAGCGGCTGGT
Source organism: Crenichthys baileyi (assembly GCA_036173005.1). NCBI lineage: Eukaryota > Metazoa > Chordata > Actinopteri > Cyprinodontiformes > Goodeidae > Crenichthys > Crenichthys baileyi. The sequence goes on from JAHHUM010002603.1 coordinate 1,070,843, forward strand.
GTTGAAGCACCTGAAAGACATCACAGGCCCTCTACTGGACACCCTGCAGTTTGCTTACCGAGCAAACAGGTCGGCAGATGATGCTGTTAACTTAGGTCTACACTTCATCCTGCAACACCTCGACCGCCCAGGGACCTACGCCAGGATCCTGTTTGTAGACTTCAGCTCGCCCTTCAACACTATCATACCAGACATCCTCCACCAGAAGCTCACCCAGCTCAACATCCCAGCCTCCACCTGTCAGTGGATCAACAGCTTCCTGACAGACCGACAGCAGCAGGTGAGACTGGGGAGCATCTTCTCCCGAACCAGATCAATAAGTACTGGTGCCCCCCAGGGGTGTGTTCTATCCCCACTCCTCTTCTCCCTGTACACAAATGACTGCACCTCAGCGGACTCGTCTGTGAAACTCCTTAAGTTTGCAGATGACACCACTGTCATTGGACTGATCCAGGACGGTGATGAGTCTGCATACAGACAGGAGGTGGATCGCCTGATACACTGGTGTAGTCAGAACTGTCTGGAACTAAACCCACTCAAGACTGTGGAGATGGTGGTGGGCTTTCGGAAAACACCACCTCCATACACCCCCCTCACCATCCTCAACAACACCGTGTCAGCTGTGGATCACTTCAGGTTCTTAGGAACCACCATCTCTGAGGACACTGAGATGGTCTTCACACATAGACACTGTTCGAAAGAAGGCCCAGCAGAGACTGTACTTCCTGAGGCAACTCAAGAAGTACAACCTTCCACAGGAGCTGCTGGTCATCTTCTACACTGCCATCATTCAGTCTGTCCTGTCTTCATCCATCTCAGTGTGGTTTGGTTCATCCACAAAACAGGACAGGTCCAGACTGCAACGAATAATCAGGACTGCAGAGAGAATCATCAGGGCTGACCTTCCCTCCATCCAGGACTTATACAGGTCAAGGGTCAGGAAAAGAGCTGCTAAAATCTCGGCAGACCCCACACACCCTGCACATAAACTGTTTAGAGTTCTGCCTTCAGGCCGACGCTACAGAGCGCTGTTCACTAAAACCAGCCGCCACAGAGACAGTTTCTTCCCTCAGGCTGTTTCTCTGTTGAAGATTCAATAAAATACAAAACAACAGCATACAGATGTTGCAAATGCACCTTTTTATTTATATATGTGTATATTTGTACATTGTAAATATGTATATTCTGTAGTGCAAAAACAAAAACCAAAGAGCAAAGTGTACCGGAGTCAAATTCCTTGTTTGTATGTACAAACTTGGCAATAAAGCTGATTCTGATTCTGATTCTGATTCTGATTCTGATTCTGATAATTGGTTGTGCCATTCTTGGCAGCAACATCAACCTTTAAGCGATTATGATAATTGGCAATTAGTCTTTTACATCTCTGTGGAGTTTTGGCTAACTCTTCCCTGCAGAATTGTTTTAGGGAGCCTGGGAGAACCTCTTCTTCAAGGTAGTGAATGCAGCCTCGGCCTCCGGGGTCCAGGGGAAAGTAACCTTAGTGGAGGTCAGAGCCCTGTATAAACTTCCTGTAAAAATTTACGAAGCCGAAGAGGCGTTGTAACTGCTTACGAGATGTGGGGGTCGGCCGGTCCTCAACCGCCCTGATCTTCTCAGGATCTGCGAGGATCTGTCCACCTTCGAGAATGAAACCCAGAAAGCTTACAGATGGCTGGTGAAAGTCGCACTTCTCGGCTTTTACATATAGCTGGTTTTCCAGTAGTCTCTGGAGTACGAGGCGTACGTGGTGACGATGCTCTGTGGGGTCTCTGGAGTAAATCAAAATATCGTCCAAATAAACAAACACAAAAATATTCAAATAGTCTCTTAGGACGTCATTTACCAAAGTCTGGAAAACAGCAGGTGCATTGCATAACCCAAAAGGCATAACTAGATATTCAAAGTGTCCCAGCGGCATCTTAAAAGCTGTCTTCCACTCATCTCCCTGGCGGATTCGCACTAAATGGTAAGCATTTCGAAGATCTAACTTGGTAAATATGGTGGCTTCATGAACCGGTTGGAAAGCGGAAGCGAGGAGTGGTAGTGGGTACTTATTTTTAACAGTGATGGCATTTAACCCTCTATAATCAATGCACGGCTGTAAAGTACCATCCTTTTTACCCACAAAGAAAAACCCGGCTGCTAGGGGTGACGAGGAAGGTCTAATTATGCTCGGGTTCGTTCCGACAAGGCGAGCGAGCTGATAAAACTGGTGGTTGGGGTGTTGACACTAACTGGTTCCTAGTTACTGTTCGTTCCGCACGGCTACGCCTCCTCTCTCTCATCCTGTTATCGAGCCGGACAGCCTGGGTTAAAAACTCATCTAAACCTTCTGGCTCATCTAACAGTGAAAGTTCATCCTTTAAAGTCTCATCAAGACAGTGAAAAAAGGCAGATTTTAGAGCAGAGGCATTCCACCCCGAGAATGCCGCTAACGTGCGGAAATCTATTGTGAACTCTGTCAAGGGACGACCTCGGTGTTTTAAAGCTCACAGTCGTCGGGCCACACTGGACTGATCCATGTCGACCTCAAAAGTGAACCTGAAATCCTTAATAAAATCCTCATATGAGCATCCAAAACAGGTATAATTTGTGAATTTGGCTTCGGCCCTGCCTGTTAACAAGCCCAACACATAAGAGATCCTGACGTCATCATGAGGAAATGACTGTGGTGACCTATTGAAAACTAAGGTGCATTGTAACAAGAAACCCCTACCAGTTTCTACTTCTCCTGAGAATTTCTCAGGGCAGGGGGAAGTAACCTGATGGCTGTGAGGAAGGTGCTGCGAGACAGGGGGCTCGGCGGTGCCCTCTGCAGGCATGGCGGGCTTAATGCTCAGGGCATGTTACAGCAGAGCTGCCATCTGCTCCAGTTGTTGGTTGCTCTGCCACTATTGTTCGAGGATGGATCGGAGGGTCGAACCATGGGTGTGAGAAACACTCAAAAACAGAGGGCCGTTTTGGTGAGGTTTATTTAAGGAGGAGGATGACCCGAGCGGCTCTCACCGGGAACAGGCACTGCAAGAGACAAGACAGGTTAGAAACGAATAATTCAAAGAAAATCTCCAATCTGCAGCTTGCTTACTTTTAGATTGTTTAGAACCGCCAGGGAGAGAGAAAAGGCGAGTCTGGAAGATAGTGCACAGAGCATGCTGGCACGGACAGGTTTGATTTGTGACACATGGAACAGACCCGACCAGTACCAGTTTTCTGACTTACCCCAGTGTATTAAATAAACAAGTTACAAACTACTCTGGTTTTCTGCTCATAGTTCTGCATGTGTTACCTCCCAATATGTCAGATTCTACATGTGAGAAGGTAACCAGGCCTGGGTGTGGCTGGTGAAACTGAATGGAATACATTTGGTAAATTGCAGGCAAATATATTTTAGACTGGCTTGGATATTAAAGCATCATTTTAAAACAGCGTTTGGTATTTACAAGGTTATTTTTGTCTGATGTTACCATTAATGATTATTATCTTAAAAAAACATTATCATACATAATACATAATTGTTGTTAGTCTATAGTAATATTTTAAACAATTACAAGTGCATTTGTGCCCTTAATACTGTTATTGGCCATTCAGACAGAGTAAATAAAAAATGCATGTTTCTTTTTTATCTGAAGTCAGAAATAAAAATGCTTGGAAAGTAAAAATGGATCTGTTCACTGCTAATTCTGTCGTGCCCTGCACCAAGCAATCGCAGAACTGATGAGAAAAGCAAAGAGCCAGGACTCGCTGAGCCCACGCCACCATGGAGGCATGTGCTGAGGCTGAGTCACGGAATAGCCAGAAATCATCAAGTCATGAATCCGTATGTGTTTGGGCGTACAGAGGCACATATTAGTCACGGCAATGAGAGAAGAGGAGGAGGGGGGGTGGAGAGAAAGAGACGAAATACTGCAGAAGCAAAGATTTAAGACAGGCAGTCTTGGGTCATGAATACATTAGTTCCACAAAGTCAGTCACAGCGACAGGCAGAGTGTGAACTCAGAATAAACCCTGAAACAGTGAGTGACACAGTTTTCCTGCCTTTGCACTCTCTGAGCTCTTTCTTCACCAAACAAAAAAGATATCAGAAGATACTTTGGAGACTGTGAACTGCCTGATCTTTGTCCTAATTTGGCCACATTTAGATGCTCCCTGGTCAATCTGTGTCAAGGCTGCTCGGAGCTACCAGCAGTGTGCAGAATGAAACCCTTGAGCAATCCCCTGAACAATATTTGTCACTGCGTGGTGTTTCTCCATGGGGACTGACACTCTAACCAGGTGGTGTTGTGCAACTCTCACAGCGGTGGGGGCTACTGTAGGTGAGGGGAGAAGGGATGTAGCAATCAGACAGGAGCAGCTGAGCCTTTTGTGTTTTATTATAGGTTAAAGCTCCTCACCTTCTGCTCCCATCTGGTGTCTTTAAGAACAAAAGCAATGACTTTTTTTAAACTATATTTGTTTGGCTCAGTACTTACCTAATACTCTATTTTTATTACCTCAAAACGTGTAATAAGTTGCTTAGGATTGCAACTTAAGCAGTGCTTTTCTTTAAGGGTTTTTCATCCAAATAAGCAAAAAGGGCAGTTGGTAGGTCGATAGTAAGAGGACAACATCCTGGTTGTTCAGCAGATGCAACCCCTTTCTTCCCAAAAAGTCCCTATGGGTTGTGAAAAGTGAGAGGTGTGCCCCAAGGGGCTATCACATTTCAGAGCAAAAAACAAGCCAACAGGTCCAACGGAACCACTCTTCGCTTAAACTTTTCGTTTCCAAAGATCTCTGAGTTCTTTCCATTTCTCTTTTTTTCTGAGAAGGAATTGTTTAAGGAAATATGATTCTCATTATTAGCTTCTGGCATATTTGGGGGTGGAAAAAAAAAACCTGTTTCTGCATGTTGCAAAGCAGGAAACACAACAGCTAGAGAAAAAATGTATGTTTATTTATAAGCTGAAAGGAGAAATGTTTTTTTTTTTTGTTTTCTTACAAAACTAAAATCAGAAAATTAAGACATGCATTTGTCTTCAGCCCCATTTACCCCGATAACCCTAAAAAAATCCAGTTCTACCAACTTCCTTCAGAAATCACCTAATTAGTAAATAGCATATGACTTGATGGCAAACCTACCAAGACATGGTAGGTTTGCACTTAAACTGTAGGAGGGCATTCATCAGAGAAGCAACATGGAGGCCATGTCAACACTGGAAGAGCTGCAGAGATCCACAGCTCAAGTGAAAGAATCTGTTGATAGGGAAACTATTAGTTGCGCTCTCCACATATTTGTTATTTATGGAAAAGTGGCAAGAAGAAAGTCACCATCGAAATAGTCAGTAGAAGACACATCTAAAGTTTGCTATAAAGGCATGTAGATGTAAAATGGTCTGGTAAGAGATAAAAACCTGTTTGGCCTACATGTAAGGAATAAAGGCCAAGGAGTAATGACCTTTAACATTACCTTGAATACACAATCCCCACATGTCAAACATGGTGGTGGCAGCATCCTGCTGTGGTGTTTTTCGTCAGCAGAAACAGGGAAGCAGGTGGGATTTCATGGAAAGAAGGATGGGGCTGAATGCAGGTCTCTCCCAAAAGAAAATTCGTTAAAAGCTGCAAGCCTGGGATGGTTTAGGTCAAAACACATTCATTTGTTAGCATGGGCCCTATCAAAATCCTGACCTAACTGCAGCTGAGAAAAAAATGCATGACCCATACTCAGAGGCTTCAGTCCTTGACGCAGCTGGTTCGCTGGTTCGACTCCCAGCCCAGGCGACCTTGGCTGCATGTCTTCCCCCTCTCTCCACCCCTGGTGGAGAGAAAAAAACATAAACTCTTACCAAGAAACTTTGGAAAGACTTTAAAATTGTGGCTTTCTGATGTGGTTTGCTTTGACTAATCTTGAGCTACTTTGCAAAGAAAAAGGAATTAAGTCTATAGATATACAAGGCTGATGGTGACATACCCCAACAGACTTTTAGATGAAACTGCAGTGAAATGTGGTCCTGCCAGGGACTGGTTCACAGGGTCTAAATACAAAGGCACAGAACATGACATAAAAAAAATTAAAACCATGTGTCATTCTGGTTCCACTTCACAACTGTGCACTACTTTGTGTTGGTCTAGCACCTAAAATCTCAATAAAGTATATAAAAGTTTGTGGTTGTAAAAGCAATGTGAAAAGGTTCAAGAAGTGTGAAAACTTTTGCGTGGCACTGTATTTAATTACGCTGTGCAATGGTTGTAGTAAATGTTCAGTGGCTGAAACATACCAACTGGAACTCAGACTGTTTCATATCTATTTAGGAGTCATGTTTTTGTGGTCACGTATGTGACTCACTGTGAGTTCCAGCCACAGCAACAAGCAGTAACTAACACTGTGCTGCACTGGCTGTGAGTGTGAAAAGGCTGCTGTTGCTGGCATTGATATAAAAAGCAACAGTTCCTATAAATAGGCTCATTCTGAGGACATAGAGATGACATAAGTATGTCCAGCCACCTCAGTGGTGCTTGTTTCCTCTTTTAACTTCTCTCTATTTATCTATTACCACATAAGGGGGAGAGAAGCATGCACTGCTGATTTCATCCTAATATAAATAGGTTGGACAGCAATAGTGCACCTAAAGGTTCACTTTAGTCATGTCACAACAAAATCAAGCTTTCAGTGAAGAAAGTAAATATATCAGGTTATAGATAAGCAGACTCTGAAACAACTGCATGCATCACTTTTGCTTACTCCAATATAGATGTCTCTTGACACTATGTTATGACTAATACTTTTGTCAAGACACAACCAGACCCTGTGAACGTGAGCCTGATTTGCTTCTCCAATTAAGTCGATAATAGCATCCATTTCTGAACAGGCACCATTCACAGGAGCACACATTTCCTGTAGGGTGACTCATGTATACTCTACCAGAGGAAGAGTGGGAGAGCGAAGCACCTTCATCATCCATTTTTTACTGTGAGCTGATCTCTCGCTGAGTCATAATATTGTTGCCTTAACATGTTGGATGAAAAATGAAAAACTCAATTTCATCTTTCAAAATATCACTTTGTCTGTTATACTTTATTTACATTTGTAGAAATCAGATAAAGGTTTGGGACAAATGCTTGGTGCTTAATTGGAGAAATTAATATTTTGTTGAAATCAAAACTTCTATTCACTTCAGTTTAGTTCTAGTAAGGATTGTGAACTCTTGGATAAAGAAATGCTTTTCAAATTGGTTGACATTTTGAACATTATAAGTAATTCATATGAGTTTAAATTCATCTACAGCTCAAAATTTCTGTTCACCTTGTAATAGATTTTAAAGTATCAACATCCGTTTGCAGTCATCTGTGTCGAAAGAGGGACTACATTTCATTCAAAGTAATATTTTAGGGTTTATGTTATTTAAATTTGTAAGAAAGATTTGTAAGAAATGATGATCTGATATGTGTGTGGTTAATGCAGATGTTTTTTGATTAAATCTATGAATGTTACACACCTCCTCCTTGAAGTGATTCTAGTTCAGTTCCACGGTATAAACACTATGGAATGATAGAAAGTTATAGCTAGAACAACAAATTGTAATCCCAACAGCAGCTTTTTAAAGTGTTATTGCAGAAAATCACGGCTTTGATTTTAGTCTCCCGATTAGAGTTCAGCAAACTAAACATGTTTATGTTTGTGATATTAGGACAAAAACAACTTTTTTCTTGCATCCCTTCCAAACAACTAGTTGTTGATAGCACCTAATGGTTGTTATAAAGGCTGGTTGACCCTGAAAATGCCACTCTGCTGCAGTGAGTTTTAGAAAATAAATATTTAACTCCCTTACAATCCTCTTCACTGTGCCTTTGACAAAATAAAATTGATCCCTCGTCCAGCTTAGTAGCTAAAAGAAATGGGCCTCTGTATCCGATTATACTTACTTCACTGGGAAACAGGAAATCATAGATTTGCAATTAAAATGACTAGATGCTTTGATTAACTTAAAATGTAAACTATGAGTAAAAAGCAACTGCCTCAATTACATCTACTTTATAGAAACTGTTAGGCTTGCCAATAAGTGCACCACCAGTGACTTTTTTAAAACCTCTAGCATTAATATTTTTGGTATTACCCATCCCCTAACCCCCATAATCTTCTTTAATATTAACATTTTTGCTTCTTATATGAGGGGATTTTGCAGGGTCAAATGATAGAACCATAGAACATTATGTCATTATTGCTGCATCTTTCACCTCAGTTGCAATTAAAGCTGAGTTTACAAGCTATGCATACAATATTAGAAAAAGGCAAACTGCATTAAACCTCACAAGATACGGCCTGAAAAAAATATCTTATTCAAATTGTTTTTTCATTTTATTCAGCCTCACTAACAATGCATTCAAATTCAGTTATTTTCAGAACCCAAGTCTGTCTCTATTTCCTCTTTCCGTACCTTAAAGCAGGGAAACCCCTGAACAGAACCCAGTTAGTGTGTGATTTTCATTACTTTTCTGCCTGTGCACCTCAAGCCTAATAACTTGATACCTGCTGGCGTCATGAGTATGAGATAGTTAAGGAATGGCATAGAAGGCAAATCGGAAGACTCCTTACACACATTTAATATCCGATAAAGCATTACAAAAGGTCAAAGGAAGTATTTTGTTCAGCTAAAATTGCAAAAATCGCAAACGTATGCCGCTGCTCGTCAGCATAAAGAGCAGACATTTTAGTCTGAAATTACTAAAGACCACAGCATTACTCACACTAAGGAAATGAAATGCCAGGACACTGATATTAAATGCAACATTAAAAGTGCAAGTTTCAGCATGGCTTTCATTATCTCTGAAAGATTAAAACCAGAGCGCAGCACATTAAGAATCATACAGAAAATAATCCCACCAATCCTTCACCGAGCCCACGCTTCACAGGACTTGGCTGTCTGCCCTATGACTTCCTTGACTCCAGGTCACCTAGCAACCAACTACCCCACCCCAAAGCTCCCAACCCCATCTACCCTCCCATTAGCGCTTTCAAGCTTCACTATGCCTTCATTTATGTCATGGTTTCTAAAACAACCATATGGCATAGACACCATGACCATATTATTGCTGCTTTTCTGCTTCTGAAACCAGTATAGCAGGATCTCAGTTTAGAAACATAGCAAGAATTTATTTTGATGTCAGATAAAATATATAAATCAGATACAAATAAAAGTAACCATGCTAAACGTGCACATGTTAAGGGCATCCTCTATAGTAAACTCTTATAAATGGCAATGATAAAAGTAAGTAATTAACTTACAGACTCATAGGAAGATTATTTTTTTAGGGGAAGCTGTGAGCAATTTTTGCATTAATGTTTGAGGGAAACACCTTAGCAGTTATGCGTGTGTCACTAGCATGCTTTATACAGTCTTATTCAGTAAATTAGAATATGCGTTCCGATGAGGGTCATTTGTCAGATTAAAATTTGTAATTTGAAAATAGCAGGTATTTTGTGAATTTATTTAAAAATATATACATTCTAACTTGTTGAAAAAGACTGTATCCTGAGAATTGATAGAGGAAGGTGTAGATAGACATACATAGACTTATATACACTGCTCAAAAAATGAAGGGAACACTTAAACAACACAATATAACTCCAAGTAAATCAAACTTCTGTGAAATCAAACTGTCCACTAAGGAAGCAACACTGATTGACAATCAATTTCACATGCTGTTGTGCAAATGGAATAGACAACAGGGGAAAATCTTTGGCGATTAGCAAGACAGACTCAATAAAGGAGTGGTTCTGCAGGTGGGGACCACAGACCACTTCTCAGTACCTATGCTTTCTGGCTGATGTTTTGGTCACTTTTGAATGTTGGTGGTGCTTTCACACTCGTAGTAACGTGAGACGGACTCTACAACCCACACTAGTGGCTCAGGTAGTGCAGCTCATCCAGGATGGCACATCAATGAGAGCTGTGGCAAGAAGGTATGCTGTGTCTGTCAGCGTAGTGTCCAGAGCCTGGAGGCGCTACCAGGAGACAGGCCAGTACACCAGGAGACGTGGAGGAGGCCGTAGGAGGGCAACAACCCAGCAGCAGGACCGCTACCTCCGCCTTTGTGCAAGGAGGAACAGGAGGAGCACTGCCAGAGCCCTGGAAAATGACCTCCAGTAGGCCACAAATGTGTATGTGCCTGCACAAACGGTTAGAAACCGACTCTATGAGGATGGTATGAGGGCCCGACGTCCACAAATGGGGGTTTTGCTCACAGCCCAACACCATGCAAGACGCTTGGCATTTGCCAGAGAACACCAGGATTGGCAAATTTGCCACTGGCGCCCTGTGCTCTTCACAGATGAAAGCAGGTTCACACTGAGCACATATGACAGACGTGACAAAGTCTGGAGACACTGTGGAGAGCGATCTGCTGCCTGCAACATCCTTCAGCATGACTGGTTTGGCAGTGGGTCTTTGGAGGGCCGCATGGCTCGCCAGAGGTAGCCTGACTGCCATTAGGTACCGAGATGAGATCCTCAGACCCCTTGTGAGACCATATGCTGGTGCGGTTGGCCCTGGGTTCCTCCTAATGCAGGACGCTGCTTGACATCATGTGGCTGGAGTGTGTCAGCAGTTCCTGCAAGATGAAGACATTGAAGCTATGGACTGGCCCGCCCGTTCCCCAGACCTGAATCCGCTTGAGCACATTTGGGACATCATGTCTCGCTCCATCCACCAACGTCACGTTGCATCACAGACTGTCCAGGAGTTTAGTCCAGGTCTGGGAGGAGATCCCTCAGGAGACCATCCGCCGTCTCATCAGGAGCATGCCCAGGCATTGTAGGGAGGTCATACAGGCACGTGGAGGGCACACACAATACTGAGCCTCATTTTGACTTGTTTTAAGGACATTACATCAAAGTTGGATCAGCCTGTTGTGTGTGAGAGTGACCCGAAAACAGTACAAAGTACACAGATTGGCATTGAATGGGCAGCACAGTCTGAACATTAGAGTCCATATAGCAAAGGTGAGGGAGAACTGGGTGATTTTAAAAGACTTTATTAATGCAAACTGTTTCCATTGACTTCATATACAAATAAAGATAATTTTAATAAAAAAAGACATCAGCCAAAATAAAAATATTTTAAATTTTAAATTTGTCCTTATATAAAATATTCTTCTGTTTTTCTTGCGATGGTATTGTTGAACAGTATGGAATTGATTAAGGCAATTTTAAAGGTTTTAAAATTATTAAATGTTTCAGTTTAGGTCAAAATTGAAATATATCCCTCTATTTATTTTCGGTTAATTGTACATCCGACTCCAGATGAGTCTGTGCCTCACTAGTCATGAACCCATCGCACATTACTGCAATATTTTCAACATTTAAATTGATGCCATGAAGAATTATGGCAGGTCACGAGGCAAAAGGAACTTTCCCAGTATGAAAGCTACTGAATATACCCACTGCTGTATTTATCACGCTAAATGGTTGCTACTTGGCAAAATAAACTTTAAGGAGATCGTAAATAGTTTTATGAAACAATGGCTCATAGAGGTCTTTATCATGTTTGAGAAACTGTGCCTCAGTGGGAAGAGTACTATTCTTGTAATCTGAAAGTTGTGGGTTTGATTCCAGCTCCCCCCTTCCACATATTGATGTGCCACTCAGCAAGGCACTTAACCCCAAGTTGCCTACCGATCTGCATATCGGTGTATAAATGTCTGTTTGTGGTTCCCTAGTGAGAAGGTGTATATATTGAGTGTAATTCTTTTCCAACTTCCTTAAGCATACATTCCTTAATTGTAATGTACGTACCTGACTTTAGTGAAGTGCCTTGAGACAACATGTGTTGTGAATTGGCGCTATATAAATAAACTGAATTGAATTGAATTAAGCAGCAAGCTGTGCTATAGTTCTAACAAAGCTTGTATGTAAAAAGGAAGAACAAGCAGGGATTTGAGCTTTGATTGAAATCCTTGTTAACTCACCTACATAGTTTTCATTGTACAAAGCACCAATTAGACGATGGAGAAGCAAACTGTTTTTTAGCTTCACCCACTGGCTGAAAACACCTAAATCTGAGGTGTTTGAAAGCTCGATGAACTGATTTTGGCAGAAAAAATGTTGCAATTATCATAAGTCTTCATAACACTAGCAACAACTTTTATGACAGTTATGTAATTCTTTAAATACTTCTCTTTTATTATCAATCTCCAGAGAACACAAACGGCTGTTTATAAATTTGGTTGCAATCTCCTTAATTCAATGACTCCAAGGTTGCTATTTATCATTCTGAAAGATAAATATGTGCCAGCAAATGAAGCCATTATAAAATTGCATGTTCCTGAGATAGATGAGACAGTATCCAAGATAAAAGGCTGACTGTGGTGAAGATCTGCAAAGCTAAACGTGTTAATATCAGATGGTCTTTGTGAGTTAGGGAATACTGATGCTTTAATTTACACTTTCATTACCTATTCATAGCTTTATCCCACTCAGCCAATTTTTGTCTGAAAGCCAGATATTAGATTATCAGTGTGATGAATCTGGAGTTTGTCAGAGACGGATAAGCAGTTGATCTTCTGTGTACAACATCGACTTTGCACGCATGAAACAATCCCTTTAGTCTAAGCCATTTTCTAATGAGCCACCTCTGTTTTCTGCTAATCATAATCTGTATAAGTTCAAGACTGGTTGTTGTGTTCCCAAGAGACAGTGAAATAGCGATGGTGAAGACTTTTATGCGATAATCTGTCTCGATCTTGTCCCTTAGCCAACATAATCTGACTAGTTCACTGTGTGCTATGCCTGTTTACCCGGGAGCCTCTGTCCTCTGGCTGCTGGTTGCACAATGGAGCAAAGCTGCGCTGAAGTAGATAAAGGACAGGGCATCACTATTCTCTAAGTGTAGTTGTGCCAAGGGTGATCTGCCAACTGGGAAGCCTGCCCAGAGTATGTGTACAAATAGATAATGATCTAAAAGATCTTTTCCCCTGCACAGTAAACTGGATGAAGGTAGCAGCGTGGTGTCTCTACAGGTGACGATATATTATTATTATTACTTTGGGCTGGATGGCTGGACCCCTTGGTCCTTCGAAGAGCAGCTTCTGGACTCTGTAGCAAATTACTTGTTGGTTTAAAAAGACAACAGACAAATCCAACTAAAAGGAGTCTCTAGATATTGCGACAAAACTGAATATGAGCACGTTTGCTTTACAGCAATGTCTTGGGTTCGAATCCCAGTCTATGGTCTTTCCTGATGGAGATTTGATGTTCTGCCCGTGCACACATGAGCTCCCTCTGGGTACTCCAGCTTCCTCACACAGTGAAAAGACATGACTATTAGGTTGACTGGTTAATCTACAATGGCCTTAGGAAAGATTGTGTTTGCATGGATGTTTGTCCTGTATGTCAATCCTCCTCCAATACTCCTCCTTCGCCATCATTACATCCACGTTGTGCAATGCATTAGTAAAACTAGGAGCAAAACAGACCCTCAGCATGATACTGCCACCACCATGCTCGACAGTTGTAACAGTTTTCTCACCTCAAATAATTTTAATTAATTAAAACAAATTAATTAAACATTATTTTTTCTAGAATTATGCAGCTACAATTTTGCCAAAAATGTGATGCCTACAAAAAACATGCTCTACAACTTTCCAAAGGACAGTTAGCCCCACATTTAGTGGAGATGTGTGTAGATATTTGACCCAGTATGCATAATTTTGAGCCAATAGAGTAAAACTTACCCATCCAATTCTTATATTTAAATATCATTAAAGTTATTGGTTCAAATTGAAGAATTTGAGGACAATTCTGTCATTATGCAATCCACTTTAACAATGCACTAGTAACTCTGGCAATAAAACAGACCCTCAGCATGATGGTGTCGCTACCATGCTTAAAAGTTGATACAGTTGTATTAGGTTTAAAAGCCTCACATTGACTCCTCTAAACATACTTCTTTTCAAATTGTCTTGCCTAAACCTGAAAAGGTACGGTTCAAAGACCGGTTTTAAAGACCAAAATTAATTGGACTTTCTGAACATTGTCTGCTTCTCTACAGTCAGTGTGGCGTTTATCTATTGGTTGTTTTGCTAACACCACAGAGGCAGCATGGGAGACTAGCAGAAACATAATGCTGTGAGCTGAAACTGTGATGTGATGTCATGTGGGTGGCCGTTCCAGTGCAGTCAGCACTTCTTTTCTCCCCCTACCCTGATCCTCCTCTTCCTCTTCTTCATCGCCCTACAGCTGCACATCACACACTGACCTTTGACCATTCTCTGTGAGGCCCAGGAGGGAAAGAGCCAGCACCTGGAAGACTGCAGACAACCTCAAGGGACACAAGCTGGAAAACCGAGAACTTTTTAAGGTCATTGAATGATTACAGCAAGAGAACACTTGGCTTTAGTCTAGTAGTCCTGTCTCATTGTGGTGTCCAGAAAAAGTGACAAAGGCAAAAGAGTGAGAAAGACTAAAAGCTGCAACAGCAACCTGGAGTGCCTGACTCACATGCTTCCCCATGTGAGAATTAGCCGAGGGAAAACAGGAGCTGGTTTATGTAAGTGTCTCCGAGCATCCTGTGGGACGGCTGGACAGCCTCACATGGCTCAGCTGGACCGTGCTGCCATAGGGCATACTGGCTCAAAGCACTCATCTGTCTCCCTCTTTCCCTCGTTCTCTGAGCATTTGCTTGGGCATCCATTTGCTGTCTGTCTCTCTGTTCCTCCTATCAGAATATGCTCATTCATTTTTCTTCCATTCATGCCACTGCTCCCCGATTCACCCCAGGCTGCAAGGGCTTGCAGCTGGGATGGGGGAGAGGAAGTGGCAGGGAACCAAAGATGTGAGGGGGTGAGAGGAAAGGTGGGAAATGAGAAGGACAGATCAGAGGCACCGACTCTTATTCCCTGTAGACATAGCAGAGATCAAAAGTGAGTGGAAAAATCAAACGTTGCTGCAAATCTTCACCAATGTAGCAACAAACGTTATCCAGTGAGAAAAAACAGCCACTTAATAGTGAACATGCACTAGTAAAAATGTTAGAAATACATTTTACAAATATAATTTCAGATGAGACATTAAATGCATAACATCAAGCATATGCATGCATAAATACTCAGCTTTGACTCAACCTCCACCCCCCCTCCCCTCTTCTCCTTCTCCCAGGGCAGCTGGCAAAACACAAAGGAAAGAAGTGTGCAACTGGTGCGATAAAGCTAGGAACATCTTGCTATTCAGGCGTCAGCATAATAAACTGGAGGCACAATTAGGAGGAGGGAAAAAAAATCCCCAAAACCGCAAGAACAACCGCTGAGTGCTGCGGCAGCACTCGGTGCCTCGGCCCAGCTGTGCGATGACTTTAACAGGAAAGAGAGAACAACTGTGCTGTTCTGTTGTCCCCCCACCCCGTCCACCACTTCTCTTGTGGGAATGCAAATGATCAGATTCAGGGATTACAAAGCGTGAGTGTTTTAACTTCAGATGTGCATTACCAATGCTATTGGAGAGGTCTGACACATCATTGTGCACAAACATAACTCTCTTTGTCTGAAGTTCCCTGAGGGTTATTCTGCACCAGGAAAACAAAGAAATATTACTGCAAAAGCAGTTGTCAAGAGGTGTTTTACGACTTTGTGCCTTAACAGAAAAGAACAAAGCCCTTTAGAATCACGCAAGTTTATTAAAGCCTTTAAAATACCCCAAAAACCACCAAGTTCTGAGATTTTTTTTAAGACTTGGACAGATTCCTCCCCCTCAAACCTCCTCTCTGTTCTCTCAATCCCCTAAGGAGGCTGGTGCAAAGTCTGCCAATATATGGCTGTTCGCATGGCAACCACCAGGTGAGTGGCTTGGAAAGCACGGCGGAGAACATGTGACTCCCTCCACATGCTCAGACAGCACACGCTCACTGATAACACTCACTCCTCCATTCAAAACTTGCAAGAACACAGCACAGTGTAAAAAAAATACAAGAAAAACGGTGTTTGGAAAGTCTGGGAAGCCGACAGGCAGATGACCAGTCTGCTGGTCCGTCTGTTTACCACTCTCTGTCTGTCTCTCGGCTTGGTGTGACACATGTACACGCACACATACAAATAACCGTGCAGTTTTGTGGAGGTCAGAAGAAGAGAAAGCCGCCCTTGAGCGAGAGGCAGGGTGGTGAGGGGTAGTGGGGGGTCTAAGATGTGTCACAATCACTGAACATCAAGCGCAGTGGTGCTTTTGTTGTAAAGTGAGAAAGAGACAATAAAGCAGCAGGAAGAGTTGAGCTTGACAAAGCAACATGAGTGGTTGGAAGATGAGCGGAGAGGGAATGCAAAGTGTCTGCAGGTTTTCTTTCAGATCTGTTCAGTTCATGACATCTGGATTTAGTAAGCAATCACAAAAATGCTGAACCTACAGACATAATTTTTGAAGTAATTTTCTGTGAAGTTATTATCAGTCATAGTTACTACAATTAATGAAAGATGTCATCTCATAGTGCATAAGTAGGAAAGTGAACTAATTCTCATTGCGGTTGAAGGCTAACAATTAGTTAGCAGATCTTAGCAATTTAAAACAACTGTACCCGTAAAAATACCATTTTGAACATTTGAGCTGAACAATTGCATATCAGTTCATTTGTCCTGGTAGTTAAATACTGTAATGAATTATGAAGATATGTAATCAGAGAAATGTCAAATCTCACATAAAGTGAACTCAACTGAAGTCAACTGATATTTTAGTTAACTCATAGTATCAAGTTCTCATACACAAACCAAAGCTGAGATCCAATGCATAGTAAACTAAAAAAACGCAGACTCGCCCAACATACCTTTCCTGAGTGGAATTAAACAACCCTCTTCTGCTGCTCTTCTTGAGAAGAAGTTGTTGCTACACAAACAGAACAGAGAGGTCAGGGTGTGGAAATGTGCAAATTTCTAATTAAGACATTTAGGTGTTCAATAGGAAACCAGTATATTTAGATTAATCTATAATTTAGTCTTAATAATTAATAAAACTGAAAGCTTACAAACAGTTAAATCAGGAAAAATTACCAAACTTCTTAACAGATTTTATTTTTTTTATATATGATGTTATGTCAAAAACGTTGGAACATATCTACTAATAACATTCACCTTTTGGCAGTACTTTTTTTCTGCGTGTTGTACTTCTTTGTACCTTACTGAGTCCCCATCAGCGATGCAATGGTCAGACCTCATAAATTTGCCAGATGTTCTTAAATACATAATATTTTTCTGAATAAGTTCAGGAGAGCAAAAGACCAGCTTTTATGTGTTTATTCTTTTTTATTAATTTTCTTTGTATTCTTTTGTCCTTTGTCCTTTTTAAATGTCTCTTACTCCCTCCTGGCCCTCCCCCCAATGAGATACCAGGGTCACATATTAAGGACAAATATTTGCAGAGTTGCAGTATTTCCAAATCACGGACACTAAATTTTGCGGGTGCTAAAGGCACTAACATATTACATCAGGAGGTTTGTCATATCTTTAATCACACCTAAATTTTAATTTCCACCATAGCAACAAACTTAAACTCCTAAAAATCAGTGAAACCCCAAGATTATAGGTGGCCCCCTTCTGGTAACCCCTTACAAGACTTTCTGAAGTCACCCTTGACCGCAGTGACTTTTACCAGTTGGACATAAGTAAACTCTGCATTTGCACAGTTCACTAATCCAATGTATCATTTATGTCAAATGGAATATAGGGTGAATAACACAAGAGCAACTTACTCTTTCTCCAAGTGACTATAACAGAGGAACAAAACCCCTAGAGCCAAATAGCAAGTTTGTTTTAGTTTTTGCCTTAGCATGGTAATAATGTTTCTTGCTATATTTACACTGTGATATAAGTTATAATAGTAATAAAATCACAAATATCAGGTCACTTAAATTAGCATAGCTTCAGTGTCATGTTTCTATTTAATGAAAAGGTTTGCGACCACTTCCACAACATAAAGGCACCTTTATTATGATCACACCTAAATTATATTCACTCTTTCTATTTAATTGAACTAACACAATATTTTCAAAGGCAGTTAGATTCTGGTTACATGTTAAAATTAATTTCATATATATGTTGCACAGTGACATTTACACTCAACTATGCGTGGTTACTGGAATAGGATCCTGGTTATTATTAATGCTGTTTATCACTGAGAAACTGCCTGTGACTGTTGTACTATGGCTTCTTACACTCGCAGCTTCCTTGCACAGAGCGGCAGAGCGGCAGCCTCTGCCAAATATCCCTGAATACAAAGAATCATCATACTATAAAAGCCGCAAGCACCCCAATCGTAATAAATGTGCCGACACTTCCTGGCAGCTTCGGGTGATAAAGATGGACATGTTTTAGGATGGACAGATTCCCAATTAGCCAGATCAAATTGTTATGATGGGACACAATAGCATCCCCATATCAAGCAGCCCTTATTAAAATGTCAGTGGTGATGAATGAGATAAAATCAGCCCTGCACAGGTCTCTGCTGTGAATCTGCAGAGGAAAGGAGATGCTGCACCTCTCCTTGTTCCTTCATCCTCGTAGCTTTGTCTGAGATTTGCATAATCAAGCAGATGATAGAGGCCAGAATGGACTCAAGCTGCTTTTCATTATTCATTTGTCCTCACCTTTCTGCCCATTTCCAAATCCTCAAGATGATGCAGAATTCCTTAAGGCAAAAATTAGGGATAGCGGACATAACTGACCTACATCTGACTGAAACCGGCGTTACTGATCTTTTATTCATGCCTGTTGGAAAACTAATTGTGGAAAACATTTAAAAATCATATCACAGTTTTGGCATTAATGTGCATTTTGCTAATAATTACTAAAGTTATATGTGAGTTTGTATGAGATCATTTCACGGAAAAGGTGCTCAATATGAGCTGGATGCCTTTGACCAGTCACATGATGAGCCAACCCAAGACAAAAGCAAACTCCACTTGTCAAAGCTTCAAATTTGTAGTTTATGAAGAATTAATTTACCTTCAAATGTACATCACAGGAATATGAAGACCAAATTCAATAGAATTTAAAATTCTTAAAAATGTAATTTATAATTTAAAAGAACAAACAAATTTACAAGTTGTAGCTGTACTTCTGTAATGTTGTTTGTTATAATGAATTGTCACTAGTTCCTCATCTGGTCGTCATTTCTACTGACAGAGTGTGTCTTTAGAATTTATTTTGTGCTATTTAATTTTTATTTTTATAATTAGTTTTAATCTTATATATTTTTTTGTAAGGGTTAGGGGGTAATTTTATTGTCTTACAAAGAAATCTTGGATTTAGGAATGTTAAATTTACAACACAAAATCAGGCTTGCAGACTTTAAAGGAGAAATTATTATGTTGCGTTCCAATAACCTCGGAAGTTGAAACTGGCACAATTAGGACAATGAAGTTGGAGTTTACATAATTTCCGATTCGTAGCGTTCCAGTTTCCTGATTGTTTTTGTTTGTTTTGCTTCTATAACAGCAGTCTTACAACAATAACAATAACAATGACAATAAACATAGTTCTACTGGGTATTTCGAGGATATAAACAGCATTGAAACATCTCATCTTATTAACACTGAAAGGTAGTACGTGTACGACTGACTAAATCCTACATGAATAAAAAAGAGCTGCTAAAAACAGCCAAAGTAAGAAGTTTTACTACTATTGATGCAAGTAGCAGCCATCTTGAATGCGGAAGTCAGGTATGGTCATGTTCCTACCTGGAGGTCGGAATATCTAACTTCATGGAAGTGTTTCATGGAACGCACCATATGTATTGTGGTGGTGGGTGAGCAAAGATGGGGACTTTAGAATCAGACTTAGATTTGAGTCGCTAAAACAGACTTCAAACTTGACTACACTCGTGCTCGAAAGACTTGAGATTTGACTCAGACTCGAGGTTTGGAAGTCAAGCTTCATGAACAATCTATATTTCCTAAAATCAGGAGTTAGTGTAGATCAGTTGAGTGAATTATTATTATTATTATTTAGTACCACTGTTGCTAACATTGGCTCTAGTGTCCGTGCTTAAAATGTGAATTGCATTGAAGGGATACTCTAAGCTTAAATGCAGTGGTACTCAGTACATTGACACCTATCCAGAAATAATAGCTGGCTTGTATTTGGAAAAGAATGACTTGCAAATATTTATGCTGGTCAGTGGAAGTTGAGCCCCACAATGAATTCTGCCCAGGGCCCCATTCATTCTTGAGCCTACTCTGCTTACATCTGCTTCTATACACAACAGTTTTCCATAGCTGACAATAAGATCATCCCTTCTGTGACCAAGTTGCTATCCCTGCCTCTGGTTCTCGCAGCTCCCTGTTTTCTGAGGCTATTTCTGTGAAACAAGACTTCTGAATAGACTTGCTCAAGTTGCCGTGGATTCGCCTGTCCGCCTGCAGGCTCTATAAATAGCCTCTGTCAGATATTTTCACTCCTATGTTGAGCACACTCAGTGGCACAGCAGTGTATTAATATCCACAGTGACCGGAGTCGTGCCTCAACAGTGGGAGAGAGTATGGTGCGGAGGTGTGGAGAGGGAAGAGAGGCAGAGGAGCATACAGTCAGCACTCAGCAGGACTGCCCACAAGCAGCAGGCCCATCATTCCTGCTCCAACTTCCCTATTTAGAGTCAAGTTCCAACAATGAAGTCTTTATGTTTCCATTGTGTGCAACTATACAGAAGTACGTTGATCTGAAAATAGATATGATTTAAGCCACCTTTTCACTTAGATTATCTAATGCTCTTACTTTGAACAGTGCAGCTATTATGCAATCCGATGTGAAAAGTCCAAGGGTTAAATTCATGGAGGGATATCACTTTGATCCAAGGGGTCAGAGGCCACCGAGTATGTGTAACATTGCAAAGAGCTAAAGTCCCAGGTGCACTTTGAGAATCGTCCCTGACTAAGTACAGATGTGCAGAAAAACACGCAGCTGTGTGAGATTTATGTGTGCAAAATATGCACACAGAACTGATGCAAAATAATCTAAAATAAAACCTGTTAACTAATATCTAAGTTAGACGATTTGCACTTAGATAGAAAAGATAGAAAATATTTGTGCAACCAAAATGTCTGTTTTGTATGGGTTTCTGCTCAAGAAGCAGTAATTAATTAATTCTGTCCTGGTCATGTGTTTCCCAGCCCTTCGCCACTCTCACACTAACAAACACATGCACATATCCAGTGATTGCATTGTGTAAGCAGTAGGAGGGATCCTGCATGTGCAGCTGCAAAGTATCGCATGTGCAACTGAGCAACCTGAGGTCACGATGCAATATCTATACAGTGGCACAAAGTGTATTTAATCTTTAAAAGTCTGCACATTATTGTTTGTTTGTTTGTTTGCCGTTCATCTTTAAAAGTTATTTAAGCCAGATTTGTTTTTCTCATGCTTGTCATTTGCCTTTGAAGTTTCTTTTTATTTTACAGGCTTCACAGGAATGCATATGTAAGTGCATGATTAACTGCAAAAGTTTAACAATATCCTCCACATTTGTATTATATTTCTGTTGTATCATCTTCCATTTCAATAGCAGGGTTTTCTCTTGAGCTTGCAGAGTACTGCCCCTGGTGGTGGGGGCTGGAATAATCAAAGCAGATGATGTGGAGTGGTGCAATCAAGCTACAGTAAGGCAAAAAAACAACTTGGAAACCAAAGAGTAACACAGGAAAATGGACCAAAAAGTAAAATGTTTTTTGAAATTAAAGGTGAGACTATATAGAACTGCATGATTGTACTATTCATTCACCCAGTTTAGGATTTGATATGTGTGCAAAAGCTACTAAGAGTGCAGTAATAAGTGTAAATTCATTGAATTAGAGTTTTATCCAGCCATTTAGCTCTAATGACGTTAGAATAACTGTATTGTTTACAATGGTAATGTGCTTACAAACCTTTGAGCTTCTTAGAGTCACAAAGACACAGAGTGGCTTCTTGGTGCTGCAAAGGGTGTTTTCTAGCATGTGCAGCTTTACAGCACTTCAAAATTCTGCTGCCAAATAATCTGTTGACACAGTATGATACACATAGGAAAATATTCTCTCAAACAACTTTTAAATAAATTTTAAAAGGGTGCAGTTTTCTTGTTTAATTAAATTTTTGGAAATTCATAATAAAATGTACTCCAAGACAATTCATAAAATACATATATAAAGCATGCAAAAGTCACAAAGACACTGCAGATCCAAATTCTCAATATTGTGGCTCGTCTCTGATAATTTTTGCAGATATGCACCAATTTGAAGGTATTACAGAACAAAGTGTCACTGGCAGAGATAAGAGATAAGTGCTGGCCTCTGTTTGAGTTTGTTCTGTCTACGCAGGACATTCCAGGAGCTACGCAATGTGACGTCTCACAGAGGGGTGTCACATTTCAGAAAGGAGCCAAACCACAAGAACTCTTTTCCTGGTTGGAGATGATTACCTGCAAACATTAACTAAATGTAAGCTGGCTTGTAAGATAAAGGAGGCAAACACGAAGGAGCAATTCATTTCTCAGAAATTAAAATAGAAACCAAACATTTGTTTTCCCTTCTGGCTAAATGTGCTATACTTATTATACTGCATATTATTGTAAATTCAGTTTCTCAGAAAAATAGAATATGACAGAAATGTTAAGAAAAATTGGGGTGGGATACAGGCACACATGCAAAAGGAATAACTGTAATTACTATAAAATCTGTTGAGTATTGTCAAGAAGAAGATGAGGAACTCCAAACCCAATAATGCAGATGAGCTGAAGATGGCTATTAAAGCAACCAGGGCTTTCATAACATCTCAGGAGGGCCACATGGTGATCTCCATGACACTCCACATTGATGCAGGAATTCATGCATATGAAGTTTTTGGCCTGAATTACTTTAATAAATTAACTTTGCATTGATATTCACGTTTATTGATATGCTCTGGTCATCTCTTTCTTCAGTTTCATTATTTTCTTTTATTATAAAATCTTTTCACCCCTTTTGTTTCTTTGCTTTCTCTAAGATGTACCACACAGGGATTGTATGAGATTTGCAAATTTTTATGCAATGAAGTCATGAATGAACCTCAGACAAAAAGCAGCTCAAAATGCTGCTGCCAGCAGAATCGCAGTAGCAGCAATGAAGAAAAGCTCATTAAACATTTTTAGGATTCTCTGTTGCTCATATGCATATGCTACCAATTATCCAAATGCAGACAAAAAGTCCCTGAAATTACACCCTAAACCCAATAATGACACTGGTCTGGTTGGTGAATCCTTAGAGAGTAGCAGATAGTGCCCTGACACAGCACAGCCATGGCTGACGGAGAATGAACAAAGGTTGAGGTGATGAGTACAAACTGTGCACACAGGCTGGAAACCTGATATTCCAGCTCCTGGCTCGTGCTGAGCTTGCAGGGGAGGGAAGAGTGCGTGCCTGTTTGTGATATCGACAGCTGTGAACATTAAGTCTCGCACAACACACAGGACAGTACGATGCATTTGTGTATGTCTGCTCTGTATACCTGCACCACAATTAATCATTCGCAACTAAACTGTGGCAGTGCAGAGCCAAGCTTTCTCCTTCAGCAGGTTATGCTAAATGATGCACTTATATGAGATATGCATTGTGATTAGGAAGCAAACAGGAAAAGGATTTAGTTTCATCGACTAAAGGAAGAAAGTGGTAATTGTGGTCATGCACAGGGCAGTGCAAGGCCTCTGTGGGCTGCAGCTGACCCAGCACTGTCATGTGAAACCCTGGGCACCAAGCTCCAGTGCTCAGCTATGCTGTCACCCCCTCCAGGCATGTAGAGAGCACTGCCCTTTTTCGAGTAGACAGTGAGTAACTGCCCTCCTAAGCTTTGCAAAGCAGCTTAGGAGCTCCAACTCAGTCCACTGTGCTTCACACGTGTGAATCATTCTGACTGCCATACAAACACATGCGGGACTGGCTGTGCACACTGGCTGGTTCCCGTGCATGTTCATGCTGAGGTAGGCGGGCTTGTGCCTGTGCAGACTCTCGCGGACAGCAGCTGGGATGGAGCTGGTCGCAGTCCCTCCCACTCAGCTGCACGGAAACACGTTTTTCTCTCTGGAGCACAAACTCACCTGCAGAAAAACATGTCGGACGCACACAATATTCTGCCCCTCTGCTCGTCATGCTTTCCTTAGGAAAGGGTGGGGGCTGGTGTTCTAGCAAATGAGAGCCATGTGTTGGGAGAAGCTGGCAGCATGTTCCTGAACTTGTGAGCTGGAAACAGAACACTCTCCTTATGACACATAGATTCCCATTTAGATCCCCCAGACAGGCACAAATCAAATGAGAAATAATTAGTTTTGTTTACTTTCCTTCATTGTTCTCCAAAATATTTTGTAGCCAGGGTGAACTACCACATCAATTAGAACACCAAAGGAAGAAACAAAATGTGGTCAATCTAACCCACAGAACAGGATTTTTATTATTATTAGCATATACACAGTGTCTTGCTCTTTCATGTCTTGGTATGTCATATCATTACATTTTAGATTTTAGGTGATAGACCAACACAAAGTAGCTAATAATTGTGAAGAGGAAGCAAAATGACATATGGTTGTCTAATTTTAAAAGTAAGTATTGGAAGTGTGGCCTTCATTTGTATTAAGCCCTCCTGAGTCAAGATGTCGACAAGGCCATTCTCAGAAATGATTTGCTTCTTCAATCTTCAATCTTCTATTCCATTTTAGCTCAGGCTGTTTGTTTAGGGTCGAAGATGATCCTCTGCCCCAATTTTATGTTTTTTGCAGTTTATAGCAGTTTTTTTTCTTTGACTGCCCTGTATTTCGCTCCTTTAAGCTTGCCATTATGTTTATTCAGCTTCCCCGTCTCTGCTAAAGAAAAACAACCCTACTGCATGGCACAGCCGCTACCATGTTTCACAGTGGAGATGTGGTGTTTAGGGGGATGTGCAACATATGTATGCTGCACAACTAATAGCTGACCTGTTAAAAGATTCTTCCTCCTGATCTCAGCGGCTCCTCCAGAGTACCCTTGGTGTCTCTTGGCTTCTTCTCTGATTAATACTCTCCCGTCAGTTTAGGTGGTCAGACATACAGTATCTTGGTAGGTTTACAGTTCAGCAATACTCTTTCTTTTTTCAGATGATAAATTCAACGTTAAGCTTTCATAACGTTCCATAACGTAACCCTGATTTAAACTTCCCCATATTATACCAGCTTTCTACCTGTTTGCTGTGTTCCTTGGTCTGACTGTTTCTTCGCTAATGTTCTCTAACTAACCTCTGTGGCCGTAACAGAACAGATGAATTTATTCTTAGAATAAAGAACACACAGCTAGACTTTTACAAATAAGGCTGAACTTTGGAGGCAATTAGTTGCACTGGATTTTATTTAGAGATAGCAGAGTAAAGGGGGCTGAGTACAAATGAATGGCACATTTTTGGGATTTTTATTTAAAAGTTTGGTCTATAAAATCCTAATAAAATACATACATGTTTGTGGTCCTAATGTAAGAAAAGGACACCATGGGTTGGAATACTAAGTTAGTCTTGATGCTTCTTGTAAAAATTTAACTTGGTTTTTTTTTTTCTAAACCTTGGTTTTGGACTTAGCTACAGGATAAATGTATATACCTTTATCTCACCACTTTCACTCTACTCCCACATATTCTGCATGCCCTTCCCACTTAGCTGGACAGAAAGGACATGAATCATTTCCATAAATGTATAATTTTAATCATTTGCCACTGCTTACTGAGACTTATCATACTCTATAAAAAAACATCAAATGAGTTATTTCCAAACTTTTACATATCTTATTTGACGTTTCCGCCTGGATGTTAAATGATTATTCAGCAAAACTGTGACCGCCAACGTATTTGCAAATTGTATGTTTCATCCAAAAAGTTCCGATAAAAAGCGACTTAGAAACCTTGCTATCAGATACTGACTCTACAACCACACAATCCTCTGAAACTTTCACATGCATAAACAGCTCTACATGTAAATGTGTTCACTGAATGATAAAAGTCATGAAAAATGTAACCTAATTTCAGAGATCCATTCTGCAATACCTATTCAAACACAAAATGGTTAGTAACTTATTTATAAATTAACAAAATGTATGTATTTAACCTTACAGTGCAAAAGTATCCACCCTCATTAAAGTTTTTTTCACATTTTATTTTTAATCAGGATTTTATGTGATAGACCAATACAAAGAGGTGCATAGTGATGAAATGGAAAGAAAATGATACATGGTTTCAATATGTTTTTCTAAAATAATCTAAAGACTGATGTGCACTTTAATCTGATTTCCTTAAAATAAATCTGGTGCAACCTGTTCACAAAAAGTCACCTAATTACTAAATAGAATTTGCCATTGCAACTATAAAACATGGTGGTGTCATAATCCCTTTCCAACAAGAGAGAGACCCAAAACATACAGCCAGAGCTAAGATTGAATGTCTAGGGTTAAAGCATATTCATGTGTTTGTTAGCCCAGTCCAAGTTCAGGCCATGTTTACTACTGATACCCCTAAATAAAATCTAGTGCAACTAGCTGACTTCAAAACTCACCTAATTAGTTTATAGAATCCACCTTTGTCACGGCAAAACATGATGGCATCATCATGCTGTGGGGACGCGAAGCTCACCTTACAGCCAGATCTAAATCTCAATGATGAAGGCATTTTTCATATGTTAGACTGACCCAGTCAAAGTCTTAACTCTTTTTACTCATTGCATTCTGAAAGCAAAAGTTTGCACAGGATTTTGTTTAGGGGTATTAGAGTAAGGGGGCTAAATACACGTTCAGATATTTATTAAGTAAAGAATTTACCTTCCACTTCACAATTATACAACACTTTGTGTCAGTATATTGCAGAAATATCCCAATAAAATACATTTAGTGTGACAAAATGTGGGGTATGAATATATTTGAATGCATCTTCCATATTTTGTATACATGTTGTCAACAACTCATCTCATCTCTTGTTTTGGATTCATACAATGAAGGCCTGCTGTTACGTCAATGCCTCATTTTGTGTAACTTCTAAAACAGAAACCTAAGGCGCTTTGGGTTTTTAGGAAGATTTTTGGAAGCTGTTATTCATTCTTGACATAAAAATGTGTAACAGTCATGAGGTGAGAACATGCTAGACCAAAAGGCAGATGTTTGATTTTGTAATGTCATTCTGACATCTCTTAGCAGCATAGTTACAACTAAAAAGTAACCTATGCAGGTTAACGCACTGTCTGAGCTGCATGTGCTTTTCTTTGTGCTTTTATGGTACATTTTTACCTATGTAGGCTTCCTCCTGGCATTCATGAGAGCTGGTCAGAAAATAATTGATAAGATATTCCTTCATGTGCCAAAAATAATGTGAAACTACTAAGCTTGAGGCGACCTGTGTGCAGAATCCTCATGTGAACATTGTTTAACAGCTACAGCTAAATTATTAAATGAATCATGTTTTTCTTCCACATTCACCAACACCAACTCTGTTTTCTTTTTGTCAGACAGGCTCTGAATGATCACCGCCTAGATTACCACAATTACATGTTGGACAGTATCTCTTTTAGCAGCAGAGTGAATCACACACACACTCACACACACACAAGAATACACACTGCTCCTGAGTAACGCAGCCACTGTCCGTGCATGTGTCACGGAGCATGGATACGTCCAACTCAGACCAACTCATGACTGCTGGCTTTGTGAGGTGTGTTTTTGTCACTTGTATCCTACAACCAGCATCACATGTTCTGAAAAGCATTACAGACCTTTTTTGCTTTCTATATTGCTTTAGATATTAAAAACAAACAGATTTAAATACTTTATAAAATTTTTACCTCATGAATTGTAATTGTGTCCAATTTTTTTTTTCCTGCATCTAAACTCTGCAATTTTAAATAAATCTCTTACTCAACTGTACTCAGCAGCATAAATGTTATTTTCCTTAACAATCATGTCTATGCTCTAACTGCTCTGTGTTCTGGGTTATTTTGGTGACTTTTAAAGAACATAATTTGGCCTTGGATAAACTCGGCATAATGTTCCCACATAACCCCAATGTGGTTTAAAAACACAAAGCTGTGTTGTAATGGTCTGTATCGCCCCCTGCTGGCGAAAAGGAGGCCCATCTGTCCTCATTGGTATTCACTCAAGAAAGGGAACCTCATGCAGGAAGCATAAACATACCAATGTTTCTGTGCTTTTCTTCATTCAGGTCATACAATCTTGGAGACAAATCTAAACATATTTAAGTCCTCCTCAGACTAACCACTAACCTTCTTCATAAACACAAGACTCTTGTTGTAAATGCAGGCAAGGCCAGTTAAGTTCCTCCTAATAACAGTGCACAGTTTACAGTCATACACAGCACATTGCATATTCCCTTTTATCTCACCAGTGCCTCAGAGACAGAGACGGGAGCTGGTTTGAGAAGAATGAGGAGGGGCAGGAGAATGGAGGAGGAGGAGGAGGGAGGGGAAGCAGCCAGGCTGAATCTCTTGGTTTTTGCCCCAGGGGTGTGGGCTGCTGCTGCTGTTGCTCTCCCTTTGTCTGAAGACTGATTAACAGCAAAAAAGACCAAAGGGGAATAGATACGGGTTGTGTACCAAAGACAAAAGCACAGACTTACGTTAGGTGCTGTAATGTCGGTAACGCTTTAGGAGGATGTTTTTTTATTATCTTCACCAACTAAAAAATTCTCTCAATCATAAATTTAGAATGATGTCCTGATGCAAAACGGCTGGAAATTCAAAATGTTATTTTTAATAAGAGGAAATACAATTATGACAATATTTTAATTTTCAGGTTGTTCTACTTTCCCCAAGTGGCAAAGAAATCACAAATTGAAAGGCTTATTTCCTCGAAGTATGTGTAACATTGAAATTAGGCAACGTAATATAAAACAGCGATTTCTGTTCATATGTACACCTGAATCCAGGTATTTACATAAACTATATAAAAAGGCACATAAATCTTTTTTCCCACACATCCGACTAAACTTTTCCGGTTTTTGGTCTGTTAGGGTTGGCAAAATTATTTGTATGTGTTATGTGAGGTCAGATGTTTACAGTATATATACATTTAAACAGTTTGGGAAAGCCCCAAAGAGGATATAAGCTCCTGATACGTTAATTAACACTTTGATTTGGTTGGATGCACACCTTTATAACTGTACAGAGTACAGAAGTGGCAGTATCATGATTTGGGGATGTTTTGCTGCAGGAGGGACTAGTGCACTTAACATAATAGATTGCATCATGAGGAAAAAACATTATTTGGAAATATTGAAGCTACATCTCAAGACATCAGGTAGGAAGTTAAAGCTTGAGTGCAAATGGGTCTTTCAAATGGATAGCCTGACAAAATGGTTTAAGGACAAGGAAGTCTAAGTTTTAGAATGACCTCCACAAATTCCTTTTCTCAATCCTGTAGGAAACTTGCAAGCAGAGCTGAGAAGTTGTGTGCAAGCGAGGCTGGCTACAAACTGGAGTCAGTTACATCAGTTCTGTCAGGAGGAATGGACCAAAATTCCAGCAAACTACGGAGAGAATCTTGAGAATGATTTTCGAAACATTTCACCAAGTCGCACAGTTCAAAATATTAAGAAAATGAAAATAACGTTTTGAATTTCAAGAAAGTAGTAAAAACAACCTATAAAAAATAGCAAATAGAAATAATTAAGGTCTAACCTTAAAACAACTCAATTCAGTTTCAAATCAGTTTATTAAAGTGCCAGTTCTAGTCATCATACTTGTCATCTTGAGGCACTGTACAAAAACAAGGTAATTCATTCCAGTCACACAGATTCCAAGTCAGGTACATACATTCCCAATTGGTCCTAGCCTAGGGTACATTAAGTATATTGGGACAGCGGGTAATTTGGGACAGGATGAAAAAAAAGGGATTTCCTTTTGCCTTGAAAATTATAGTAAAGCCAAGGATGCTAATGAATTGGCTTGGAGGCGTATCATGTCATTTTTAAGGAAAGGGTGACTTGGCGTTTTACTAGTCCTGACCCAAATCACCAGATTTTTCATTAAAACTGAATTCACATCTGGTTTCAGCTGTATACATATTGAAAAAATGAGTACATGTTTTTTTAACTATGTGTTAGTTGGTGTTACCGTTGTCAGCAAGATGAGGAAGCGGACTTTCCTCTTGTTCTCATTTCACCCCTTAGGATAAAGAGCTCCTGAAATTCCAGGGTAGAGACGGACTTCCTCCACACGTGTTCCTCTTAGCTGCTTGCAGCAACACACTCAGGCATTTGTAGTGTATTTTTAGAACTAGGAACCCTTTGAGAAGCAGTTAAAAGTGTCTAAACTATTACAAGAAACTTACTTGTTGCCTCCAGCAGCAGTGATTTATTGGTAATGTGCTAGAACGACATAGAGAAAGGAGTCAGATGTTTAGATGTTGGAGGGGGTTGTAAAAGACTGACAGAAGAACCAGCAGTTTACATACACTACATTTATTTAGCTTTCAGCGATCAAGCCTTTGTGAGGTCCTGATAGAGTAATTCATAACGCTTGAGCTAAATGAAAGCAAAACCTGTGGATATATTTTAAGGCAAAGCCTTAAAGACACTGCTTCTTTATGAGTAAAATAAAACAATCAGCTAACAAAATACCAGCAAGAGAAAAGTGAACCTGGACAAGTCTGGTTCAATTATATGTGAGCATAAACAGCATGGGAATGTTCAGCCTTCACACCATTCAGGAAGGTCTGTGACCTAGAGCAGAAAGTGCTTTGGTGGGAAGTATGTGGATCAACTCCTGAACAAAAACTCAAACGAAACAGAAGAGTTTGTGAAGATGTTGGCTGAAGCTGGTAAGAAATTGTAATTTTCCACAGTTAAACGACTCCTGTACCAATAAAGGCTGAAATCCTCACATTTCCAGTCCACCCTGGTCCTCTTCATGAACAGTTTCCAGTTTAACTTTGTTGACAGACAATCCAGAAACTTCTACAGTCCCCTCAACATGTCTCAGAAGTTTTGTTGCAGATAAAATACAAGTTAAGTCGGCTGTAAAATAAAAGTGAACGAAAACCATGATAAACACAAACATATAGTCGTACTTTCATCGTTTTACAGTAGCTGTACTTAGCAGTAGTGCAGTCTGCAAACTTTCTGCAACACTTAATGACGTATTTTATTGAAATGCAGAAGTTGGTTGGTTGTAAGGGTAATTTCAAGTTAAATCAAAATTCACAACATAATAATAAATAAAATTAAAAAAAGTGACTTTAATATTTTATTTGACCGAGTTTGAACTTCGCAGTTAGGCCAACAATTATCAATGTTCCTGGCAGATTTACATTTAAAGTAATATTTAAACCTCTTTCTTCTGGCCGGAAGTGATATTAACAATTATACACTGTTATTTTCAATAAATTTGAATAACCGTTCCACTGAGGCTTGTTTGTCAGATTAAGAGTACCTTTTGAACATAACAGTCTTTAAGCAGGTACTAAACATACTTTTCATTAAGCCCACATTTCGGTATTGTTTATTTTCTTATTGGTGTGATGTTGCAATTTTTTGAGATAGAAAACTTTGCTTTTACCAGGTGCATTTACAATTTTTAGAGCCCACGTATGCTTATCAACGGTATGAATGGCATTTTTATTTTAGCAGTTATATATTTATAAAGGTAAGCAGGGGAGTACAGGTACATCTAAAAAGTTAGAATATCATGAAAAAGTTCGGTATGTTCTGTTACTCATTTCAGAAAGTTAAACGTATTTTATATAGATTCATTACACATAGTAAAATATGTTAATCATTAATTTCTTGGCTTTCATGGCTTACAGAAAATGAAAACCCAAGATTCAGTGTCTCTGAAAATTAGAATATTGTGAAAAAGTGAAGTACTGAAAACTCATAATGTCACATTCTAATCAGCTAATTATCTTAAAACATCTGCAAAGGTTCCCTGAGCCTCTAAATGGTCTCTCAGTCTGGGTCAGCAGGTGACACAATCATGGGGAAGACTGCTGACTGGATAGATGTCCAGAAGATGGTCATTGACACCCTCCACAAGGAGGGTAAGCCACAAAAGGTCATTGTTAAAGAAGGCAGTTGTTTATAGAGTGCTGTATCCAAGCATATTCCTTGAAAGTTGAGTGGATGGAAAAACTGTGGTGATAGGAAGAGGTGCAACAACAAAAAGAATAACTAAAAACGAGTGACAAAAAAATTTAGCTTCTTCACCATTTTCAATTTTTTTTAGATGTACCTGTAAAGCTGATTTTTTAATTCCCTGACAATTGAACACTGTTCAGTGAAGCAAATGCATCACAACACATTTACACTGAAAGCAACCATTGTGAGCTCCTTTTATATTGTGTTATAATAAATCTGAAACTCAAGGGCTTTTGCTAATCAGTAACTAACTAAATACCAACATAAAAATGAATTCTTTAGGGTTACCCATGTTACTTAAATTTTTTAATGTTTTTTTTTTTTCTTGGTATATGTCTAGATTTTACTTGTTTTATGCTGAAGGGACCCAACAGTCCTCAGAATAAATAAAGTTAATCTTCTTCTATCTTAACAGGTCATGGACCTCTGCTCCCAGATCAGGTAATTACATCTGTGGCTTAACCTAAAAATCAGACAAGATGATTCTCCTGTGGGTTCCGAGGTCCTAAAAAAACAATAATAATGTCAGATACAAAATTGTGAAATGTTTTTATTTTCTTTTGTGAGGAATTAAACACAATAATTCTGCTCAAGTTTGTGTAACAACTTTTAGAGACTTACAGAGTAACTCTGCTGTTGCAGCTCATAGATCCAATCGGCACAGGTAGAGGCAATAAGGAAGTATAAGGACTTTGCTCCAAAAACGCCTTTAATCATGTGCAGGTCTTATGATGCTGCGGAAGTATCTCTGTCTGGTTGTCACAGGGAACAGGCACTTCATGACATCTGCAAGGTAACAGTTCATTTAGAATATCCTCTGGAATAATGATTAATAGCACCGTATTGTCTCTTAAATTTTGATTATTAGTTTAACAGTATGCAGTTTCAATAAAATAGTGTTAAATAGAGTTAAAATGCGTACTCAAGGTGCCAGGCTGGGAAAGTGAGTTGTTCGCAAAAATTCTGACTAAAAAGTTTACTGTTTTGTTAAAAATCTTTGTTTTGTATGCTGTGCGATTGAATAAAATTGGGAAGATTTGTCCTGCTTTGACTTGACTATGGAATGGGAAAGGGAACTAAGGCGCAGCCAGTCATTGAGGAGTCTCTCCTCACAATCTGACAAGGCGATCTGGACAGATGCAGGACTTCAGGACAGGACGATATCTGTGTCCCAGTTAGTGGCCAGGTATGAAAAACATCATCATTGCCACTTCTTTTGTCCCTGTGATAAATTAACATGCTATGAAATGTTAAAAAAGCATGTCAAATTTGGTAATGGTATATCATTAGGTATCAAAATACAGTGAAAAAAGGTACATTCAGTCAAGCTGCTCCAGAGGATAATTTTCAAGGAAAGACAAAGAAAGCACCAAAGGAGGTAAACATATTTGTCAAGTAATCAGGCAATCAGAGAAAATAATTACTTCAGTCATGCCAAAGCTATTGTTTCTTGCAAAAAAATTTTTCAGATGACTCCATCTTTCCTGCAAAGTAGGGAGACTGATCTGGAGTCTCTGCTGAAGAGAAATGAAGAGTGGGAACAAGCTCGGGCCAGAGCCACTCTGACCCGTAGTAAATCAGTGGGTAGCCTACAAAACAGCACCGGGTCCATAGAGACCCTGAAGGCTCTTTTTGAGTCAAAGGCAACGGCACCTCTGAAACCAAAGAGCGGCTTTAGACCTGGAAATGTAGCATTAAGTTACACTGCAGACATGTCAGTGATGAATGGAGAAGCTGTGAATGTGCAGAGTGCTGCAGAGGAGCAGATAAAACCTGCTAAAAAGGAGCCAAAAGATGATTATCTGACTCAAAAGGTAAATGCAATTACTTTTCTAATGCTATATTACAAATTGTTGTACTTTGTAAAATAGAAGTGTTAAGAATGAAAAATTTCTTCTGTTGTTCTGCTTTTGAATACCCTCAGAAATATAACTAAATTGCATTTATTCTTCTAGTGTAGGTTTGTCTAAGGGGCTACGTGTGTAACATTTTGGAAGTTTAAAAAAATAAGCTTTTTTTGCATGCAAACGCTTTCTTTTTCTGTTACTGTTCAAATAGTAATGCAGTGCCCTAATCACCCTAACTTTTAGCTCCCTCCACAGATTTTCTTTTAGATTCAAGTCATGGATTGAAACGGTGATTGATCTGGGGCTTAGTTGTATTTTTATTTATATTTTAACACACTGTTACTTTTTAATTGATGACTGGATGATCTAAAAAGTAATCACATAACACCCACTCTACACTTTGTTTTCTTGCACACACAGCCTGCACCCACAGATTACATGTATGTGAAGTCAGAGAAGAGTAGGTGCTTTTCTATAAACTCATCAGGAAACATAACATATCCATCAAATGGTGGTGCAGTTCCCAGTATAAGACAACCTCATTAATGTCAGTGATGAAACCCGCTCATGAAAGAATTCACATAACTGTAGCTTTAGGGTGGATTTAGAGTTATACTTTGCATCGTTGTCCAGCAGTCAATACTTTTCCATGCAGAATTAGCAAAAACAATGACTAAATAAAAGGATTTAACCATAAATGATCCAAATGGGCTCTTTCTAGCTGATACTCATTTTTGCTGTTCTTTGAGGGTCTGACCAGCCGATTCTGATTTTGACCGATTTTTTTATTCGTATGACTTCAACATATAAAACAGAAAATGTGCTGCAGGTTCTTTAGTAGTTAGGAAGTAGGGATAGTAGTTTTGAATCGAACTGAAGAGGAGGAAATAACAAGAATAGATCAATTTATTCATCATTAACATCATAGTGTTATTGGCTTTGATGCATTTAATGTATATGGTAAAAAAGTACTTGACCTGTTGATCACTGATCAGAGCCAACCGAGGGTCCGATCGCTGGGAGATGATTTGGTGCGTCTCTAGGTGAAACCATTTACTGTTCCTGAACCATTCACCCATACTATCTATATCAGAGATCCACTGATATGAAAGTTTAGGCCAATTTTCAATATCTGATATTAATGTTGCTATTATGGTTAATAACTAATATTTACCACTACTATTTTATTATATATATATTTTCCTTGCCATTTCAACAGCATGAAAAAACGCTGACAGTGCTTCTCTACTTTAACATGCTGGCCATACTGGCTTTGCTTAGTTGATTACCCCACAATGCTGCCCTGCATCATCATCCTCACTCTCACATGTTCAAACAAATAACACATGGCCAACCCCCTCCGCGTCCCCCTACAAAAACACACACACAAACAGCAAAAATATGGAAATAAACATTAGTTGTTAATATTGGCCCCATTTTACTTATTAGAGCAATACAGACAACATATGACTACATCGATTGATTCTGATATTAATCCCTAATCCAAACAAAGCTAATTGTGGCCCAAGTACTCATTAAGTCTTAAATAATTAACATTATTCTTTGAAGATAAAATGACAAAAACAGCTTGCAGACACTGCTCCACCGACGCATAGGTGCATTAAAGCTCTTTAGAAAGCTAACAGGTCTGCTTTCTGCAGTGGCTGCACTTATTTCTTCTAATTTCATAAAACAGTAAGACATCCAGTTTATCAGGAGGGCTTTTGTTTGACACCTCCACAGTTGCACAGACAGACTGTAAGCCTACTTATTAGCAGGGATGCTTCCCTATTTCTCTCTCCAGGTGGTGAATCAGACCCAGACGGAGAGGAGAAAAACAATAGCAGGCATTGATTTTGAAAAGGTTGCATCATCTGAGGCTGGTGAGTTCTACTTAAAATATATCCATTAAGATGTATTAAAGTTTCCCCACTAAACAAATCACCATTTTCAGTTCAGTAAATATGGAAATCAGGGAAAGTGTTTTTCGCATAATGGAGCAGCTAAGGTCAAATTTTTACCTCTTTGCTAATCAAGTGCAAGATAAAGGAAAGCAAGACTGGGTGGCAATAAAATCAAAAAGCTCATCAATAACCTGCATATGACTGTAAATAAACCATGCACAAGTGTATGCATAATTTACACACTCAGGTCAAAATCCAGTAGATAAGAAAGAGCTTAGGTTTCACATATTTCCTCATGCATTGTGGGAGTGTTCTGACTCCATTTATATGAAAATGCAAAAGGCACTTGAGTTATCAACTTAGATTTGAATAAAGGAAAGAATATGTATTTTGAAGCTGTGGATTTTATCCATAAAAGTGGACGATATCAGATGTCCACACGGTGACAGCAAAAGCTGTGATTGACTCAACCTTGTGTGGAAAAGAGGTGTCCACTTTAGAGAGGGACAGAAATAGCTGCCAAGCAACAAGTTCTGAATAAGTATAGGAGGGTGAAACGGTCAGCTGTCTCCAGGACAGATGACCTAGAACCAAGGAGCAGCAGAGAGAAGCAGACGCTTTCTTACATGAGATAAACCAAAAATAAATCCAGAAGATTTTAAACACAAAAACTAAGATGATAGGATCTAAGGAACCATAACCTATTCAATACCTGTGAGTATAAATTTGTTTTTTGACAGGAATGGACTGAAAATACGGCACTTGAACCATTCTTCCTTTCTTAATAACATGCTTCCAAGGAGAAAGACTTTCTTGTAATCCTTTAAAGCCTTTTTGTTAAATCGACACTAATGCATTCTGAAGGGTTTTAAAAGATCTTTTTCTTGGACATCGTCCGCTTCAGCTTACTTAACTCTGACCTATGTTTGACTTCTGAAGGCAAATGGTTGTCCTGGAGTTTATTTAGGAGAACCAGAGTAAAGAGGACTGCATACAAAAGCATGCAACACTTCTCCAATTTTTATTTTCTTTAAAATTTCAAGACCATGTATCTTTTTTTCTGCTACATCACAGTTATGAGCTAATTTATTGTCACATAACATCCTAATAAATACTTGTTTTAACAGGATAAATGTGAAAAAGTTAAAATGTTTTGAATACATTGTCAAGGTACAGTATAACACAAAAAAACTGGTCCCAAACCCAAGGGAGGAACCAGTGATGATTCTACAGATAACAGAACCAGTTTTAAATTGGATCTTTAGAAACATTTTTACCAGCAGGCTCTTAGAAAGACGCTCACATTTTCTTAGTTGAATGTCTGAAAGCACCAACACCAGCACATTTTTGCAGACATGAAGCTGTGTTTTAGCTTGAGCAAGATCAGAACAGTAGATTCAATTCTATTCAGTTTATTGACAGATGTGTCAGATGTCTTCCAGATTGTTTTACTTTTTTCCCAAAGCCATACCCTTCAGATACTGTTCAACTGAGGAGTTTAGAATTTTTTTTTTGCATTAAAAATTTCCTGTGTCCTGTCATTTATTTTTAAAACTACAGTGCTAATTATAAAGAAATGCTTTTACAGACCTAGAAAAAGCCTCTTGTAGGATTACTAGAAGGTGTGCCTCATTAAAAGTTAAAGATAAAAAAAGTGTAGTCAGTTAAGTGCAATATTATCCATAGCCCTTGTAGACTTTGATTTAACATAATGTTCATTCTTTGAAAAAACTTTATTGGCATCACAGCTTCTTATAATTTCTGACCAGCTTTTTTGCATGTTTCCACTGGTATTTCATGCAGTCTTTTAGGATGGAAGTTGAAAAGGTTAGAAGGCATCATTGCCATCACCCTAATCTTTAGTTTCTTTGTCAGATTCAAGTCAGGATTTTGGCCGGGCCACTCCAAAACCTCAATTTTACTTTAAGTCAGAAAGAAATTTTTTGGTCAAATTAAAATGAACCTGGATTTGTTATGAATAATTTGAAGCTTGAATGTCCATACAGTGTCCTTCAAATTTATTAGCATTGGGTCAGTTTAATAATGGAGGATTTTGTCCTGTAGCCATTAACATCACAATCAGAATCAGCTTTATTGCCAAGTTTGTGCACACAAACGAGGAATTTGACTCCGGTACACTTTGCTCTTATTGAAGATTGCTTTGATTTTAGTTTTTAACAATATAAATAAATGGAAATAAGAAATATATTTTAGATGTACATATATATACACAAGTGACTTTATAATAGAAGATAATATATTAATTATTTAGTTCAAACGTGTTAACATTAACAGTCATAACATTTAACCCTTTTAACGTATTTCATTCCCTTCTAACAAGTTTAAAAATGAGGAAAGTTAAACCATTATGTATTCTTATCCTATTTTGTTAGGAGATCCTTCCTGCCAACAGCCATCACCATCCACAGCAACTCATTGAAGAAACCTGAATAATATGGGTTGCAACATTTAATTTGCCTTTAGAATTATAAAGAACTAAAAAATCTCTTTTACCAGAATCACTAGTGCCACAATTATTAAGGCCCCTGAATATTCCAAGAAAATTACTGTAACATTTTTTGTTTTGCTTTTTATTTTTTAATTTGATCAGAGCTTCTAGAAATGTTTTGTGACAGAGATGGCAATTTCTCATTGCCACTCTTCAAAATGGGTTATACAGGCAAACATGCAAACCAGGCAGATTTGTGTTGATCTTTATTGATACTACAAGCAATTCAGTTCAGTTTAATTCAGTTCAAAATACTTCTGTTTTTACATTCTGTTTTCAGTCACTATATAAATGTCCTAAAAGTTGGATTTTTCTAAACCTTTCTGTGTTCGATCATGCTGTTGCCATAAGTCTCCGTATTAGTACTTCAATTTAAACTCAACTGTGTCTGCTTTTATTTACAAAGAGATTATTTACTACTGTTTACGACTGCACTTCTACTTTTGTTTAGCTTTAGCTGTTGGGATCCACTTGTGCTTTAACTGTCAGTATGTGTATTACTGGAGTCAGGTAGCTTTCCTGCTCCGCCACAAGAATACATTTATAACTCAGCCACATGACAGCTGGTAAATATCAGCTCAGGAAGCACTCTGAGTAGGAACCTAAATTAGTACCTGCTAACAAACTTTGGTGGCGTAAACATTACCACATGAGAATTAAGCATTATATTACCAGATGACTCACTGTTTGGATTCCTCTTTAGTCAATTGCATCGCTCACCAGGCCTTTTTCTCCTCATGTTAAGCACAATGTGTGTTAAAATTTCAAGTTTGTGCATCTGATGTCTCTGCAGATGAAAGGAAGTGGTCAGCTGCAGACTTCAGAGACAGCTCTTTCATCCAAATCAAAGAGATATTGTCTGTCTCGGTCAAAGCAATGTCTGCTCTCTATATGTCAAAAGTGGCAAATCAGGAATCGGCAAACAGTCCTTCTAAAGTGGGAAAGGTCAGTTTGTTAATTATCTGGGTTTTTTTTTTTTCATTTGAGGTCAGACTTAACTAGTTTTAGTCATACATCTGAATATCAATATCAACGTCTATGAATAGATTGTTCTTTGTTTAATGATTGTGTAATTTATATTATTCATTCGGTTTGCATATCTACACTAAAACATTATGTATATCACCTGTAACATAATTTATGACATTACCTGTTTGTACTTGTATCAGCAAACAGTACAAGTACTGCTATGAAAGCTTCAGATGGTGTATCAAATGTGAAAAAGCACAAAACTCCAAATTTACCCTCATATTTTAAGAAAAATGTCAATATAAAAGACATTTAGAATGCTAAAATTAAAAACCTAATTTTTTTCAGAAATAGATATTTTATAGATATTGAAATTTTTGGCAACTCTTGTAAAGATGTCCAAGAAGACTTAACCTGTTTTAGACTATTGTCAAAAAATTGCCACAAACTGTGTCCATCCCAGTTGCATGGTGGTGTAGTTGGTAGCACTGCTGCCTTGTAGCAAGAAGGTCCTGGGTTCGTCTCCCAGCCAAGGGTCTCTCAGCAATGAGTTTGAATGTTCTCGCTGTGCATGCATTGGTTCTCTACAGGTATTCCGGCCAGCCTCCCACAGTCCGAAAACATCACTGTTAGGTTAATTGGTTTCTCTCAATTTCCCTTAGGAAATTGAGAGAAAGTGAATGGGTGTGTGCAAGTTTGTGTGTCTCTGTGTTGCTTTGAGATAGACTGGTGACCTGTCCAGAGTGTACCAGTTCCCCCCATCACCCTGTACAGGAGAAGCAAGTATGAGTAATGGTCTGTTCTTACCTGGCTGTCTGTTGATATGTATACTAAACATACCAAGAAGCACTTTGCCTCCATCTAGTAGTCAGAATCTGAACAAATGTATGTTTTACAGGACTAGCCTGTATATAAGATATTGTGGTGTTGGAGCAGAATACAATGTGCCATGTTTTTGTTGTAATTCTGTTTCAAAGCCTTTTTTATCAATAGCAGTTTCAATAATACATTCTACATACCTGAGACTGAACATTTTTTTTGGTTACTTTTTGCCCAGTTATACCTAGTGTCACTAGTTTGCATCATACCTAAATTTGATATTTTTGTGCTGTTTTGAAATGAACAACTTTTGTTTAAGTTAGCATTTACTTAACAGCAAAACACAACACATTTATTTTATATATATGATTGCAAATAAATTCAGACAAAACATTTTTCGTTCAAATCTAACCTCAAATTTGAGTGAATTTATTCTGTAGGGGGAATCCTAATAATTTCTGTAAGATAAATATAATCGAAGCCCTTTTCTTTGCAGTTGATAGTGTACTTTTTAAGTTGATGAATATCTAGTAAGTAATAATTTCCTTCTGTTTTCCTGGGGCGTAAATGTAATGAAGTAAAGTCTGGCTGTGGGATAGTTTTCTATTTTCACATAAGTGTTGTTTCCTTTCAGGAACAGGCTCAACCACGAGATTCTGGAAAGTGGGGAAAACTAACCAAGGTAAAGCATAGATTCTCCAGATTTTATTTAATGATTTGGTTGGTAGAACTGGTTAATTTACCCTATCACAATAACATAAACCCTTTATCCAGAGTTATCTTCCCTTAAAAGCACTAAAACCAAAAGTGACTCCTTGTTCTGGACGTTGCAACATGCACAATTGCTTCTGAAAGAAAAAAAACAATCCTGATGGTCACTCACTCCTTACATGTTCACTGACCAGGCATGACATTATGAACACTGACAGGTGAAATGATTTTGGTAAAATGTGCAAACATAAGGATTTGAGATCCAATCATGGAACAGTGGTGAACAGGATCCTGGGTGGTCAAAGCTCACTGATGCAGATGGGGAGAGAAGCCTGGCCAACATGGTCCGATCCAGTAGATGAGCAATAATGGTTGTTCTGATAGAAAGGTATCAGAATAAACTCTGCATCACAGTTTTTTGCATATGGGGCTGTTGACCAGTCAGCTTCTGACCTATATCCACCATCGACGAACCAACAAGAACTGGATCATGTCAATGGAAGAAGTTGTCCTGG
The DNA here is from genome assembly GCA_036173005.1 of Crenichthys baileyi. Lineage (NCBI taxonomy): Eukaryota > Metazoa > Chordata > Actinopteri > Cyprinodontiformes > Goodeidae > Crenichthys > Crenichthys baileyi. The sequence continues at coordinate 1,112,207 of JAHHUM010002603.1, forward strand.
TTTGATGAATCATGCCACTAATATGGATGTTGCTTTTGATGTACCACCTACATAAGCACTCTTGCAGAACATATACACCTTTTCATGGAAGCAATGTACCCTGATGGCAATCGTTTCTTTCTTCAGTATGATACAATTTGCCGCAAAGCAAAGCACAGCAATGAGTTGTGGGTGACTTGACCTTCAAATTCCTTAGTTGTTGAGTATCTGTGTGATTTGCAAATTCAATACATGGAAGTCCAGTCTCATAATTTACAGTAGCTTACTTAAAAGATCTGCTGCAAACATAATTAAATAATATTATTCCCAATCAGCACATATTTAACTTTTTTTTTTGGCTGTATTTGTTGTTGCAACTCCAAGGTTTTTCCCTTTATTTCTCGAGTTCACCTAATCCATTGGCACCAAGCTTGTGGAAAGATATGCATGCTGCCTGAGTTTGGTAGTAATACATGGCTCCCACGTGTCTGTTTGTCTTGACCCTAACCCGTCCTCTGGAGCATGGCTTTCGTTGAATGGCTATTTCTGTCAAAAAGATGGAATTAGTAAAACCAACATTTTATTCTTTTAAGATGAATGAAGACTCCCAACACAGAAAAGATGTCCTCCCATCACAACCACCAGAAGAGCATCAAACAGGACTGGAAGACATTTCTGTTGCACAAGCTGAACAGTTAACTTCATCTCAACTTTCCAGGGAAATGTTATACCAACAGCGACAGAAAAGCGAGCTGAGGCGGCTCCTGAAGCATACCTGCCCAGAGTTAAAAATGCTGGATGATGTTGTGGATGAGGAGTTTGCTGAAGTTTTGGGCTCTGATATGGAGCCTGGTGGTGAAACCGGATACGAGGGAGAGGTTCTTTCAAGATGCTTGATATTTGAAAACCGTGGCCACAGCAACACCCCCCCAAATATCTATATGGCAGAGAGAGCAGTGGAAAGATGGGATTATAGTAAAACATCAACTGTTTTTGAAGGGCTTAAAGAGGAACCTTACACTAAGAATTTTGAAGGGATGATGAAAAGTGATAAATCTCCTTATTTAATGCCAGATTTTAACAGAGAGGTTGAGGAAGATATGGTAAAAATAGATGTTAAGGGGAACAGAGAGGTGTTTGAGAATCAATCTTCAAGCTCGTACAAGTCAGATGAGATTCATGGAAAAGTTCCTATTGGTTTGAAAAAGAAAAAGATAGTTGAAAAAAGAATTAAAGAGTCAGAAATATCTTCTGCAGACAACATACAAAGAAATAACAAAAGTAGGAACAGGGATTCAGAAGAAAAACTGATGAGTGTTAATGCTGTTGGACAAAGTACTGAAAATTACACTTCTCGTAGTGAAGCATTTCCCAATCACAATCCTCCACTGGAGGAAGATTCATGTTTCTCTGATTCAGAAAGAAAAGGTGAAATGATAAATACAAATGCAGCTTTTTTGCAAAATAACCCTTTCATTTCCACAAACATTGAAAGAGAGAAATCATACAGCCATGTTTTAAAAACTCAGAATCAAAGCAGTGTAGCAGGTGAAAACTATCCGACTGCCAACGTAAAGAACAGAGCACATCTGTTTGAATCTATGCCGTTTGACAAAATTAGACATCAGAATCAGGATGAAATTGAGACACTGGTGGAAAATATTAAAGAAACTTTACATTTTCTTCATAGTGTAAAAGCCATACACTCAGATGGGGCAATTATTGAGGTAAACGAGACAATGATCGCCAAAAAGACAAAATTTACAGTATTGGATGGGGGACCTGAGATAAAACATGATGAGGTGGCCGAAGGTGGTGCACAAAACTTTATAGTCCAGCTGCTACCACGGGTAAACCTAAAACCTCATATCACGTACCTAAAGGAGGATAGTAAAGGGTTTATGGATGCCACGGTGGTTGATGCACTGGCTCACCAGCATCGATTCAGTGCAAACAAAGACACTGAGTTAAAAACTGCCAGTGTAGTTCAGATGATTGAGGATATTCTCAATCAGGACAACTCTCTGAGAAAAGGAGTGATCATTCAAGAAGATGCCAGAAAAAGTGCAGAGGTAATCGTTTATTCCCTCTACAAGTACATTGATGAAGAAGATGTGAAGAGTTACAGCCCTCCGAAAAGTGCAGAGCATGATGAACCTGAGGCAGATACAGGATCAACATCAAGGAGTCTTCAAGACCAGTCTGGGTCAGGGTCAATCAGGGGTAATGTGAAATTGTTCAAAAGTTGTATTGAAAAGGGTGACTTGGAGTATTTAAGATCTCTTCATGATGACGAACCCACCATTCATAAGAGTGAAAAAAATCAAACAGCTTTCAGAGTGGATGATGAACCTTACCATCAGCAAATAAGTAATCCAGCTGAAGAGTGTACCCAAGTGGATGTAAAAAGACTAAAAGGCATGTTCTCTGAAGGTAAAAGTCCTGGTCATGGTAACTGTTTCAAATCTTCTGCAATGTCATCTGGAAAAAGTCAATCTTCTATAGGATGCAATAATGGAGTATTCTTACTTCCACAGCCTAAGAATAGTTTTACCACATGTTTCGCTCAAGATCCTACAGAAGTTGTAGTTAATTCTGAGAGTCAAACTGATAACAGGGTTCACCAAGCTCAGATAGCAGAAGTTGTGGATGGAACTGATGAGATTTCTGAAACTAAAACTACAACTCAAAATCTTTACGAGGCTGAAAATGATGCCAAAACCTTATCTGGGTCTTTTGAAGAAATCCATACAGAAGAATTGTCTAAAATACCCATTGTCAATGTCACAGCAGATATTGTCACACTGTCAAGAACAGAAGAAGAATCACCTCCAGAAAACACAAATCCAAAAGTGGAATCACACTTAGAAAAAACTAATCAACCTTTATTAGCCCAAGAATTTATCTCAGGACTTGAATCAGACTGGCAACACAAAAACACAGAAACGGCCTATGAAGACGTTATGAAGAAAGTGCAAACTGCTGAGACCTGCAAAACAATAAGTAAAGAAACTACAGAATTAGTTCAAAAAGAAAACATCAAAATTACCATGGTCCCTGCCCAAAGTTCAGAGGCAACACCTGCACAAGAAGAAGAGGAAGTTTGTTATCAGGGTTCAGTCCAAACAGCCTTGGATTCCTTGCAGAAGTCCAAAATCAATGTCACTAGAGGTGACTTTAGAGCAGCTATGATATACAGGCAGTTTCACAAATCTAATCAGAAAACATCACAAAGTGATTTTCAAAAGCACTGTACTACAGATCCTTGCTTTATGGCTGAGCCTAATTCAAACCAAGAACGAAAGCAAGAAGTGACTTTGGCAAATGTAGAGCCTCCACACCCATCTCAAGAACCGCTAAACCTAGAAGTGACTGTGACAAATGCAAAGACTCAACATCCAACTGAAGAACCGCTAAAACTAGAAGGGACTGGGTCAAATGTGAAGACTCCACAACCATCTCAAGAACTGTTAAACCTAGAACTGACTGTGGCAAATGCGGAGCCTCCACACCAATCTCAAGAACTGCTACACCTAGAAGGGACTGTGGCAAATGCGGAGCCTCCACACCCAACTGAAGAACCACTAAACCTAGAAGGGACTGGGGCAAATGTGAAGACACCACAACCATCTCAAGAACTGTTAAACCTAGAACTGACTGTGGCAAATGCAGAGCCTCCACACCGATCTCAAGAACTGCTACACCTAGAAGGGACTGTGGCAAATACGGAGCCTCCACACCCAACTGAAGAACCACTAAACCTAGGACTGATTGTGGCATATGCAGAGCCTCCACACCGATCTCAAGAACTGCTACACCTAGAAGGGACTGTGGCAAATGCGGCGCCTCCACACCCAACTGAAGAACAACCAACCCTAGAAGGGACTGTGGCAAACGCGGAGCCTGCACAACCATCTCAAGGACTGCTACATCTAGAAGGGACTGTGGCAAATGTGGAGCCTCCACACCCAACTGAAGAACTGCTAAACCCAGAAGGGACTGTGGCAAATGTGGAGCCTCCACATTCAACTGAAGAACCACTGAACCTAGAAGGGACTGTGGCAAATGTGAAGACACCACAACCATCTCAAGAACTGTTAAACCTAGAACTGACTGTGGCAAATGCAGAGCCTCCACACCCATTTCAAGAACCACTAAACCTAGAAGGGACTGTGGCAAATATTGAGCCTGCACACCCATCTGAAGAACCATTAAATCTTGAAGTGACTGCTGCAAAAGCTCAGCCTCCACACCCAAACAAAAAACATTGTATGCCTACTCAAGATGTTATGTCAAAGAAGAGCAAAAGAGTCACTGGCCCTAGACCACCAATTCCACCTAAATCTGAACATTTAAAGGGGAAACAAATAGTAAATCAGCCATCTACCACTTGGCATCCAGAGGGACATAAAATCAGTAATGTGCAAACAGTTTGCCAGGTTGCCCAGCCTTCAGCAACGACATTGGTTTTAAATCAAGAAGGATTTATCAATGAGCCAGTGGATCAGCATGGTGAAGCTACTAAGATGTTGCAACAAATAAAAGAAAAGTCTGAAGTTCAAAGTTTGACCTTGCTCCCAGAGAGTAAGGAAACAGATATAAAAAATCCAAACGAAACTATGGGAAAGAAGGAGATCTCTCAGAACACATCAGGAAATTACAATGTATACGAAACCGATGAAACCCATATAAATTTCCATGAAGCCCGCCAGACATTTGGTGGTAAAATGCAGTCATCAAAAAAGACTGCTCCAGTAAAGCCAAAAAGAGTAAAAAAAATTCAGACTAGTCACAAAACCCAGAAAGACATTACAGAAGTACACACTACAGATGACACTGTCCACATTAAGGCCGATCCATTATCTGACGCCTGTGGAATAGCTGCTGACAGTGCAGACAAACATTACAAGGACACAAAGCAAGAAATCAAAGTTAGGATTAGGGAAAAGAAAGCAAGAATGGAAACAGAGGATGAACGCAGACAGCGACTGTCCATACACATGGATAAGATTGTGAGAGGGAATGTAACTGCAGCCATAAAAATCTCTGAACACTTGAGAAAGCAAGAGGAACTGCAAAGCATTCTAAGTCGTGTAGAAGAAATTCAAAACGACACGAGTGAGGTTGATGTGAGGTCTCTCAGGAGGGTATTTGAAAACGTCCCTGACTGGGTCGTCAGCACAGACAAAAAGAGAAAAGAGACGGTCCAAGTAGAAAGCAAAGACAAACTAATGCAATCACCAGCAGACACAACAAAATGCAAGTCCTCAATGGAGCATGTTTATGGAGATCTTGAACGTGCAAGTGAGGAAATAATAAATCTAAAAGAGCAGACTTTAGCCAGACTTAAGGATATAGAGGACTCCATTAAGAAGGCACTTTTTTCTGTGTCTACATTAAAATCTGACTCGGATATTGCAAGTTTATCAAATCTGATCAAAGAATCCATGGGGGTCGTGCAAGGATCTTCATATTCTGGAGATATCAACAAAACTGAATTAAGCAGAGCCAAACCACAAGAACCACAGGAAAGTCCTCTTCCACAAAGAAGCACATCCACAGGGGCTGCAACATCTCCTGGCACAGATGCATTTTCTACAAAGCAACGGCAAAGTCCTGAATCTTCACCTGCATTCATCTCTATTCAGTCAGCAACTAGGGAAACAGATAAAATAGAGACTGTACAACAGCAAACTTCAATTTGTATGACGTGTCAACTGAACCCAAGGTCAGAAGGAAAATTGTGAACCACCAAGACAGTGACATGCAACAGCCCCGCTCAGGGTAAAAAAAAGTAGACCCCAGGAAAAAAGGGCAAAAGCAAACTTCTAACAACCAACAAAATTGAGAGCTAAGTGTGCTCCAGGTGCACACTGACAGTGAAGGAAACAGTATTGGAGGGACAACAGTGGAAAATTATTAGAGGACTGATAACTCTGGTAAAACTCCGTCTTTCCATCCAAAACCTCCTCTCTTGCTGCTGCTCAGCCAGAAACAATAACAAGTCAGGCGGTAATCAGCCCAGTAACATAATAGCTATCAACATGTCCAGAGGTTCAGCAGTTAGTAAATCAGGTCAATGATTTGGGTATCTGAACAGATACGTTCATTTCATATTTTCACTACATATTCATTATCCACAAAGTAATTATTTGAGTGGTATTTATATTGATCATTTATGAGTTTATTATATTTCTTTGGTTTTGATGTTTTTAATCATTATTGTTGCTACTTCAACATTGAGCTCTTTGAATTTATTGTTCTAATTGCATTTAATTTTTAGAACTTTTGAAATTTCTTTGAGCAACTTTGGAATAAATTTTTTGTGTGAAAATGGCCTTCTGGATATTGAATCTTGGAGTAAACCTTGTCTCATTTTTCTTAGCAGTTTCAACCAGCTTCTCGAGAGATGTGCTCAGCCTGTCTGAAACCAGTTTATCAAATGGAAAAAATCACGGCAGATAAATATATTTTTCATAAAACGTGTTTCTGCTGCAAAGAGTGCAAGAAAAAATTGAGGTGGGATATTAAAATACATTTCACGAGCACTTCTTACTCTGTAGATTCCAAAAATAACTACAGGTAGGCCTAGAGATTGTTCATATCCCTGGCAGCTTAGGTTCAAAGCATTCTTTTAATTTTACCAACATGTTTCTTCTGAATGGAAGCGAAGTAGTATTAACATTTTGGAGTGGCCCAGTCTATGTCTAGACTCTGATAGAGAATCTGTGAAGGTAACTGAAGATTAGGGTGATGGCAGGGAGACCTTCTAACCTTGAAGCTCATCACTAAAGAGAAATCATCAAAATAACAGTGGGAACATGCAAAATGCTCTTCAGCAAGTGTAAGAAGGATTTAATTGTTTTAATGATGATAAAGATTTTTCTAATGATAATTGAGAAGGCTTATGAAGAATCTTTGACATGCTGTTCTTTATTAAATATTGATAAGACATTTTTTTCACTATTAATACTTTTTTTACAGATGTCTGCTTCACCTCCTATCAAAAACAAACTTCTTGATTGGATTAAAATACATTTTAATCAAAATCTGCCAGGGGTATGAATAATTCGGGGCTTAATTTTAAGTTTAGCTTTACATTAGCAGCTAATGTTGTTAGCTTTAGCACTGTTATAGAAGAAAGCATAACAACAAAGCTATGGCCAAATCTGCAACTATTGTTCATGTTTAGGCTACAAACAGCTAGTTTTGTCTTTGCAGCACAGTTGGCTGCTACAGTTCAATAGAAAAGTGGTCATTTAAATCTTTAACATCCCATTGCTTCACAAGAAAGTAGCATTTATAACCTTTTCACTGGATATAAAACCCCGAATTAAGTTTTTGACTATATTTCAGTAATTGCTAATTAGCTGTCAAACAATGCAACTGTCCCTTTCAGTAAGTCTGAATTTCCTGAACATGTTTTTAAAAAGTCAATGAACTATTTCATTGGCTGTACATATAATACACTAGTCAAGGCCATCCTCACCATCTATTTTAATGCAGTGTTGCAAATGCAGGAACTCTGCCTCCATTCATGTTTTCTGTTTTAGATGAAGTTTCTGACAACTTAACAGCCTGGACAATTGGAATTGCTACTAACCTTTACTTCTTTATAGCATGCAAAATTACACACCTCTGAATGGTAAATTCTACTGCATATTTCACTACCAACAACTGTTCAAGCGAAAGGGAAATTACGATGAGGGCTTTGGACACACTCAGCACAAGAACAGATGGCTGTTCAAGAATACCTCCAGCGCGGTGAATGATGAATCTGAAGCGTAAATGTGTAATGTGAAAGTGAGTAACAACACAGGGCAAAAATGATTACTATTATTTGTATTAATGAATTCAGTCATGTATACTGTTAATAACTGTAATCATCTTTGAAACTGTGCTCTCTTTGTATCCTCAGGTGATGAGTGCCAATGACAACACAGAAAATCCTGATGAAGATGTGCTTGAGGCAGCTTGTTTAACAGTGGCAACACTAACAAAGAATTGCACAGGCTTATAAACTGCCTGATGATCAATGTCAGACAACCAATCCTGAGCTCTACTAATAATTTTTTAATATGTTGCAGTGTGTTGAGACACATGTAATCGTCTCTTTATCGGTGGCTCCCTTTTAAATTCAGCTTTATTGTGCTTTTCGATGTATAAAGCCAAAGCAACAGATTACAGTAAGGATAAAAATCTGGGGAGAGCATAAGAGAGAATTTTCATTTCTTGTTGTAATTACCAGATAATCAACAAAAAGGAGGTTTTTCAGGCAAAATGTATGAAGATTTATGAATTAACATTGTACTTTATGTATTTAATTCAGTACATTTTTGCACAGAAAAAAGGTAAACATGTTTTACAATTTGGCTGTTTTGTAATACAGTAAATCATTATCACTACAAATGAACTGTATGTAATCTAACTCCTTGTGTTTCATTTCAAAGAGACTTTTATAAACTGTTGCCTCAATGTTTGGGTTTGTTAGGTTGTATTTTGCAGCTCTGTTTAAAACTGGATCTGTTACTTTGCTCCCAGTGCTTTCAGGTTTATTGTTCTCTCTATTTTAAAACATGAATCAGCTGCTATTTTATAGCCTGTTTTTACTAGACTTCACTTTATCCAACCAAGCAGTCTACCATACAGTTGGAGGTTTGTGAACTTGCACACTTTCCCTGTAAACTCAAGAAAACATACCGTGACTTTTAGTTAATAACGTCCAGACATTGAAAACAGTTACGTAATGTTCAAAAGGGGTAAAATGAGATCATGTGACAAGAAATAATGCTATATTATTAAGTGTCCCAACATTTGCTATCACAGTAAATTCTCTCTCACAAAGAGCTATTCATTTACTGGCAGCACGTGACCTCCTCTGGTGAGCTAAATGTCAGCTAATATTATACTATAACACTCTTATTTTGCAATAAGAAAGGAAGTAGCTCTTCTCATTGAGCTGGGCAACAACAGATGGTTATAAAAGCATTGAAAATCTAATTAAATCAAATTAAATCAATTTCAATAGACTGGAAATGAATTTAATGGTTTGAAACTGAATTCATGTGCTTTGAAAACATATTTCCTTGTATTAAAAATTCAGTTTAACTTCTTTCATTTTCAGTTCTATAATTAAATTTCAGTTACAAAATTAAGTTTTTTTGTGTCGCATAATCCTGCTCCTTGAGGAAAGCCACAGAGTTTTCAAACAAAGATTCACTGATTTACGTTTCCACATGAGGTTAAACTTACTTTACAGCATTTTGAGGTGGATCAATGGAGCGTACATGAGCTTGGCGGATGTCAATCACCAAGTCAAAGGATTATAAGAAACGTAATGCAAACAAATGATGGACTAACTGTAACACTTATGCTACCTGTAGCTATTAGCTAAAGATGCCAAATTTGCATAGTGTGCCGCCGGTGTGACGTCGGTCTGCATTTTCCGTTCAATGTATTTAACATACAGTAGTGAATGACATTTTCCAAGCTCAGGTACACTTCTCTTGTGCCGCCCAAGGTAACTGCCCATATTCTGAACCATCAGAATCGTGACAGTTTGTGAGGTTTTGAAGCCAATTTATCAGAAAAGTGTGAAACCTATGTTAACTCAACATGTTACTTGTTTTATCGGTTTTTCATTTAAAGGAATCAAAACTTTTTGTTAACACTTCTGCAACATGTGTAAAAATCCAATGAAGATTTTATAAATATTTTTCATTGCAAATTAAAGAATGAAATCACACAGACCACAATATATTGAAAAAAAGACATTAAATGAAAATAACAAAATAACAGATTAGACCCATGAAGACAAAGTTCAGTACTCCTATGTTTAGTCATAAGTTTTACTCACTACTTTTAACTATAGAATACTCTTGTAACTGGTGCTACACATGGTTGATAAGAAAACTCTCAGAAGAGTACTATATGTCAGACCACACATGTTTGTGACCAATCACAAAACAGCAGGTTTGCAGTCTTCATTCACATGCAAGTATAATACTGCTACCCTGTTGTAACTTTTTATGCCACAATGTTAAGTTTAGATCTTTATGGAAGGAATGAAGAATGTTTTACTAAAGTCTATTGATTATTATTACCAACAGGTGTGTTGTTAATTAAATGAGAAGTCATGTTGGCTCATATCTGACATTATTGCTTGCTCGTCGGTGATTTGATAGGTCATAAAAGCACAGTGATTGTCCGTTTAAACATTAACTTGAGGGAAGAGAGTCATTCTAAGAGGGTGATGTCTTAAAACCAAAGCTGTCCCTCGTCCTTGTTACTCACTAAGGACTTTAGGAGACCATTATGAGCAACTTTGGGCAGATCCTGAAGGAGATCGGGGAATTCGGCTTGTTTCAGAAACGTTTGGTGGCTGCATTATGCATCCCAAGCGTATTTTTAGCGTTTGATGTGATCGGCCAGGTGTTTACAGGCATGAACTTTCCGCACCAGTGTAACACCGACTGGATCTTGGAACAGGGACCCAACCTGACTGATGAAATACAAACAAATCTCACCATACCCGTTAACAGTGAGGGAAAGTTTGAAAGGTGTAAAATGTTCACACCTGTAAGTTTGGACCTCGAAACCATTGAAAGGTACGGACTTAACGACACAACAGGATGCACAAATGGATCAGATTTTGACATGCCCAAAGGTGCCTCCAGCATTGTGACAGAGGTAAGAAAATGTTTAGCAGCTCATGGTACAGAGATCATTTTGGCTGGTCTGCAGAATACCACATATTTGTCACTGAATGATTGACTGGCGCTATATAAGTGCTTACTTTAGAACACTGATCAGCTGAAAGCCACATGATTAAGATACAAAGTGCTTTAAAGTTAGCTGACATGATGTTTTAAAACAGAACATACAGAACAGGTGCCTGAACACATGTTGATTATCACAGAACTTTAACACTGGGAAGTGTTTATCCATAAATGGAAAATCCAAAAACAATACACAATTAAAAGCATCTGTTAAGCCTCAATAATTTAAACAAAACTCACAGAATGGGTGTAAATGGGCCTCCTATAGAAGGAGGCTTAAAGTTAAGAGATTGAAGTACCTGCCAAAAATACCACTTCAGGCTTTAGATACCTGGGTTTTACCTAAGGACATCTAGGAGACTCCAGCAACATGAGGAAGAGGGTGGAAGAAGCATTATAAGGTGACAATGTTTGTCCTTGGTAAAACCTAGAAGGTGGGTAACAATTAAAAAGGAAATTAAATAGTGTTAAACACACGATGTTTTACAACCAACCCACTTATGTGTTTCAGAGAATGTTCTGGCAGGTTATGTTTTATCCATCCATCTGTCAATTGTCCATGCCCACCTAGCTGTAAAGGTTTGTGGGGGTCAGGGCTGGTGCAGCCAACATTTAATTAAATAATATTGTAAATTCAGAGTGTTTGCTATAGAGTCGAAATTATTCTCAAGTACAGTATCAAGATTTGATATCTATGTAGTGCTTTTCTGCATCCTTGCAAAAAAAATTTGTGGTGATCAGTTTGAAAAGACTATAGTTTTTCCTTTCCTTTTCTCATGTAACAATGACAAACCAATGCATTTAATTGGAAATGTAAGTCTTGGTCCAACACATGTAGTACACAACTTTGAAATGAGAGGAGGAAAATTCATAGTTTCCCAAACAATTTCACAGACAACAATCTGAAAGGTGTCGTGTACCATAGTATTGAGCTTTGTAGAACCACCTTTCACTATACTAACAGCTGTAGGTCTCGTGGGCTATGTTTGTTTCATCTTTGCTAAATAGCCCAAACTGAATAAGAATTAACAGAAATACAGTAAACAGCAATTTTTTAAGACTTGCGGAAAATTCTCAATTGAATTTAGGTCTGGAGTTTGAGTTTGTAGCATTTAAACAGTTGATCTGATCTCAACCATCCCACTGTAGCTCTTGCTGCTTGATTAGGATTGTTTTTGCTGGAAGGTGAACGAAGTTCTTTACAGCCTATAATATGTTTTCTTTCAGGATTGCCCAGTATTATGTGAATTATTATCAGTCCATCTTGTTGTCTTACCAACTCGGACCATTTTTTCTGAACTTGGTAAAAAAAGTCCCCACAGCATGGTTCTGCCAACACCATGTTTCATTCTGGAGATGTGTCTTCAAAGGGATGTGTAGTGTTGCTTTTGCAGCCACTTTTGCAAAGTGTTGTATGTTCCTGTTTGTTACAAATTAATAAATCATAAATGTAGGAAATAGCATAGTAACTGGAACAAACAAGTAAAAGGCTCTCCTTCATGTCTTTTCCGTTTTGCTGACAGTTCATCCTGGTATGCGATAGAAGCAGTCTCATTGAAGCATCCCAGTCTATCTACATGGCCGGCCTTCTAGTTGGAGCCTTTGTTCTGGGACAGATGGCTGACAGGTCATAATCACTTGCATACAACCATTAACTACAGCATAATTAACAATCAAATTAACTTTTAGTGACAAGTGTTACATTTTTGCCTTTCTCTATTTAGGTTCGGCCGACGTTTTGTGGTCCTGCTGTCGCTCCTTATCTTATTTGTGTTTGGAGTAGGAATCAGTTTCTCGCCCAATTTCTATGTTTACATTGCTCTCAAATTTGTTTGTGGAATCTCAACATCTGGAATTGTTGCAAATGCATTTGTCATTGGTAGGTTTTCACAACTGTATTTAATGACACTTTCTAGTATATAACTGCAAATTACACAAATCAAAACAAATTTGTAAGGTATGATGGATTTTACATTTGTCATATTCCTTTAAAGGTGGAGAATGGAGTGATTCTTCAAAGTTTGCTCTCTGTACCATCATCTGCCATGCGTTTTTTCCTCTTGGACTGATGATACTATCTGGAATTGCTTTTTTGATCCGTAACTGGAGGATCCTGCAAATGGTGCTCTTCAGCCCTCTTATCATCGTACTGGGAATCTTTTACTGGTTAGCATTCATATGACTGCATTTATAAGTAGGCACCGGCCAGTATGAGGTTCTCCCAGTAGAAGCTTGAGTAAAACAATGACACAATTTCATGGTAATATGAACATCATTTAAAACAAATATGTATGATGTGATCTAATTGCTATCAACTTTGGTTTAAAATGTCTTTCCCCAAGAGAGGGAAACAGACCACAAAAGTAAAGAAAGAAAGGAGGAGGAGATACAATGTTATCTTCTCAGAGAAGAGGGGTTAGCAGCACAACACACACAATTTGAGCTAATATAGGCAGCATATGGCTCAAAGTGCATCAGTGTTTTAACCCTTTCCCAGTTATTAACCATCGCATATTTAGAATCAATAGTTTCCTTGTAATCTCAGTATTGTGAGGATGTGTCTGCCATCTAAATAACTGAAAGCTACAATGCCCCTGACCAAATATATTTCAAAACAGGTAAACTGGTCTTTTATGAGACGATTAGAAATTTGTAGTAGCTTTCTTTCAGCCACCTGATGAGCAGTGTGCAGCAACAGGTTAGGAAGAGATGACTTTATGTTCCATATATTCAGTTCATTTAACACACCAGTAAGTGGCCCTCATAAAACATTTATTAGCATACAAGCCACATAAGAAAATAATGATATAAAAAACACAGCACACAGTTTTTGACCCCAGGGTTATTTGTGAACTAGGATTCTTCCAGAGTCAGCTCGCTGGCTCACTACACAGGGCAGGAAGGAGGAGGCCATTAAGGAAATACGGAGAGCAGCTAATGTGAACAAGAGAAAAGTACCAGAGGAGCTGCTAGAGAAAGTGAGTCGCACCAAACACACTCTGACTTCTGCCAAAACCAAACACGTTCACTAATCACACGTACAATTCTTTAGCTGGAGGCCAAAGGTGCAATCAAAAAGGGAACCATGCTGGACATCTTCAGATTATCATACCTCAGAAAACGGGCTTTGATAATGTGCAGCGTCTGGTGAGTGTTCAGTTGCCACTTTTGTAGATTCATCTTTATGGGGTCACTTAATGCATTTGTCACAACAGGTTTGCAACAAGTCTGATGTACTATGGACTCAGCCTCAATGTTGGCAACTTTGGTCTGGATATTTACCTCACACAGTTCATCTTTGGCGTAGTGGAGATTCCCGCTCGTGTGGGCATTTTGCCGTTCCTACAGAATTTTGGAAGGAAAGTTTGCCAAGCAGGAGTGCTGCTGTTAGGAGGTGTGGCATGCCTGGGCGTCCTTGTTATACCAAAAGGTAAAAAGACTTTATCTTCTAAATGTTTTACTTAAACAAATCATCACAACTGTCTTTTTATATGAATTGCCCTTCAGAAATTTTGCAAGGGTTATTTGCTTGACCATCAGATCTTCCTGTTGTGATCACAGTCATAGCCGTTCTTGGTAAATTTGCTGCCACTGCCAGTTTTGCCACAGTTTATGTTTACACAGCAGAACTGTACCCCACCATTCTGAGGTAAGACAGGAATGACACTGAGGTAAAACTAAGGATCTACTTAAAAAATGAATTGGTAGAGTATTAGCTTATTGAAGTAGTTAGACCACTGATGAGTTGATCTTCTGTCCTGTCAGGCAGAACGGTGTAGGTCTGAACTCCATGTGTGCTCGAGTGGCAGGAATCCTAGCTCCCCTGATCCGTCTCTTGGATGCTTACCATTATACCATTCCCATGTTGATATACGGCATTATCCCCATCGTGGCTGGAGGTCTCTGTGTGCTGCTGCCTGAAACTCGCAATGTCGAACTTCAGGACCTTGCTGAAAAAACGTGAGCTTGCACATATTTTTCCCACCAGTTCACTTATATTGCTAACAACTCACTAAGTTCTTTTGTTTAAACTTCAGAAAATCATCTGATGAAACGTCTGAGAAAGGATCCTTGGCTGAAGAAGACAAAGGAGAAAAGTGTACAAAATTGTGAATTCTTTGTGTTACTGACACATAATGGTCACGATTATTAGTTTGTATTGAGTTAGTTCTAGAGTTTATCAGCATATATATATATATATATATATATATAATATATATATATGAGTGTGTGTGTGTATATATATGTACGTGTGTGTGTGTGTGTTATAATATTATTATTATATAATTATTATCTGCACATGAGGCTCCAGAATACATTCTTTAGAAAGAAAGCTGCTTTGGTTGTGGAAAATGGATGAAAACCAAGTAAATCACAGTAGGTGTGAATACATAATTTGACTATAGCAAAATCTCTTTGTAACAATTATATTCTTCTTTCATAATCATCTGGTCTCTGACATTCTTTATGTTTCTTCATAGCATAAAGAAAACAAGAATTTTGGGTCATTATAATCAAAGTAAAAAACTTTAACTTTACACTTTGTTTATAATGAGCCAGAATTCTTGGATCCACATCTAAAACCCATGTATGTCAGACAAAAAATAAATAAAAGCCATATCTTTAGGAAATAGGAAAGAAATCAGGCAAAGACCTGAGAGTTGCATCATCTTGCAGTGTATTATGCTCTTTGTCAGGTTTTCAGCCAACAGCAATAAACAAATTGTTTTGATTATGCTAAAGTACAATTTTATATGTTAAATTATGATATCCTTTGGTATTTTTTTAATAGGTAGACTAAATAAATGGAAACAAATCACATTTTTGTGACAGGCAGGTGGTAAGGAAGTCTCAAAACATCCTATCTAAAACAGTTTGTTTGCTGTTCAGTCCCTGAGTTTAGGGTGTTTTTTAATCCTGTAGAAAAGGATAAAGACTCATAAACTGGTTACCATTATTGTAGCAGGGAGTGATGCTTTACAAGTTGCAGCTCTCCGGGATTGGACTTGGCAACCATGACTTAGGGTGTTCTCTAAATATCTGGCAATATACATACAGTACATAACTTGATGGATCACTATATCTCTGTCTGAAATGCAAACACAAAGGCTTCACACATACCCTGTCACGATGGGGTTTTGGGGTGGACCGAAGCGCAGGCAAGAGCTTGGCAGCAGCATTTTAAGTGGTCTTCAGCTTTATTCAAAAGCAACAAAAAACACTGCAGGTGAAAACCAGAATCAGAAATCCAAAAAAACTCACGTGGCATGGACGAGGGTAAGAGACGAGAGGAACCAGCCAAGGACAATGAAACAAAACCAGCTAATATACAGAACGAGAACAAATGCAGGTAATCAAGGAACTAAGAACAGGCGTAACGAAGAGGCAGGTAGGCAGAGGGAACAGGTGAAAACAATACATAGATTAAGACATGACGAAGGGCCTAATAAACAATACCGAAGTCGAAACTATAAACAAATAACCAACTGGAGCATGAGTATAACGAATAAACATGAACCGAGAAACTAGAGGGAACATAACACCATAACCTAAAAACGAATAAGGAACCCATACAGCAAACCTAACACCACACAGACAGAACTGACAGGAAGGGAAGCAGAGAACATGAGGACTAGGATGTAAACAAAAATAAACAATAAGTAAACACAACCTAATCAGAGGGGCTAGAGAAATAAAACAGAGCAAGAATAATAATAATAATAATAATAATAATAATAATAATAATAATAATAGCAAAAATGACAAAGAGAAAACCATACTAAGTCAAAACTAAGAAAGCAACCATAACCAAAGGAACAATGAACGCAGAACACACCATGACTACCGAAATACTAAATATAGACATAAGTGACTAAACACAAACAAAGTCCAAACCCTGACATACCCAGGGGTGAAATTGAGCCAGTACGGTCCGGTGCTGCATACCACTAAAAGATTCTGCGCGGCAAAAGGGAAGAACGGCTGTCTGCTATGAAGCGTCATCCAGAACCAGTTACAGCTGCAAAAACTCACGAGCACACAAAGAAGATCCGCTACCAATAGGAAGTCTAAAACACGACTTAATCTGTTTATAAATATAGTTATTTTCCCCTAATTCCAAATTGTTTCTGAACTGTTCTGCTATGCTGGAGCCTCAATGCTCTTGCTTTGCTTCTCTCCCCTCGGAGCTCGAGGCTTTTGTGAACGGCCAGCCTTTAAAACGAGCACCGCTACGTTTAATGTCTGTCTGCTCGCTGCTAAATACCCAAGTTAAAAGCAAAGGGTGAGTAACTAGTTGTGTTTCATGTTATTTTGCTGAATTACAACAACACAGTAGAGCTCGAAAACACCGCTTATGACCAGAGATTTCACATACACTACACGAGAGCGCATGCACGCTTACGTCCAAAACAGAACGGTTGCCAAGGAGATCAGTGTGTTCGATTTAATGGACTGGGAGATTTTACACAGGTGGTGCACAGACATAAAGAACCGCGCTTGCATAAGGACAAGATGAACAATAAATCACTTCTACAGACTTTTAAATAAAAACCGCGAAAACAACCGAACTTTCAAATTTTTAAATTTAAAGAAATCAAAACTTGACCACAATGCAGAGAACAATAACTTCTTTGTTCAAAAGAAAAGATAGAAACTGAAGATGAAAAGTTATGCATCAGAAAATGGTTTATCATTGTTTCATACATGGCAGCTCTTTAACAATTGAAATTTATATATATTGTCACAGTGTGGTTTGTGGGTGGACCAAAGAGCAGACAAGAGCTTGGGAAGCGCATTCTGAGCAGTCTTCAGCTTTATTCAAAAGGGTAAAAAAAAAACATACAAAAACACGGTAGGTACAAACCAGAGTTAGATCCAGACACTGCAGGAGCTCATGGCATGGACGAGGGTAGACATGGGGTTGTCAACGACGTGTAACGCAAGGAACCCACAAAACATAATGAAACAAACAAACTAATATGCAGAGAGAAAACAAAGGCAGGTAATCAAAGGAACTAAGGACAGGTGAGGCGAGGAGGCAGGAAGGCAGAGGGAACAGGTGAACCTAATACAACTAATTAACAACACAATGAGCAGATCTAAAACAAAACTATAAACAGAGATAATTAAAACATAAGAATCAAGAATAAACATGAACTAAAGGAAACTGAGATATTAGAGGGAACAGAATAACCTAAGGCCTAAACACTTAAAAACCCAAACAAAACACTGACTGAACCAAACTGAAGATGGAGCAGAGGAGAACACACTGGGGGACAGAAGAAAACCAGAATTGTAGGAAAAACAGAAACATGAATACAAAACCATAAACAAGAAACCTCTGGTTAACAGTAAACAAAAACAAAACACAATGTCCAAAATGTCACATCCTATGTATATATATATATATATATATATATTCTACATTGTCCAGTGATTTTAATTTCTGCCTTATACGGAGAGCCTACAGTAAAGTAAAATATTGATACATTTTAATTACATTGAGTTTGGACTTTGCTGAGAGAGATCTCGATATATATATATCTATATATAGATATATATATATATATGCATGCATCCCAGCCCCCCCTCTAGCTCAACCCCTAAGTACCGGCAAGAATTTAAAACTACTTTCACCCCTGAACATACCTAAACTAACTAGGAAAGGTTTGATGAGGCGAAGAAGAGATTAACGCCAAGTGAGCTACCTTTGGTCTGTCAGCAAGGACCACCTACCTTTGCACTGTCATGATAAAACCGATAAGTTTCTTAGTTTGGACACATATAACTGATAACGTTTGCAAACCCTAGAACATAACAATAATGTTTGGATTGTTACTGTTGTTATTTGAACCATCTATTTAAATTTGATTCCATGACAGCATAAATTAATATCACGTTTTGTGGACATATGATTAATTAATTATTGTGTGCTGTTTGGTTATAAAGATGCACTATTTTACTAATTTAACAGTTGTTCTGAAGTAGCCTATTTTGTAAGTAGATTTTGTTTTTAGAGCTGTAATGCGAGTCTCTGACTGTTTGCAGTTATACACGCAAAGAAGATGAACACATTTTTATAACTTTTTATTGTCACTTTTATTGTTATCAAGATAAAAACCACAAAATACTGGGGGGAAAAAATTTGACCTGCCCTCATACTGACTGACGGTTCCTGTCCTGACACTGGCCTCTGGATGTTTCAGTGGGTTCCTTACTTGGGCTTATGAATGAAAAGAGTAGAAAAAAGTAAGCTCTTTGGATAAGATGAAATGTCTACAATTAGTGTCTACAAACAAGTGTAAATATTTAAATACATCTTTATCGTCCAATATAGTAAAAGTTTGAGTTCGGTGTGTAGGCTCCAATCTCATCCCTCCATTGCCATGCTGCTCATCATGTCAAGTGTCATAAGTCCATCTCCATCACTGATCATGTCTTTCATCTGTCAGAATATGAGGAGAGCATCTCTGAGCTCAAAGAATGAGGTGGGTGCTGAGATGGTGGAGGGGCTAAAGAGAACCAAGCAGAAGCTGGTTCTCTGTGCAGCAGAATGTTTTGCACCTTAAATGCATCACCTAAATCGATATGGATATTCCCTGGATATTCTGCAGAGTTGACTTCCTAAGCTAGCCTGCAGGCATTGGCTCATATAGGGTTAACAAAAAAAAGATTATGTGGTTCTGCATATCTCTTAGTCAGTCCATCCCCCTTTGTCTCTCTTCTCTGAGTCATCATTAACCAGTTCACAGAACGGTAAAAGCAGGCAGAATTTAGGAAAGCCTGCCACTTTTCATATAGCTATTAAGGAAAGAATGTTTCACTAACTTTATTATTTGTGTTTCAGAGGAAGAGATAGCTCCAAAACAAATTATAAAAAAGGAGACAATTAATTCAAGGTCTAAGAGTTTCTTATATTCTAAGAAAAAAACAAAAATGCATTTACTTGAAAAGCTTACAGTTCCAAACTAGCAGAAAATGATCGTTGCTTAAAAGAACATTATTTCACTTGTTCACAGATGTCTAAATAAATAGTTTCTGATCAAAAATGCTGGATATTCTCCCATCACACAATCTCTGGGATTAAAGGTAAAGCTATTCAAGTTATTGAATAGTCATGACTATAGCCTTTTCAGCACACTCTAGGTCAGAAGAGTGAAAGGTCAGTAAATGTGTTGGGCTGCTCGATGCTAGAAAACATGCAATATGTTGCAATGACAGTAAAACTTGTGATAAACAAATGCTTATCTAATCAGTGTTAATGTCTTTGCTCCGGGTTCATTGTAAGCATAGACTACATAGTGAATAATGTATGCAGCCAATGGAAATAAATTAACACCTGGAGAGGCGTGATCGGGAGGAATGGCCTCCCCGATCTGAATCCGAGTGGTGCTTTGTTATTGGACTTCTGTGCTAGTCACGGATTGTCCATAATGAACACCATGTTCAAACATAAGGGTGTCCATCAGTGCACTTGGCACCAGGACACCCTAGGCAGGAGGTCAATGATCAACTTTGTTGTCGTATCATCAGACCTTCGGCCGCATGTTTTGGACACTCGGGAGGAGAGAGGGGCTGAGCTGTCCACTGATCACAACCTGGTGGCGAGTTGGATCCGCTGGAGGAGGAGAAAGCCAGACAGACTTGGCAGGTCCAAGCGCATAGTGAGGGTCTGCTGGGAACATCTAGCGGAGCCCTCGGCCAGGGATGTATTCCGGGAGAGCTTTGACCAGATTCCGGGGGATGTTGGAGACATAGAGTCCGAGTGGACCATGTTCTCCGCATCTATTGTCGATGCTACTGCCCGTAGCTGCGGCCGTAAGGTCTGCGGTGCCTGTCGTGGCGGCAATCCCAGAATCCGGTGGTGGACACCGGCAGTAAGGGATGCTGTCAAGCTGAAGAAGGAGTCCTATCGGCTGTGGCTGGCTTGTGGGACTCCTGAGGCAGCTGACGGGTACCGTGAGGCCAAGCGTGCCGCGGCTGGGCTGTGGCAGAGGCAAAAACTCGGGCCTGGGAGGAGTTCGGTGAGGCCATGGAGAAGGACTACCAGTTGGCCTCGAAGCGATTCTGGCAAATCGTCCGGCGCCTCAGGAGGGGGAAGCAGTGCTTCGCCAACACTGTTTATAGTGGGGGTGGGAGACTGCTGACCTCGACTGGGGACATTATCGGGCGGTGGAAGGAGTACTTCGAGGATCTCCTCAATCCTGCCATCACGCATTCCCTGGTGGAAACAGAGGGTGGGGACTCGGGGTTGGACTCTTTCATCACCCAGGCTGAAGTCACCGAGGTGGTTAAAAAGCTCCGCGGTGGCAGGGCTTCGCCTGCCAGGCCTCTTCAACATTGCGTGGTGGTCGGGGACAGTGCCTCTGGACTGGCAGACTGGGGTGGTTGTCCCCCTTCATAAGAAGGGTGACCGGAGAGTGTGTTCCAACTACAGGGGATCACACTCCTCAGCCTCCCTGTTAAGGCCTTCGCCAGGGTATTGGAGAGGAGAGTCCAGCCGATAGTCGAACCTCGGCTTCAGGAGGTGCAGTGTGGTTTTTGTCCCGGCCGTGGAACACTGGACCAGCTCTATACCCTCTACAGGGTACTCGAGGGTTCATGGGAGTTTGCCCAACCGGTCCACATGTGTTTTGTGGACCTAGAGAAAGCATTCGACTGTGTCCCTCGTGATGCCCTGTGGGGGGTGCTCCAGGAGTATGGAATTGGGGGCCCTTTATTAGGGGCCATCCGGTCCCTGTACAAGCGGAGCAGGAGTTTGGTCCGCATTGCCGACACTAAGTCGGACCTGTTCCCGGTGCGTGTTGGACTCCGGCAGGGCTGCCCTTTGTCACCGGTCCTGTTCATAACTTTTATGGACAGGATTTCTAGATGTAGCCAAGGGCCAGAGGGGGTCTGGTTTGGGGACCAGTGGATTTCGTCTCTTCTTTTTGCAGATGACGTGGTCCTGCTGGCCCCCTCTAGCTAAGACCTACAGCATACGCTGGGGCAGTTCGCAGCCGAGTGTGACGCGGCTGGGATGAAGATCAGCTCCTCCAAGTCCGAGGCCATGGTTCTTGACCAGAAAAGGGTAGTTTATCCCTTTCAGGTTGGAGGGGAGTTCCTGCCTCAAGTGGAGGAGTTCAAGTATATCGGGGTCTTGTTCACGAGTGAGGGAAGAATGGAGCGGGAGATTGACAGATGGATCGGTGCGGCTGCCGCAGTAATGGGGGCACTGTGCCAGTCCGTTCTGGTGATGAGAGAGCTGAGCCGAAAAGCGAAGCTCTCGATTTACTGGTTGGTCTACGTTCCTACCCTCACCTATGGCCATGAACTTTGGGTCATGACCGAAAGAACGAGATCCCGGATACAAGCGGCTGAAATGAGCTTCCTCCGTAGGGTGGCCGGGCACTCCCTTTGAGATAGGGTGAGGAGCTCGGCCATCCGGGAGGGGCTCGGAGTAGAGCTGCTGCTCCTCCACATCGAGAGGAGCCAGTTGAGGTGGCTCGGGCATCTATGCCGGAAGCCTCCTGGACACCTTCCTCGGGAGGTGTTCCAGGCATGTCCCACCGGGAGGAGGCCCAGGGGACGGCCCAGGATACGCTGGAGGGACTATGTCTCTCGGCTGGCCTGGGAACGCCTTGGGCTCCCCCCAGAGGAGCTGGAAGAGGTGTCTGGGGAGAGGGACGTCTGGGTCTCTGCTGAGTCTGATGCCCCCGCGACCCGGTCCCGGATAAGCGGAAGACAACGAGTACGAGTACGAATACGAGCCCAAGATTGATAAAAATTTTCTAACACCATATTGTGGAGAATTTGTAAAAGATAAGCATTTGCAGACCTGCTATTGACAAACCACACCTCTGAGGACAGGTGACCAGTATTATTTTGTAAAATTAGAGATTAAATGTTTCCATCCATCCATCCTTCCACTGGCTTCATTCTATCTAAGATTAGTTTGTGGATGGAGGAACAGGACCAGGAACCTAAAGCTTTTCCAAGCCAGAAGGAATATTGCCCCTCCAGTGGGTTTTTGTTCTGTCCCAGGGTCTTCTAGATCCATGCTCAAACACCCAAAATGTCATATTTTTTAGTTCAAAAAGAGTTGAGGCCATAATCTGACCAAGGGTTTTTTGGTTTTTTGTATATAACCAAATAAAAGCTCAATAAAACATCTTCAGGAACAAGCAGCAGAACTGTTTTTTTTTAATTTTGCAACTTGTACAACACTTTATGAGCACATTTGCACTTTTTCAAAATTAATTTAACAATCACTTTATTTAGTACAGCAATTTAAGCAACATTAATCATTTGTACACACGTTTTAATTATTTATGGAATTTATTTACTATTTTAATTCCTCCCACAGTCCAAAGACCCGCCTGTTAATTGGTCACTCTAGGTGTGTGAATGAGTGTGTGCATGGTTGTTTGTGTGTTGCCCTGCGATGGACTGGCGACCTGTCGGTGGACCCCGCCTCTCACCCATAGACTGCTGGAGATAGGCACCAGCTGCCCCGCGACCCACTATGGAAGAAGCGATAGTAAATGACTGAAACCATTTTTGCAGCGCTTGCAGAGCTGCTAGTTGTCTGTGAGGAAAAAAGTGTTGTTACTTTAATATAGAGATGTGACATTCACGAATGATTGGATTCTTTTGAACGCCCCTTACTTTGAACGATAGGACTCGAGTCCTAGAGCCATTCGTTTACTTTTTTGCTGGCCCCCTTTTGCATTGCTTGTAAAAAGCACCAGGCTTGGAAAGTAGACTTGTGAAAGCCCAGATCACGTATCGATACAAATTTACTTGAGGAATTTCACTTTTCCGGGGCTTTACTATCACGGGTAAATGGTCCTACTCTGGAGATGGTCTTTTC
Organism: Crenichthys baileyi; assembly: GCA_036173005.1. NCBI lineage: Eukaryota > Metazoa > Chordata > Actinopteri > Cyprinodontiformes > Goodeidae > Crenichthys > Crenichthys baileyi. The sequence goes on from JAHHUM010002603.1 coordinate 1,135,817, forward strand.
AGCTTTCTTTTTTTTGTAAACGAGCGGTTGTGTGAAGCGAGGCTTGACACCACCAGCTTCAGTAATGGCGAAAGGTTAATATACAAATTAATCATTTTTATACTATTAATTTGCCAAAAAAAGTATTTTATAATCGAGAAAGTAGACCTCTAAACTTCATCTGTGCAGTCAGGTAATCTAGAATGAGCCTACTTTGAAAAGTTTTTTCTGAGTTTCCAGAGCAGCGGAGTTCCGCTTACAGACTGGTCAGGCTGCTAAGCTAAGCTAGTTGGGCAGTTGGACTGGGACTTCCCCAATAAACTGCCTGATCTAAGCTCAGCACTCAGGGATTTTCCGCTACCTGTTATCTGTTTGTGGGGGCTGAAAGTGAATTTAAAGCTTTTAGTAGGTATGTGGTGAATAACGGCAAGTACCAGGAAATAAAAAAAAAGTTTTACGCCAAAAATCTGTGACATTTTAAGTTATTGTTGGTATTGACCATAACAATAACTGTTTCCCCAGAGTTCAGTTAGACTAATATATTAATGCAGTACTGATGATCAGAGCACTTTAAATTTTCCATGTACATAAAAAAATACACATTTCCCCAAGACTTTCTTTTAATGTAAACCTAACTTAATGGAGTATGAACTCTTATATTTAATTAACTTTTATATTTATCTAATATTTTTAATTTTTCATAATTTTATGTAGACACCTTTGCAGGAGAAGAGACAACAGTTCCTGGCTTGAATAAAGAAACACTGATCCTCTTCATGTCCTGCCATCCTCTACTCCACTGTCTAACCATCTTCTACTTTATATAAATATTTGCTTATGATTAGACAGTCAATGTATTAATTCCCTGTAATTCTGGACTAATGACCAGGGTTTTTTTTATTTAATAAAGACATTTATTTTACTAAAAACATGTTCTGTAGTTGTCTGAGTTTACCTGATGACAATAAAAGAAAAATACGTGTGTTAATCAGTGTTTAGTAGTTATTGTGAACGAATCATGCAGTTGTAAAGCAACAACTTCAGCCAGATGCAGATTGGTAAAGAATTAAATATAAATTCAATTTTCAATTCAATTCAATTCAGTTTTATTTATATAGCGCCAATTCCCAACACATGTTGTCTCAAGGCACTTCACAAAAGTCAGGTACATACATTACAATTAATCCTAATCATTGAACAGTGCGGTCAGATTAAGTTATTTATTCAAATTGGATAAAAGGTTTTTCTGTCTAAGGAAAGGAAACCCAGCAGATTGCATCCAGTCAGTGACATGCAGCATTCCCTCCTCCCGGATGAGCATGTAGAGACAGTGGAGAGGAAAACTCCCTTTTAACAGGAAGGAAACCTCCAGCAGAACCAGGCTCAGTGTGAGCGGCCATCTGCCACGACCGACTGGGGATTAGAGAGAACAGAGCAGAGACACAAAGAGAAAAAAGAAGCACTGATCCAGGAGTACTTTCTAGGGAAAAAAAAGTAAATGTTAATGGATGTAGCCCTTTTAGTCGTTCATCTAGAAAGAAAGAACAGATAAACTCTGAGCCAGTTTTACAAAGTTAGAGTCTAAAAGAGAGAAAAAATAGTCACAATAAAAGCTCAGCCAGTAGCCATGTCTAGGAGAGAGACCGGGGTTAAACACTAAAGACAGGCCATGTGGATCATCGGTAGAGGTGAGCATTAATTTTTTGCAGCAGAAGCTTGGATGCGCCCCTCCCCAAAAGGTGTCACAGGTAGACAAAGAGCCAGGCCAGGTGTAGCTTCTAGGAAGAGAAAAGGGAGAACAAAAAAAAAGCTGAAATAACAGCAAATAAGAAAAATTGGGGGTAGTGTGAGAAGTAGCGAAGAGGGTTTAAAGTGGTCATTATGTCCTCCAGCAGCCTTAGCCTATAGCAGCATAACTACACAGATAGTTTCAGTTTCGATTTTTTAGTTTAACGGCGCTTATTTACAACAATGTCGTCTCAAGGCACCCCACAAGGGTCCCACTGATGGTTTTTGTTATACAAAAAAACCACAACGATTGGGGATACCTCTCTCTGTCAGACTGATTAAAAACCATTGAAAGGAAGGGAGTCATACAGGTAGCAGAAATGGAGGGTGTGTTTGCACCAAAAACCATAACTGAGCCGGTTTTGGGGAAAAAACCCTGACCCCCCCTTACTCCATCCCAAAGGGAGGGAGCAAGCTCCCTCCCTCATAAAAAAGCCCCTCTAACTATAAGCTTTATCAAAAAGGAAATTTTTTAAGCCTAGCCTTAAAAGTAGACAGGGTTTTAAACCCAGGAAACCAAAACCGGGACTGGTTCCACAAGGGGAGAAGCCTGATAACTAAAGGATCTGCATCCCATTTTTTTAATTCTAGAGACTCTAGGAAACCCCCAGAAAAACTGCAGTTCTGAAAAAACGAAGTGCTCTTTTTAGGAATTTTAAAAAAACAAGATCTCTGATGTATGAGGGGAGCTAGATCATTAAGGGCTTTTTAATATGGGGAAGGACAATTTTTTAAATTATTTTCTGGTTTTTAACAGGGAGCCAATGAAGGGAAGCTAAAGTAGGGGGAAATATGATCTCTCTTTTTTTTTTCATCAGAACTTTTTCCCGGGCCAGCATTTTGAATCAGCTGAAGGGTTTTTAAACTGCTTTTTGTGGACATCCTGATAAAAAAGAATTACAATAGTCCAGCCTTTTGAAGTAACAAATGCTTTGGACAAGTTTTTCAGCGTCACTGCTGGGGGGATTTTTTAATTTTGGCAATGTTCCGGAGGTGAAAAAAAGGAAATCCTAGAAACCTGTTTAATATGGGGGAATTTAAATGACATGTCCTGGTCAAAAGTAACACCAAGGTTTTTTTACTGTATTACCGGAGGTCAATTTAATGCCATCCAGTTTAAGTGATTGACTAAGCGTCTTTTGGACTCCGGTCCAAAGACGACAACTTCTGTCTTGTCTGAATTTAGAAGCAAAAAAATTAAAGTCATCCACGTTTTTATATCTTCCAGACATGCTTGTAGTCTAAAATAAGGATTTAAACTTGTCCTGCTTATGGATCCACTGCAAATTAAGGAACAATGGAAGGAATTAATCAATTGTATGACTCTAAAGGTGCTCATCTATTATTTATCAGTGAAACCAAAAAATTATTTATTAGCTAGCAGTCTTTTAAACGAAGTAAAGGAGTAATGTCATCCGCTGGAATGAAGGTGTATTGCAGCTTTCTTCACAACATGCCCATACGTCATTAAGGTGAATTAAATTAATGGCCAATTGCAATGGAAAAAGAACGTACACAATTCCCCGGGACTACTATTACCCGATTAAAACAAATCCTGGGGCTTTAAATCCTGGGGCTTTCAGTGGAAAAGGGGCTAATGCTAACATTTCAATCTAATGAACTCACATTATATTATATTTCTTAGGCAACAAACTCGTAAACCAAAAGTGGGGTAAGTATGAGTGCACAGAGCGCATGTTCATTGCTACCGTTTGTTTTCGTCACGTGTCATGGCGGCAGACATTGTGTGACTCTTTGACTCAAGACCATCTACAATTTGTATCTATTGAATATACTTGTTTTATTACATATTACATGACTTTAACCTCATTAAACAAGCTCAAACATAATAACGTTCATCTTACCTTACTCTTTATCTGATTACCTACCTTAACAGGAAGCATTAATGTTGCCATGGAAATATTGTAATGTTCATAACATCGTGGTCATTTATCATTGACTTCATAATGAAAACTCTAAGAGCTGTGTTAAATATAACAGTAACAGATAAACACAATTACTGCAACATTACATATAACCACATTTAGAACACAAACAGAAACACACAATAATTGTCCTGATGTGGCTAATTACCTCACAGAGGTCCAGTTTTCACCTGAACATACAGAGCTCGCACTCAAATTCATCCTGGGAGATCTGATGGCACAAATGCAGACATGAATGCATTAATTTCTAAAAGATAGTACTAGAGTCTCATTTTTGCGAACCCATTATCATGCATCTTCCTGTGTCATGACCTTATTGTATCCTTCCACCCTTTCTGGTGGTTAATTTTAACTACTTAAACCCTTCTCTGTGGAAATATTCCAAAGAGAGTTTATTTTTTTGTTTTTGGCTAAAAGTTTTAATAAAATCCTTTAATGATTTCAAATAAAAAAAAAAAAAAACGTAGGGATCACCCGATCACCGAACGGTTTATGGGTGAGTTAGTGTTCTCTTCAGTGTAAAGTTCATTTAAATGTTCGCAGTTGACTGTACCCCATGTGGTCATTGATTTGGAAAATATGCAGAGTCAATCACATAGCAAACATTTTATTTTTCAAGGTCTGTTGCTTGTTTATCCATTTATATGCAACACTTAGGGTATGGTCACAGTAAAGTGTTAGCCTAGTTAAACTCATCAAGGGTTTTGTGGCCTAAATACTGCCCCAAAAATGCAACTCAAGTGTATCTCAACTGCATCTATGAGAACTTAAAGGTTCAGGTAACTACATTTGTCAGTGATTTCACACAAGCATCTGTACACCTGCTGATGGTGCTGACAGCCAATTCTGTGACATAACTTCAGGTTTAGTCGCATTTAAAAGATTCCCTGAGATTTGATTATTCAGTTTAGATTATAATGAGAGGTGTACACATTGATGCTTAAAGGTCAAACATCATATTTTAGAGCCAAAAAAACTAGATATTTTCAAAATATCAAGCATAAATCAATAATGATTATCCTTTTCATGGTTTTTCAAAGCTATTGAGTAATTTTAAATTATTCTTTTCTGACACAAAATGGCTTTTGAGTCAACCAGATATGAACTTCCATTTGTTTTGCACAGTACTGTTTTGCACAGTACTGTATATATATATATATATATATATATATATATATACAGGGGTTGGACAATGAAGCTGAAACACCTGTCATTTTAGTGTGGGAGGTTTCATGGCTAAAGTGGACCAGCCTGGTAGCCAGTCTTCATTGATTGCACATTGCACCAGTAAGAGCAGAGTGTGAAGGTTCAATTAGCAGGGTAAGAGCACAGTTTTGCTCAAAATATTGAAATGCACACATTATGGGTGACGTACCAGAGTTCAAAAGAGGACAAATTGTTGGTACACGTCTTGCTGGAGCATCTGTGACCAAGACAGCAACTCTTTGTGATGTATCAAGGGCCACGGTATCCAGGGTAATGTCAGCATACCACCAAGAAGGACGAACCACATCCAACAGGATTAACTGTGGCACAAGAGGAAGCTGTCTGAAAGGGATGTTCGGGTGCTAACCCGGATTGTATCCAAAAAACATAAAACCACGGCTGCCCAAATCACGGCAGAATTAAATGTGCACCTCAACTCTCCTGTTTCCACCAGAACTGTCCGTCGGGAGCTCCACAGGGTCAGTATACACGGCCGGGCTGCTATAGCCAAACCTTTGGTCACTCATGCCAATGCCAAACGTCGGTTTCAATGGTGCAAGGAGCACAAATCTTGGGCTGTGGACAATGTGAAACATGTATTGTTCACTGATGAGTCCACCTTTACTGTTTTCCCCACATCCGGGAGAGTTACGGTGTGGAGATGCCCCAAAGAAGCGCACCACCCAGACTGTTGCATGCCCAGAGTGAAGCATGGGGGTGGATCAGTGATAGTTTGGGCTGCCATATCATGGCATTCCCTTGGCCCAATACTTTGATGAACATGAAAGTGAAGTTGAACATCTCCCATGGCCTGCACAGTCACCAGATCTAAATATTATTGAGCCACTTTGGGGTGTTTTGGAGGAGCGAGTCAGGAAACGTTTTCCTCCACCAGTATCACGTAGTGACCTACCCACTATCCTGCAAGAAGAATGGCTTAAAATCCCTCTGACCACTGTGCAGGACTTGTATATGTCATTCCCAAGACGAATAGACGCTGTATTGGCCGCAAGAGGAGGCCCTACACCATACTAACAAATTATTGTGGTCTAAAACCAGGTGTTTCAGTTTCATTGTCCAACCCCTGTATATATATATAAATATATCTGTAAGAATTATGATTCTTGATTAATCAATATTTATCAAAAATCATTATTAAAAATCATAAGTAAAAATCATCAGGAAAATTATTTCTTAACCAAAAATCATTACTTACGAATAGAATTCAGAGATGTCCTCTGGTGTTGTGATTATGGGCTCAAAGCTCTTTAATAATTACAATTAGCTATTCATCATTAATAATTGATAAATTATTAACCAAAACCACAGAATGTCACTGTTCATTCAACCGCTTCACCGAAGGTGGGGGAACTTCGACCTTGTATTGACAGATAAATCACTCTTGCACGAAATAAACACAAACGCTTCTCTTAATTATATATATGAAGATTTATTGAAGCCAAATAATTCTGATATACCATTATTCTGCTCCAAAAACCTTCACCTAACTAACAAGCACTATTCTACACAAAGGGGATAAAAATGACTACCTAAAAATAATAATAAAAGAAAAATATATGCGCATTTCGTGTCTATGAAGTTCAAACCAGCAGTTTTATGGACACAATGTGCAATTTGGGTTAACTTGGAAAGAGAAGTCCTCCTGGCGTGCTGATGTCTCAATTGCAGCAATCAGCTGTTAAAACGGTGGGGCCACGCCCCTTTAGCCATACGGCTGATTGCCCCAAATCTCGAACAAAGAGTCATAAAACTCTGAGGCGGCAACTCAGTGGAAAAACTCCAGTAATAAAACTGGAACAAAGGAGTGGTCAGGCAGGCCCAGACCGCAGTTGCTTTGAATGAAGAACTTTTAAAAGTCCAACTTCTAATTCCTGGCTGATTTGGGATCAGCCGGACAAAAACATGAACACGCACGATTCAGCAGCGCTTGCGCAGCAAATCAAAACACAGCTCAGCATAAAACACTTCAATCAGTATTGCATGCAACAAGTTGATACCTTGGATTAACTACTGGTGATTCTAAATCACCTTAACTATGCCTCATCCTGCCCAGACTTCTAAATGCACCTCTCCGATTTAATATAAAAAGAACGAAATTACGTTGGCGTTTATTTCTTCTCTCCACCGGTTGAAGTTGGATCAGGTCTGAAGAAAAACGAGGGAGGGGGATCACGCGTCCATGATCACCTCAAGGAAAAAAAACTGTAAACTTCTCATCCGTCCAGGAGGGGAAAATCTGAACCGTTTAGTCGACTGAATCAACAAGGAGGAAACTCATCTCCTCGGAAATAAAACCTCTTTGGGTTTTTCACCTGCGCCAGGTGCTAGCTTTTGTCTCTCCAGATATGCGCCTCCGTTGCGTCGTCCCGTGAGACACGCGGGAAATGGCAACGAAACTTTATTTCCTGCGGGTTTTACAATCCCCGGTGGAGTCAGAGCAGCGATGTCTGTTGAGCTGCGCATGTTCAATTGTGTGAACAAAATGGATGACTCCAATATATCTATATATATATAGATATATATATATACGCAGTATATATGTGGCATCTATTTGTTTTGACTTTGTGATGCAATCACGAGGATAAAGTGAGGGGCAGATTGGAACTGTATACTCTAGGTATTTTGATTTTGATTTTAGCCAGAAGCCATAGAAGTGTACAGTGCCAGAGTGCATGTAGATATTGGTCAGGTAAAAACAGTTTGGACCCATTTGTTTGGACCCATCCTTTTCCCTGTGTAGTGCATTCAGTAAGAGAGTTTGTACTATATCAGCTGAAGGTTGGCATTTTGAGCCATTCTAATAGCATTTATGCAAATTTTACTCCAGAAGTTAATATCTGTATCGGTGGATAAATCAGCATCCAATTTAATGATAAGAAGTGAGATTGTTAAATCTGCTTCTGAAAGATTTCTGTAGGTTTCTGAAGGTAACTTTAGTTATTACTAGATGAGGTTCTGTGTTAATTTGTTTAATCTTAAATTTGGACTAGATAATACGTTTTAGGTGGTGATTTTCAAAGGATTTATTAAAGTATGAACTCTTTTCAATCAAATATGTCCTCTAAATGATTTAGTTCTTTACTGTTCTATGCTGAAAAGTTAAGAACCCTTTTATTTTGCAGGATGTCTAGATTGTTCCAAATGGGTGGTCGTCTGCATTGGAGAATTGAAGACCTATTCATTTAACTGTACTGATATTGATGCTTTTAAAACAGCTGTGCTGCTTAATTAAAGGGTTGATAAATGGTACATCTGAGATACAGATTTCCTTACATAGTGTTTGTTCAATCTTTATCCATAGACTGTCTGATGAATTTTTCCAAATCCATTTTAATATATATTGTAATCTATGTGCCAGATAATATTTATAAAACTTTGGGAGTTCAAATCTTCCTAAACTTTTAGTCTTTTGTAAATTCTTTAAACATATGTGTGGCGGTTTAGATGAGAATGTTGATATCATAGATTCCAATGCCCCTTTTTCCACTGGCTCTATTTAGGCGGCTTGGCTCCAATGCACTCGGTCTCACCCTTCTCGACACGGTACCTGTTGTGTTTCCATTGACTCTGGAGCTCTGGATCAAGCCCTACCTCCAGCCATGAGTGTAGTGCGCTGAGCCGCTATTAATATTACAGTGCGACTGTCACAGTAAATTGATCTGCGTGAAATGATAAAAAATAAATAAATAAAATAAAACAATAAATAATCAAAATACAAATGCTGTGTGTATTATTGTATGTGCAAGAATGTCTTTTATGGGTTCTTCTCATGTATAAAATGATCAACTGGTATAATTATCTGGACCACAGCCCAGCTAGAACTTATAAAATATGGCTCAGGGGTTTTGATGTGACATGGGCGTGGCAGGAGAAGTGGAGAGGAGAGATGCTGCTGTCAGGACTGGTGAAGCTCCAAAGTTTGCCTGAAGAAGTTACAATTTTGGGCTTTAGAGGGGAAATTTTTGTGTCAGCCATGGCAATAACAAGGACACTGACTTTAAAGCGCAACATTCTGACATTTTAACCGGCGTAAGTTTAAGTTTAGATATTTGATATTCACGCCCATTCAGTGGGGTCTTCCTCCTGTTTGATCTGATGCAGGCCGTCTGATTACAGGCAGCTGCTCTCTGCCTGCTCCCTCTTCCTGCAGACGGTGGTTCGCTTAACGACCATCAATACATTTCCAAACCAAACATGCTGTTTCATGGTGGTTTTGTTTTGTGTATTTTGGAGGAAACATTTGTGCCTGCATGTAATTCGGAAAACTGATGTGTCCCTTTCCTTTCCTTTTCTTTTTTTCTCTTTTTTTTCTTTCAGTCTTTAGGCATGGTTTATGATTTGTAAATAGTAAAATTATTATTGGTTCATCAATTGTGGTCCTTAATGTAGTCTCTCTCGAGTTTTATTAACTTTTCCCTGCAGTACCTCCTCGAAAACCTGAAAAAATCAGTTCACGTCACATGTAGTCCCCACTCACCCCTGGTTGTACCTGCTTAGGAGCAGGGACAAAAAACTAAGTACCAGTAAAAAAAAAAAACAGTAATGGAAACGCACGCAAAGTGGGCTGAGTGGAGTGGAGCTGGGATAAATGGAGCCAGTGGAAACGGGACATAAGCTTTTGAACCAAGTCTGGAGTAGCTTAACTGGGATCATAGAGAAGATAAAGCTTACTTTAGGGAGGGTCATCACTTTAATTGCAGAGACTCTTCCAATGAGTGACACCGTGTGAGGTCACCTTCTATTGATTTGAATAATGGGATGTAATTTATTTGTGTCATGTATTTCAGCCTGTCATTGATGCCCAGGTGCCTGATGTTTCCAATCTGTAAAGGAATGGTTGTAAAAAGATGAATATTAGAGGAGATAGAAGGGGAATTTGACTTGTTCCAATTAAAAGAGTAATCTGAAATTGTTGAGAACTTGTTTTAGGGTTATAGTCTCTTAGAGAGGGGTTTGCATTTTCCAGAAAGAGCAACCCATTATCAGCATGTAAACAAATTTTGTGGATTCTATTTGCTGTTTAAATTCAATAAATAATTTTGCTTTGACAAATTTCAGCCCCCAGTGGTTCAATGAATATTGCAAACAGAGAGGGGGAGAGTGGACGGACCTGTTTGGTGGCTCTCTCTACACTGAAGCTCTGAGAAATCCAGTCATTTGTTTTACACAAGCATTAGGTGAGCTATATAGTAGTTCCATGACAAAAAGTATATCCAAATCGAAATGAATATAAGGTAGCAAATAGAAATGTCAAATTAACCTTGTCAAAAACCTTCTCTGCATCTAATGCAACAATTAAACTGCTTTTAAATTAGATGATTTTGATTTTAATGTCTGATTTTTCACAATCGGGCTTCTGTCAGGTTTCCTACACAGTCTTTAAATGTTTGGAGTTTGTGTTTCTAATTCTCCTGGTCTGAAAAAGTATGGATGGAAGAAAAAACTATTAAAAAATGCTTACGTTTTCATAATTCATTAGTTATTATTTTTATTTACAAAAAGCAAGATATTAAAGCTGTGCTTTGAAGAATTGCACAGAAAAGTAATGGGACCTAACTTATAGAATTGCTATCTCTGAATTAAATGTTTTCCACATAGAATCATGTGTCCTGAATGTTTATTCGCGCTATTCAGCCCAAACAGGACACTCTTGTTTATTCAGATAGATTAGACTACAGCCAACATTTAAAGTGATTCAAAACTCAACAACCTCACAACCTCAAATAAATGTTCCAAAATCTCACCATGAGTATAACAAAGAATATACTCAACAGCCTAACTTTGTCCCCACTGAGCTCCTGTTGCATCAGCTTGAAACAAAAGCTGAGTGAAGAGTGAGATGCCACCCCACAGCGGTTTATGACCTTGCTGGTGGCCAACATACTGTATGAATGAGGTGCCATGGCTGCTGGAGTCCCCTATGCTTCTCTCACACTACTGAGGCCCCTATTTGTTAATTAATAAATTGTTAAATTGCCAGGAAATCTGTACATATACACACATTTCTTCAAACATCCAATCAACCAAATTACATCAAATAAGAGTCAGTTATAGAGTCAGAATAAGTTGTTTGGCATTAGTGCTCAACCCACAAATACATTTTTCTTTTTTGGGTTACTGAAAAAATATAGAGACGAAACACAAGCTAATGGTGAAAATGGTGGAAAAAAGGGCCCAATCCATCCAGGTAGCCTTAAAACTCCATGTGGCCCTTAAATGCCATTGTTGGGAAACTGGGAAATGTCCTTTGAGTCTGCCCAGGGAATCATTTCACAAACAGCTTTTCCAGGCATTAGCTCTCACGCAGCACAAGTGTTTGTTGTTGCTGGCCAAGCTTGGGCAAGCTTGGCTGAAATATGCCCAGCATGTGAACACCAAAGTTTTCAGCAGACAGGGCTGACAAACAGAAATGATGTTTACTCCAAATGACCTGTGGGAGCAACTGATCAGAAAGTGCCATTCTTGAAATCAGAATATTCTGATAACACTGACCTGTTTAGCTTGTCAGCCAGAAGGAGGCTGGGTGTTTGACAGGCACAACTGACATGCATGAAACACCTAAACTTAAACAGAAACCTGTTCTTCACCCAGAAGCAACAAAGCTGTGCCTTTTCTACAAACTCTGAATATCCTTGTGCTGTGCCACATATCTGAGCTAGGACTTAACTGTAGTTGGGATTTCTACCCCCCATCAGGTTACTATGGAGACTCTGGACACAGGCTGTTAGAAAGACATCACTGCTCAGGGATTCACACAGTTTACTTAAAACACCGAGATGTGACAAGTGCTGCTTGATCTCCTGACCTTTTAAGGAAGGTATTGTATAACAAAAGCAATAAAAAACTGTTTTTTTATGTGTTCTTAATATGTTTAAAATGACAAATCACCTACAGTGTTTGCATTGGTCATTGGAAAAGGGAATCTACTTCTGATTATTATTAAAGGAAAAAATCTTACAAAGGAGTTACCACAAAAATTGACCTATGTGTAAAACAAAGAATGAAGAAGGCAACCAATTAGATGTGTCCCTGTGTTTTTATATTCCTCCATTCCTGGCGAAAGTGAGATTGGGAGCAACCATTAACTTACTTGATCCATAATGATGGTAAATATTCAGCTCTTTCTGAGTTATTCAGCATGAAAGCAAAGCAGGCTATGCCATGTTATTCAGGCAGGATTAGCCTCTGTCTGTCATATGTCTGGGCAATTTGCAACCAAAGCCAGTCTGTGTGGGAAGACCAGCCTCAGTTCATGTCTTCGCTGTCATCAGCTGCAACTCTCTACCTTGCCACCCACAGTCACTCTTCATTGCTCATTTAGTGAACTTAACTGGTTGTGTAATATATTTGTATCATAATGGTTTCAGGTGTTATGTTTTAAGATTTTCAGGGAAATAAACTGACCCTGTTAATTGAGCCTGGTTAATCACTGATTAAGTTTTTTATAGAGTTACGGCTTGAGTGTCTCCTGTTTTATATTTTTAATTTGAACGTTTGTGCCCCCAGTTTTCTCCCAGAGTCAGTCCGGTGGCTCATCCCTCTAAGCAGGAAGGAGGAGGCTCTGAGGGAGCTGCCAAAGTTAACAAAAAGAGTGTACCAGGAGATCTGCCAGATAGGGTCCTCATCCACAAATAAACATCTAATAGTTTTAGTCAGTTAAACGCAACTCAGAGGCTACAGATTGTGCTTAAAACTTTGCAGTGTTGCATCTGACTCCAAGTTCGCAGCATGCTTCCTATTTTATGGACTTAGCCTAAATATTGGGGGGTTTAGCTTAAATATTTACACCACACAGCTAATCTTTTATCTCATCTAATTTCATTGAAATTCTTGCCAACTTTTCCAGCTTGGTTCTGATTCAGCATTTTGGGAGGAGAATATGTGAAGCAGGTTTCTTGCTCTCTGGTGGAGTCCACTGTTTTGTGGCCACTGCTATCCCTAAAAGTTTCTTCAAAACCCCATTCATGGCTTTACTGTATGATATCTTTCTTCTAAGGAGATGTTTCAGGAATAAACCGTTTCATATGTTCATCTTGCATATTCTATGCCCATCAGAGCTACCGGGGGTGGTGATGGTCAGAAAAGTTGCTGCTACGACTGCTTTCAGCACAGCCTACATCTACACAGCTGAGTTATACCAATATCAGGCAAGGGTACTCTTTAAAAAAACTTTTTTTTAAGTTTTGAAAATTTTATATATTTTTTTTTCTGCTTTATAATAATGTGCTGCTTTGTGTTGATCTGTTACATAAAGTCACAACAAAATAAATTGAAGTTCGTAGTTGTAACACGAACAAAATCTGCAAAACCTTTGCAAGGTATTAAATTAATGCAGCGATAATACAGTCCCAAAATTATTCATACCCCTGTCACATTTAGATTTTAAAAATATTTTCAGGCAGCGTGTCGCTTAAAGGAAACAAGATAGGCATCCTTTATATACATTTTATTAAAAAAATATAAATAAAGCATTATTTTTAAAAAATACGTATCTGTTTTTTGTTGTTTTTTTACCTTTTAATTTTAAAAATGGCAAGTCAAAAAATATTTAAATGCTTCTTGTAGTTGCTGGCCAGCTATCCAGTTTCAGTTTCAATTTATTTAATTATATAGCACCAATTCACAAAACATAGCATCTCAAGGCACTTCACAAAGGGCTTGGAATGGTATAGGGTTGTTGGGGAGGTTAGATTAAAATGTGTTCGGCCATTTTAGAATGGGCTATGTGTAGGGGTACTAAGTTAAATAATACACTGATAAAGTTTGTCCATCTGGAGCCCACTGGTGGCCATTGTTATACTAAAAACCAGAAGGATTGGGGATACCTCTCTCTGCCAGACTGATTATAACCATTGGAAAAGAGAGGGGGTCGCACAGGTAGCAGAAATGGAGGGTGTGTTTGCACCTCAACCATAACTGAGCCGGTTTAGGCTAAACCTGACTCCCCCTTACTCCATCCAACAGGGAGGGAGGAAGGCAGAGGTAAAAATAATTGGAGTGTTGTTTCCTGTTGCATTGTGGAGAAGGTGGGTAACTTTAAAATGGGCTGAGTCAATTCAATCGAATCATATAGATTTCAAGTCAGCCACATTCAATTCAATTCAATTCAGTTTATTTATATAGCGCCAATTCACAGCACACGTTGTCTCAAGGCATGTTGTCAAAAGTCAGGTACATACATTCCAATTAATCCTTACCATTGAACAGTGCAGTCAGAGTTAGTTATTTATTCAAATTGGATAAAAAGTTTTTCTGTCTAAGGAAACCCAGCAGATTGCATCCAGTCAGTGACTTGCAGCATTCCCTCCTCCCGGATGAGCACATAGAGCCAGTGGACAGTCACTGGCGTTGCCTTTGCAGCAATCCCTCATACTGAGCATGCATGTAGCGACAGTGGAGAGGAAAAACTCCCTTTTAACAGGAAGAAACCTCCAGCAGAACCAGGCTCAGTGTGAGCGGCCATCTGCCACGACCGACTGGGGGTTAGAGAGAACAGAGCAGAGACACAAAGAGAACAAAGAAGCACTGATCCAGGAGTACTTTCTATGGGAAGGAAAAGTAAATGTTAATGAATGTAGCTCATTTAGTCGTTTCATCTAGGAAGAAAGAACAGATAAACTCTGAGCCAGTTTTCAAGGTTATAGTCTGAAAGAGAGCACATAGAGTTGGTCACAGCAAAAGCTCAGTCAGAAGGAGAGAGACAGGGTTAAACACTGAAAGACAGGACCAAGTGTATCATCAGTAGAAGGTGAGCATTAAGTTGTTGCCAGCAGAACTTGGACGATGCCCCTCTCCAGAAAGGTGTCACAGGTAGAAACAGAGTCAGGCCAGGTGTAGCTTCTAGGAAGAGAAAAGAGAGAGAACATAAAGTTAGAAGCTGAAATAACAGCAAATAATGCAAAATTGGAGAGTAGTGTGAGAATGTAGCGAAGAGGATGAAATTGGTCATTATGTCCTCCAGCAGCCTAAGCCTATAGCAGCATAACTACAGAGATAGCTCAGGATAACCTAAGCCACTCTAACTATATACTTTAGCAAAAAGGAAAGTTTTAAGCCTAGCCTTAAAAGTAGACAGCGTGTCCGCCTCATGGACTAAAACTGGGAGCTTGTTCCACAGGAGAGGAGCCTGATAACTAAAGGATCTGCCTCCCATTCTACTTCTAGAGACTCTAGGAACCACCAGTAAACCTGTAGTCTGAGAACGAAGTGCTCTGTTAGGAATATATGGAACAATCAGATCTCTGATGTATGATGGAGCTAGATCATTATGGGCTTTATATGTGAGGAGGAGAATTTTTAAATTCTATTCTGGATTTAACTGGGAGCCAATGAAGGGAAGCTAAAAAAGGAGAAATATGATCTCTCTTTTTAATTTTCATCAGAACTATCCGCATGTTTCCAATTGAACTTTGACGATTTTTCTTTGATCAAGTGTCAGAGGTTGAAAGGCCTCCGTGCCATGACACTAATCGTTTGCTCCCTCCACAGATTCTCTATGAAATTCAAGTTGGTACTCTAGGTGGGCCACTCCAACGTATGTAGATACAGGTTTCCAGTTAGAAGAAACATGTTGTATTACTTTAAGATTACTTTAAACCTAAATCGGCCTGAAGGTATAAAAATTTTTTGTTTAAATGTAAGTGGCAAATTTATTATAATGGCAATGTTTAGGGTAAAAAACAGCAGTTTTTATTTAATTTTCTCACCTAATTTGAAGCATAATTTATGGAAGTATGCCGCAGCTCATGTGTTACAGTGTAAAAAAACAAAATTAAATATATTATTGGGACATATGACTCATTAAAAATGCTTGATAGTAACCTTTAAATGTATGTTGTCACCACACAGACTTTGCACTTGTCACTAGTAACTCCACAGAGCTTCCTTGCAGGAATAGCGGTGTGGGTGTGAACTCCATGTGTGCCCATATGGCGGTCATCCTCGCACCATTAGTCAGACTCTTGGTGGTCTACCATCATACTGCTCCTATGATGCTTTATGGCATCATCCCAATGGCTGCTGGTGGTTTCTGTTTGCTCCTCCCTGAAACGCTCAATGTTGAATTTCAGGACCACACTGAGAGTGAGCTTGGCAAGTAAGTAAGCTAGGCATAAAACCATACAACTAATAATATTGATGTACAATTTATTTACTGTTTTAACTACTGATTATGTGACATCAGTTGTTTTTTTTTTCTGTTTTAAATAGAAAACTAATTAATGGACCAGTGGGAGACACTGTGCTGCACTGAAGAAGTAGAGGCTATGATTAGGGCTTTTTATTTCCTATTTATTAACAAAAATGAAAACTGTGAACATCTATTTGCCAAAATGGTTGTGATAAATGTTTATCAAGAGCTTGAAAGATTTTCACTGAAAAAAGCACAGTTCGGATCTGCTTTAAATGTGTAGCTCCCTGAAGTAGGTGGCAAGCAGACCGAGGTTCTTGCATAAATGCAATCCCGGGTAAGCTTTTGTTTCTGCCCTATATGAATATGATTATCCTGTTGCCAGAAAAGCATCAGAAATGCTCTCTTTATGATTTCCCAAAGATAATTCAGCTTTTAAAACCTGCAAACTGTTTTTCAAATAATTTCTGTTTGGTGTAAAATTATTCAGTTCAGATCTCACCTATTACAAGTATTTTTTGTTTTCAAAAAGAGATGTTCAAATTCAGTGCAAATAAAAAAAACATTAAAAGCATCGAAATGGCCTCTTAGTTTAGCACCAATAGGAAGCTATGAATTAGATTAAGCTTTCAGCTTTATTAGTCAGCTGTGGCATCATTTCGTTAAGATGCTTGCGCTGTGCACGACGCAAGAAGGCTTGTCACCTCACTCTACTGGATCTATTGGAAATAAGCATTGTAAAATAATATATAATCAGACAGAAAACTATAGATTTCTGGTATTTTTAAGACTAAAATAAAAAATAAATACAAATAAATAACACAATTTCAAAACAACAAATTAAAGCAGTGGAAACACATTTCCAAATAATTTTTTTTACAACATAAAACTTTTAAAACCAATACTCACTGTCATGATTTGAAAGTGTTTGAGTATTGTTTTGAGTCTTCCCTCTTATCATTGTTTATGTTTTCCAGGTGGTGCTTTAGTTTCTTACATGTTCTGTTTATGGTGCATTTTATGTTCTGTTACATTTGTAAGATTTTCCTGTGGTCAGATTATTTCCTTGCATCGCTGTTCAGTTCATGCATTTTTTGGTTACCACTCCCTGCGACAGTCAGCCCATAATCATCTGGTCCACCTGTTTAATGCCAATCAGTTTTTCTGTTTGCACCTGTGCTATGCTCTCATTTACTTTGCTATTCTGTCTATTCCTGGCGGATACATACTGTTTGCAGTGTCGTGACATGCGAAGCCAAGCTTGGTCATGTTTATGTCTGCTTCTCCTACATCCTCCCTGCTGTGAGTTTTGCTTTTTATTTAACCTTTTACTCCCCTGGGCTGTTTCTGCTTGCCTGTCTGCATTCTGGGCTCCACTTATGACAACTTACACTAGGTCATATACATATATGTTGGACCAGGGGAAATATACTTCCAGTTTTAACATTAACTGTGTGTTTGTGTGTGTGTTTAGTGCATTTTTGGCTAAAACATGCTTGATGTTCATTCAGTGAAGCAAATGGGTGGTTAGAGTAGCCAGAAATTATACTCAAGTAAAAGTAACTTTAGTTCAACTAAAAGTAAAAAGTACAGAGCAGTAAACCTACTCCTAAAAATATTTTCTTTTCAAAAAGTTACTTAAATAAATGTAACTGATTAAATGTACCAAGTTGCTACTCACCTCAGGTGGCTCGTATGCTGCCATGTGGAACATTTTACATAAAGTCAGGCAGAGCAACTATTTGATAGTAAAGTAATGCTGTGTTAAAATTGGCAACAATACTGTTTGCTTGAATCACTGCCTACCTGCAAGAAGATACAGGAAATAATAACATTATGATTCTTCCATTTTATTGGAATTCATTTTTAAGTATGTTTCATTTGCATAACTTCAGCCCCTTTTACTCAGATATCCCTAAATATATTCACCGCAACCTAAAACACTTCACTGGTAGAGTCCAGCTGTTATTGAATCTCGGTTTTAATGCAGCTGTTCTATGAAGGCCTCAGAGGTTTGTTGGGGAACCATTATTAAACAAACAGCATCATAATGTCCAAGGTACACCGCAGATGGGTCAGGGACAACGTTGTGGAGAGGTTTAAAGCAGGGTTAGGTTATAAAACAATATCCCAAGCTTTTGTAATCTCAAAGAGCACTCACTGTCCATCTATTGTCCAAAAATGGAAAGAGTATGGCACAACTGCAGACCTAGCAAGACATGGCCGGAAAAAACATTGCAGGAAGAAAGAGAATTAATCCAAAAAGCAGCCTAGAAACCAATGGTAACTCTGGAAAAGCTGCCGAGATACATTGACCAGACGGGAAAATCTATTGATGGGACAGCTATTAGTCATAATGTTTTGTCCAAAGCGACTTACAAAGGAGGACATAACTATGCGGTTAATATCGGAGCTAACAAAAAACTACTAGTGGGATTGTGGAACGACACATAAGAGTCTGGATTGTCTAGCTGAACTTTTTGGCCCACTTGCAAAATACCAGCAGAGGTGGAGAGCTCAACATCCTAAAACCACCATCCATACCATGAAGCACGGTAGAGGTAGCATAATGCTGGGGGGATTCTTTTCTACTGCAGGGACAAAGAGCCTACTCAGAATCAATGGGAAGATAGATGGACCTAAATACACCTTAACTCTGGAAGAAAACCTATTACTGGCTGCAAAATATGAGACTGAGACAGAAGTTGACCTTTCAGCAGGACAGCAACCCTTTAAAATATGGCTACCGCTACAGTGGAATGGTCCAGATCAAACCATATTCATGTGTTCAAGTGGCCCAGTCAAAATCAAAGTCAAGAATTATTTTGTCTGGCATTGCTTATTTGATGACAAATGGAGGATCCTGTAACGTGTGCTTTTAGGCCAACTTGTCATTGTCCTGGTGACCATGTTCTGGTCAGCAATCAGTCTATTTGAAAAACTATTTTACACCAAAAACGCAGGCAAAGAAACTTGGGTTTGAATTTGTATTTTTGCTTAAATTTTTCTCCCAGTCAGTTCATGTCACAGGGCAGGAGAAGGCTCAGATTGAGCTCCAGAGAAGACCGTATAATTAACAAAAGGGGTGTACCAGGAGATCAGCTCGATAAGGCAATTACCCACATTTCAGATCATCCTCGTTTATCGAAGAAAACATATTCTACATGTTTCTGTTGTTTGGACTGAGCCTAAATATTGGGGATTTTGGCCTAAATGTCTACTTAACACAGCTCGTCTTTGGTTTTGTTGTGCTTTAGGAGGAGAATATGCGAAGCAGGTATCCTGTTCTTTGGTGGAGTCTTTTGTTTTGTTGCCATTGATGTCCCAAAAGGCATCTTCAAAATCTTGTCAGAGTTTTTACGTTTTTTTTTATTTTGTTATCAAGAATTATTATATAAGTTATGAAACCATTTTATGTCTCAATATTTTAAAATATACTAATCCGATCTGTCATAGCAATGCTGGTTAAATTTGCTTCTATGGTTGCTTGGAATACAGCTCACATTTATACAACTGCATTATATCCTACCAGTCTAAGGTATTTCTCTTCTCTCTCTGACAGAAGTACTTACATTTGTCTTTCACATCGATGAATGTCTTATGCTAATCTGCAATATGTCTTTCTATAATCCTCCTTTTTTCTTGTTCTTAGTGTTTTTTTTCTAATTCTTAGTTCATGTTTTTGAAATACCTTGTTGGAATTATCAAAGAAGAGTAAAGTAAAGCTCTTTCCATAACTTTTCACTTTCAGGTACAGTTCAAACAAGATATAAATAAAATGTATATATAAGTGAATAACCTTTTTTCCCCTCATGTCTGACATGACTAAAGCCATGATTGCAAGTATCCAGGGTCAGGAGAGGGAGTCAGTGAAAAGCCCACTGCTGCTACTTGGCCCTGTTTGGTCCCTATGGATGAGGTATTGGGACAGAGGCCTTCCACAGCACCTCCTGTCCTAATTGCCCCCATCCCTGAGGACACTCCCAGGCCAAGCGGAGCGGGGGCACTCAGGACGGGAGAGAGAATGACAATGAGCCCCAGCAGGAAGGGGTTAGAAAGGAAGGAGGACAGAAGATGGATGGATTTGATCAGGGAGGACATGAGAGCACAGAGAATGGACAGACTGTTTTGCCATCTTAGAAGAATGGTGACCGAAATAAGTGCTATAATAAGAAATAAATAAATATATGTTTTGTCAGAATATTTTTCCTAAGTTTTTAGCTGTTAAAGTTAGAAAGATAGGAGTTTTCGAAACTGGACAGAAACTGACTGAAAAGAATGTTGTCATTGTACCTCCAAGCTACGGTGGCTGAGTTTTTAGCCCCAGGAAAAAGGTGGTCATTCTCACCCCTGAGCTTAATAAACTGGCCCGTCTGCTCCTTTGTCCCTAAACAATAAAAACAAAAACCAACCATCTTGCTTAATATCAGTGTAAAAAAAAGTATTTTTTAATTTTACATTTGTCTTAATTTGCAGAACATATTAAAATATTTCAATGCAAATGCCTAAAACAACTCTTTCAAACTTTTCACTTCTTTACCGAGATTTGCTTGCATTTGAAAGTGTATTTCTCTTCAGCTGTACCTGGAATCACGAATTATAATGCTAGCTGAATTATAAATATACTTTTAAAACACACATAGCACCATTTCTTCATCAAAATGGAATATTTAAAGCTTATTTATTCTCAATCACACTCTTCCAGCGATACGTGTAGGATTACAATAAAATTCTGTTCCATTTATTCATGTATAACTTTAATATCACCTGCAATGTCCAAATCGACTTACATGAACAAATGACACAATACATTAAAATTAATACTAACCAACTGTAGAAATCACTTGTGTTTAACGTTCACTGTGGATGACTGGCAGCAGGAGCTCAGTGCGGTCAGATCTCTACCGGGCTATCGCTCGCGCCCACCACCGGTAGGTGCGGCAGGGCAAGCGGGAGTTAATACGGCGGAGCGGAAACTCTGAAAATACGTCGGAGCTAGCTGTTGAAATTAAGCGATGTCTTGATAATCAAGCTGTTTTTGCACATCTACACAGTGTATATTCCAGCACAAAAAATTGTAAAGTTCATTGTGGCACAGAAAGTGTAATTTTTCACAGTTTTTCCTCACAGCTTTTGCACACTGTGGTCCCCCATGGCTGCCCTGCTGTGACCAAACGCGCATCGACCCGCAATGAATCCTTGGAAAGATGGACCATGAAGGATACTCACAAACGCATCCTTCAAATCGGGCAAAAGGTAAGACACATTGTTCGGCCGCATGTGACAGACCTTCTGCGCCGCTGCGACCGTAATCGGCCCCCAAGTACGGACTTGGAGGATCCAGCCCTTGTGAATGGACACACCCCGGCCTGCACAAGGATCCTCCTCCTTCCTGTTTATTGACCAATAGTAGAGGAGCTGGAGAGAAGAAGGCAGCCCTCCTCATTTGCATAATGAAGGAAAAATGCATACGGTAAAGGAAAAAGACGAGATGAGGAAATGTAAAAAGAACAAAGGCATGTGTAAGGTAAAGGAAAAAGAAAATATTTACATTTCTTGATGAAAACGCATATCTAAGGAAAAGGAAAAACAAAATATATACATTTCTACTTTTATTTTTTATTTTGTCAGGATCGGTCCTCCATACCAGTGCTCCATTACCAGGACAAATGCCACACTGCTCCTCCTGAATCTAAGGTTAAAAAGACTGCTATGCAGCCAGCAATAAAAGGGTCATTTTAGAGCTGTTATTTAAAAAATAAGTAGTTGCAAATCACCTGAGACAGATCAGACTTCATTGAATTATTTTCTGTCATAGAACAGATGAATGTTAGTCATTTTTCTGGTGAAACTATTTATGGTAATTGTAATAATGAATAGCGGCCTATTTGACTTACGGATGATTTGAGAAAAGGATTACTATAGATCAAAAGTTGGAAAGCTAGACTGAGACTTATCGAAGGTATGAGCCTTTTTTCACTCCTCTTGTTTATTTGTTGGTATTTTTCCAAATTATCTGTCTTTTGATGTTATATGTTTCTTATTTTTACGGACAATAATACATTTTTATCCCAAGGTTTTCAATATGCTGGAAATATATAAGACAAGTATCAGTAGAAGAATGCAGTGTCCTTCCAGTGGGTGGAGTTAACGTTTTGGCCAACCCATGAATGACTGCAGGGGTTTCTCCTGATCAGGGGAAGGTTGGAGGGGTTAGACTGGAGTAGTCTTTTAAAGCTGTTTTTTTTTTTTGTTTGTTTGTTTCCATATTCTTCCCAAGTTTAAACTGTGTCAAAGCATTTTAAAAAAACCTAATTCACATTAAAGTGAACTCTTCTCTGGATTTGACAGTATTGACTGCGTTTCTAAACTTGTGTATAGATGTATTGATTGTGCTATTTCTTTCGATCTTCTCTGTTCTCTGTTGTTGCAATGTTCACCTTTGTCAGCAAGAATGTGTTCAGCTGGAGAAACTTGTTGGTCTCAAATACAAATGCTGAGTATGTCCTCTTCAACCTGCAACATTCTCCTCATTTCAGTCTGGTCATATGTTGGATAAAGATAAAGGCTTTTCTGCAACTTGTTCCTGCAGTTATAATAAGAGAAGACTGAAGGTTTTGCATTTTTCTTTATCTCAGTAGTTGGATGGTTGGAAATTTGTAGTGTTATATTAGCTGTGGATTTCATGGTACCAGTTGGATTGTTTGTGTTAGCACAGCTCTAAAGACATTTTTACTCTTGTTTTATTTGCGCCATTCAGCTCTATTTTATTTGAACTCCATTTTGACTGTATTGCTTTAACACCTGTGTCATTAGTCTAATAGTGGCTGTGGAATATGAGATTTCAGTTATAAGAACAAAGGACATCCCATGACTTCTTTTGCTTATCTTAATTGTGCTTGGTTAACTATTAAGTGTGCTGATTATAGTCTCTACATCTGCTTTAGATCCTTGAGGAGCTGCTGTTAGCTGAGCCACATGCCAAGATGAGCAGCTTTGGACAGGTACTGAAGGAGGTTGGGGAGTTTGGCTTGTTTCAGAAAAGCTTACTTGTTGCATTATGCATACCCAGCATTTTCCCAGCTTTCGATGTGACCAGCCAGGTGTTTACTGGAATGAGCTTCCCGCATCACTGTAACACTGACTGGATCTTGGAGGGAGGATCAAACCTGACAAAAGAGAAACAAAGAAATCTCACCATCCCGATGGACAAGGATGGAAGATTTGAAAAGTGTAAAATGTTCATCCCTGTGGATCTGGATTTAGAACTGATTGAAGAGCTCGGTCTTAACAGCACAACAGGATGCATCAGTGGCTGGGACTATGAGGTCCAACATGGTGTTTCTAACATCGTGACAGAGGTAAAAAAAACAAAAAGAAAAATATATATTCTTGATTTGTCTTTGAAGCCAGATTCAAATATACTGTTTAAAAAGAAACAAAGCTTTTTTTTCATCTTCACAAAACCAGACAAAGATTTATTTAGGTAAGTTAGGATTACCAAGGGTCAGATCGGAGAGATGAATGTGTATTGGAGCGAAATGCATGTATCCTCCCATCTCTAAAGCCCACAGGAGAGGGTCATTATCTATAGCAGACGTGTCCAAAGTGAGGCCTGGGGGCCCTCTGGGGCCCTTCGAAGGGTTTTTCTGGCTTCCTTTTGTAATTCTGTGAGGGTAAACATTTGACTCATGAGCACAGGTATTTAATGCAGAAGGGCCCTTTTTGTATTTAATTTAATTTAATACCATGTAGGACCACCTTATTTACATCAAAAGGCCACTCAGTGGGGAAAAGGCATTACTTCAAAGCAGCACAAAAACATAGATGATAGTTTGCAAACACACACAGGGAGGAAACCTTAATTATTGAAGACACGAGGAAAGCCAAAAGAGTTTGGCCATGAGACCCATAAAAGGAAATCTTTTCTCGCATTTTTTTTTATGGTTTATGCAAATGTCTGGATTAAACAGTATGTTTGTATTTCCGCTGCATACTTTGGTGATAATTCATGTCTATCTTTATATAAAATAGTTATGTCTCTTCTCTAACGATTGCTCCTGTTTACAGTTTAATCTAGTTTGTGACAAAAGTGGTTTAATTGAGGCGTCACAGTCCATCTTCATGGCAGGTGTTCTGGTTGGATCAGTGGTGTTTGGGGCGATTTCTGACAGGTATTACTTTTCCTTTAACTTTGACAGATTGCTACCAGTCCTGTTGTTCACGCAGGCGTTACACATTTAAAGTGCACAGATCCAAGCAAGTTAAAGTGATTTCTTTAACAAGCTTAAGAAGAGTGCTGAATTTCAGTTGATTAATGCATACACATTTAAAAGGCTTTTTTATTTTTTAAATGGGGGTTCTATGCAGTTCTATGCGCTCTCTGAACATCTGCACTAACTTTAGATTAGATAAGCAGAGCAAAGCTCATACTGAAGAAATGACCTGTACAAAAACTGCAATTTCTTGCCATCATTACTTTTGACTTAAATAGCTGCTAACTAAGAACACTATGGCCATTCATCCTAAAGACCAAATCAAGTCAACAGCCATTAAATCTATGTTAAATGGCCGGCTGAAGAAATTACAGCTACTTTATTGATTTACGCTTTTAAATAAAATTTTTAAGACTGTTTCTACAGTGTTCGTGTTTTATTAGACATGTAACATATACAGTATTCGCCATTTCCTCTACATGTCATTACTTCATGTTATACTGTGAATTCTCCCAGGATTGTTAGTGTCTTTATTCAGATTTGGCCTTGAACTCCTTTTTAAAATAATTGTTAGCTCAACTCTCCAGTGAAACCATTCACTGTTTTCTGAACTGAGATTGCTGGGAGGGCTATCTGCTGTTATATAATACTGACTGCTGTGAACCGCTAAACACACACACACACACACACACACACAGATAAAAGTAAACATGTTTATTTATTTAAAATAAAATAGTTATTTGTCTTTAAATTAAATATTCTTTATACTAACGAATAACAGATAATGCACTTTTGTACAATAGTATCATTAGACGGCCGCATGAAGTTGACAGATGGGATAAATGTCAAGCCACAGATTAATTAGTTTAAGAAGGTTTTTTAAATCTGTCTCTCATCTCATCAGCGTTGGCAGCAAGATATTTGTAGGATCCTTCGTTTCGGTTGAAGAATCATCCTGCTAGTATAATAGTGTGCGTGGTCAGCACAGCTTTCCGCGCCAACACATTGGTTATGACTGTTGTATGTATTTCTCAAGTTTGTTAAGTGTGGACTTGTGGTTGACATTATCATGAAGCACGTTTTGTTGATGGTGAGGTCAACGGTGTTTATTTTCTCATTCATGAGTTATAACAGGTGAGATCAACTATCAGTAAGCAGCACGAGGGGACAATTGTTCTACTTTTTTCATGGTATTTTCGATGGTTTGCGATAACCTCATAAAAAATGTTTCATGTAAAAACGTTTTTTTTAATAAGTTAAGTTTGTAAATTATGAGATTAAATGGAGAAAGTATCTAAAATGTTACCCTTAAATTTAACATCAAATTGATGTGAAACATTTTTATTCACTTCTAATCTGTTTTTCAGTGGTGGAATGGACAGATCCTTCTAAATCTGCTCTCTGCACAATGTCCATCATGAGCTTCTTTTCACTTGGACAGATGATTTTGCCTGGGATTGCTTATTTGACTACAAACTGGAGGATCCTACAACTGGTGCTCTTCAGCCCCCTTGTCATTGTCCTGTTGACCATGTTCTGGTCAGCAAATAGTTTTTTCTTTAAAAACACATATATATAATCCCCTAAAAGTCTTTTAGGTTTAAATTTGAACGTTTATTTTTCAGTTTTCTCCCAGAGTCAGCACGGTGGCTCATGTCTCAAGGCAGGAAGGAGGAGGCTCTAAAGGAACTACAACGGGCCGCCAAAGTTAACAAAAAGAGTGTACCAGGAGATCTGCTAGAGAAGGTCCTCATTTACAGTTAATCCTCTGAGACTTTAAAGATAAATGTTTGCAATTCATTGAACAGCTTCTACCAGCTATTTTCTCATATTTTTAAGATCAATGTGGAAACCTCTCCGAACAGAAAGAACATGATGGACATCTTTCGAGTCTCCTACTTGAGAAAACTCACTCTAATCATGGCCTTTAACTGGTGGGTTCTTCCCAAATACTGTCCATCTCTCTGTAAATGCTGCCATACAAACATGTAAACGAAAAGATGCATCTGATTCCAGGTTTGCAGCAACTTTTCTGTTCTATGGACTGAGCCTAAATATTGGGAGTTTCGGCCTAAATATCTACCTCACACAGCTCATCTTTGGCTTCATTGAAATTCCTGCCAACTTTGCCGGTTTGACTCTGATTCAGCGCTTTGGGAGGAGAATTTGTGAAGCAGGTTTCCTTGTCTTTGGTGGGGCCTCTTGTTTGGTGGCCATTGCTGTCCCAAAAGGTAGCTTCAAAGTTGTGTGCAAGCGCATATGGTTTTGTTTATGTTATAAAGTATAAACCCATTTTACACCTCTGCATTTTAATTTCGGTATCAATCAGATCTCCCAGCTGTGGTGACTATCATAGCGATGCTGGGAAAGTTTGCTGCTACAGCTGCCTGCAGTACAGCCCATGTTTATACAGCTGAATTATACCCTACAGATTTAAGGTAATGTTCTTTCTTCTGCCTTCTCTCTAGAATCTAGATTAATCTTACCCTAGAAATTATCTGTCTAAAGTACCAACTATTATAAAGAAATTATAAACACCTTTCCAGTGGCATCTTGAACTAAAGTAAACCAGTTCAACCTAAGCCATTTCTGCTCTGAGGTTGATGGTAAATGGAAGGTGTGACAAGTCTTTTGAATACAATTATCTTAAGACACTGATTAAAGCTAAAGGTATACTAGGACAGTGGCGAAGCCTACCTATCTACCTAATTTGACCCCAACGCTATACATCCATATACACCAAGTAAGTTGCCAATGCAATGTAAATTCACCACAGTGATGAATTACCACTAAACAAAAATTAGCATCTGCAATCCCACTTCCCCAACTAGCTGAATCTCCAGAAAACGTTTTGGTAGTTGCCATGCACTGGTTGTGTAAAACATAGCAGCAATGAATGGAATCAGCTGAAAGTCTCAATTATCTACACATAACCAGTCCACATTTTACCAATGTTGTTTACAGCCACCACAGTAATGTAGCTGTCTAAACTTAGCATTCAAACTTTACTTCCTTTTTGGCTCGAAGACAGACACTAAAAAAAGGTCAAGCTGCAGGTGTAAGATTTATTTAATAAAGCAATGCGTAAATATCGGCATAGGCATTGTAGTAAAGTTTTGGATTTTCTTTCTCTACACTATGATGAGATTTGCCTTTTCAGCTTGAACTGAATCAAAATGGGCGTTAACCATTTAGTTCTGTGTGTATTTGTAGTAAACTAACTAGCCCAATGATGTTGATTTACAAATGGCACCCAACAAAAATACACCCCAAACAAATCGCTTAAAAATGTTATTACACCTGGATTGAAGGGATGTTCATATAAACAAATTCTAAACAGCAAATTTCCTTTTTAAAAATTAACTTCATGAATTACTGTTGTTAGGGAAGATCAACAAATAACTGAGTTTTAATGATTGCTTTTCAGATGGCATAAAGTAAATAGTGTGGATCATTTCACAGTTGGAGACAGTGGTTTCATATATTAAATAAAGACCAACTTGTCTGCTGGGTGCTCAAACTTTGCAGTTTTGTATATTTGGCACCTTTTGCAGTGTCAGTGAACAAACAGTATGTAAAACAGTTCATACAACTGCATTGTCATAAGTGTTATCACATAAACTAAACCCAAGCTAATTACTTTCATTCTATAAATATGCATGCATTGTAAAGGTTATGTTTTCTGATGAAAATAAGAGAAATTGGAAAGTATAAATTTGTGCTGTTGAGAAATCGAAGAAGAACCTTTTATCGCTCCAGTGGCCATTTTAAGCTTTGTTATCTGTGGCTTTGATAACATCAAAGAACAGTTTCCAGAGTCATAAATATTAAGAGCTGTGCCAGAGCACCGTGACCTCCAGAGTCATTTTTATTCTCCGGGCGTTGTTCTCAAACCTTTACCAGTTAAAGCAATAACTGATTTTTAAAAATAACACAGCAAGACTGGTTTTAGGATTTTAAAGTTGCACTATATTGCCATAAGTATTGGGTCACACCACCAAATCAATTAATTGTTGTGTTCCGATCACCTCCATGGATGTAAGTGTGTAAAGTTTGGTGTGGAGAAACTTGACTGGCCTGCACAGTGTCGTGATCTAAACCTTCTTGAAAACCTTTGGGATAAATTCCAGCAGAGGCTGCAGTTCTGGTTTCCTCATATAACTGCAAACACACTTGTGGAACTTGTGGAGGATGTTTACAGAATAGTTAAAGTTGTCAATGTTTGTTGTCTGTTGTCCAGGTGAACACTGAGGCTTTTACATTCCTCCACCACCTCCACTTCTACCATGATGGAAATAGTGTTTGGCCTGTTCCTGTTTCTCTTAGAATCTACAATCATCTCCTTTGTTTTATTCACATTCAAGATGATTGTTTCTACACCATGCCACAAAGCGCTCGACCAGCTCCCTGTACTCAGCTTCTTGTCCATCTATACTGAGACAAGTTTTAAAAAATATAAAAGTTTTGTTCTTTTTTCAAGGCAAAGCGGTGTAGGCTTGAACTCCATGTTTGCACGTGTGGCGGGAATCCTCTCACCACTGGTCAGGCTCCTGGAGGTCTACCACTATAGTGTTCCCATGGTGGTATATGGCATCATCCCAATGGCTGCTGGTGGTTTCTGTTTGCTGCTGCCTGAAACCCTCAATGTTGAACTTCAGGAGATCACTGTAATCAAGTAAGTTGAATACTCCAACCATTAATTTGATGAGCAGTTTAATTGCTACATTAAAACCAACCTTTTGGCATGCACTCTTTTTTTTTTTTAATAGAAACACAATCAATGGACCACTGGGGGACCAATGTTGCACTGAAGGCACCGACAACAAATCATAAACTTTCTTTCTATTATTCTTCCAATCTATTAGCTCTAACTCGCTTCCCTGTCCCTGGTGAAGAAAAGCATGATGCTGACATCATTTGTCACTCTGAGAATGATGCATTCAAGCGGATGTGCAGTGTTGGTGTTTCACCACACAGGACTGTTTGCATGAAAGCCCTACAGCAGCCAGTTCTATTTAGTTTCTTGTACCAAACTTTAAATTTGTTTTATGTTCCAACAATGCCTTTTTTTTTTTTGGAGGGGGGGGACTGTTGTCTTGTCCACCTCAGCTGCAGCCCTTTGTAGCTTTCCCGGAGGAGCCGTAGGCTTCCTGGCTATTTCTGACTAGTTTAGGTGGTCGTCCATGTCTTGGTTTGCATCTTTCCGATATTAACCGAACCCAAATATAAAAAAAGACAAAACTCTGAGAAGCAGCTAATTCTTTTAATGAATACAAATAATTGAAAAACATGCCTGAAATCCAAAATCAGAAAAAAATGGAAAATACTGAACAAAAGTGGAAAGCTAATCATTTTCTGACCTTGATTAGTCCTTGACAAACATGGTTTTACCTTTTTATCTGTTCAGTTGCTACAGTCAGTTTTGTTAGACGGTGTGGAAACAGGACAGAAGATTGTTTGAGGAAAAGAACAAAGCCATTAGATCTTCGTCTCCATTCAAAGCCAGACTCTGTCTACACAATGCACACATACAGGAAACACAATTATCTCATAAGGCTTGAATGCAAAAATCCTGTCCACCTTTGTAGAACTGAGCCTGAGTCAATCAGGAAGTAACGAACGTCAGGATCACTGCCTTTTGTCGCCTCACCTGCGCAAGTTTATTTCAGGAATCTTCACGTGAACCAGGACGTAAATTTCACTATCTCTAAATCAAAATTACCTCCTAAATCTCACCAAAATAATGATAAAAAAATACACTTGGTCATTTGTAATTTAAGGCTTGCACAAAAGTTTACATCTTCACGGGCAAAATACAAAGCTTTTCTCTTGATTTTCTTTTATTTCATTCAAAACGGCATCTGGAGGGTTGTGACACTACATCACCTCATTAAATAGATAGAACCACGCTGGCATCTTAGTTGTAAATGGAACACACAAATTGCTCAGACTAGGTCATTTATGCAAAAATCTGCAAGAAAATGGGATTTTCCAACTGTTTACAATCATGGAGTTTTTATTCATTATCTGTAAAAAAACAAAGATGAGAAAGCGTGTTAGTGCAGCTGTAAACGGCCTCCGCCTGGTGTTTCGTGAGCGGCGGAGACAATCATTATGATTTCGGGAACTTAAAGTGGTGATTTAGAACATATACTCAGTATTTCCCAAGACACATTTTTAAACAGGAAATTATGAACGAGCATCATATTTGACAAATTGTTGCTGACATCAAGGCCTTCAAAAGTACTCAACTCAAAGCCAAGTACTAAGCGTCATATTTCAGGAACCTACAATTGTGTCATGAGACAGAAAAAAGGCAGAGGGTGAAACAGCATCAGAACAAAGCTAAATGACATTATTTACATCCTAAAGTTGACTAAGTCAAGTACTTATTTTTAGCCCCTTTAAAATAAAAGTAAAATTCAGAAACTAATACCAGACAGTGACAAGGTTTCAACTGCTCCACTTTTACTTCGGCTAAAACAACAACAAACAAATCACATGAAGCTAAAGGACTGTTTTAACATGAAGGCTTTCAGATTTTCTCTGATGATCATCTCATTTAACATGACGAGTTTTTGCGAGCGGTTTTCACATCTGAACTAATAATCGGCTCATTTAAATGGGGAAAAGCCAAAACGGAGACCAATTTTAAGTTTTTATCTGCTGGCAAAATATGGGGAGTTAACCATGGCGGTAATAGAAAGGGGCGCACAAGCACCAGATAAAAATAATTAGAATGGTAAAAATAAAAAGGTTTTTTATTGCTTTTATATTATCCAGTGTAGCGATTTTTATACTAACACTTGCGTAATAGAGGAGAATTTGCCTTTATATTTTATTTATCCAGGGACCTTAATAATCAAATAATTGATCAAAGTAGTTCAAGTTTTCATGTAAACCACAAACTGCAGCCTTTATTATTATACACACCTTAAGTCAACCTGATGTGTAAAATCCATTGCTTAAAACAGTCAAAACATGCATTCACACGTGTTTGATAAAAAGAACAGAGCTCAGATGTTTCAAGCAATGATCTTTCATTATGAGCACACATTTAGGACAAATATATTTTGGACCTATAAATCCAGTTTTGCAACCCCGTGAAACAGAGTGTCTGAGGAGTTAACATATTTCGTTTTGGATTTAGTTTTGTGCTGGTTTGAAAACTGCACTTCCCTTTGCATGAGCCTTGAGCTAAAAATGCAACCAGAACCTGGTTGTTTGGTTGAGTGTCGAATAATTAATGTAAATATAAATTATGTAAATAAGGTAAATCAGGGGTTGTACCTTGAAATTATTTTGTGCAGCCCGTGGCTGCAGTTCAAGAATGGTATAAATTTGGACCTTCATCGCAGGCAGCTGATACAGATGGACAATCAATTTATTATATTCTTCAGGGCAATATTTTTACCAAATCTAAAATCTTCTTAAAATAGGAAATTATTAGATACAAAATAAAGCATTTGTCTTTTTCTATGACATTAAAATCAAAGCTAAATCACAAGGTTATTAAAAATATGTAATATCACAAATATCCAGCGACCTTTACTCAAAAGCAGACTTGGTTGCAACCATTTAATAAACTTCGCTAAATAGGACAAGCATTTTAGATAAAAGAATGACCCATATCCTGTTTTTCTTGCTATGAATAGGCTAAAATAATTTTCTGCTTGATTCTAAAAGACTGCAGTCCATGTTAAAACAATCTGGTGCACAAAAAGAAAACAGGTTAATGAAACTAAATATTCTCATCAAGGAGTCATAATTAACACTACCAATGAAATGCTGGAAGGCTGTGTACAAAATGTACTTTTAGTGGCTTATTATTGTCATTTGCAGAGTGTATCAACGACGTTCAGGCAGCCCAACCTTTGTATCATTGTTATAATTCCTCTGGTTAAACTTTTCATGCATTTATTACACAAAGTGACACAGGTCAAACAGCTCGCTGTTTAAATATAATTATTAAAGTTCCTATTATTTTG
Organism: Crenichthys baileyi; assembly: GCA_036173005.1. Classification (NCBI taxonomy): domain Eukaryota; kingdom Metazoa; phylum Chordata; class Actinopteri; order Cyprinodontiformes; family Goodeidae; genus Crenichthys; species Crenichthys baileyi. Next base: position 1,168,089 of record JAHHUM010002603.1, read on the forward strand.
GAGTGGAGCTGAGGGGTTAAAAAGCCATGTTTGGCTACAGGTTGCAGACCCCCTGTTGTAAGCAACAGATAGGTTTTCCAAACAAATACTTAAGCAAAGTTATTCGAACCTCAGCAGACTTAGGTTTTATGTAATTTTGTTATTTAGCCTACATTTTTCTTCTGTTTTAAGTAACATCAACATTTTTTAGTGGCTCAGCCAGAGACCCGCCTTGGTTCTGATGCAGTGTCTGTGTTGAGAGCTAAAGATTAGGGTGATGGCAAAGAATGTCTTCCAACCCCAATCATCTGAAGCTCATCACCAAAAAAAAAAGATAAAATACCAGTGGAAGCATACAAAAAAGATGATTTAACAATTAAAAGTTTTGATTCCGGTCATTTTAATTTTAATTTTTGAGTGTAACATAAAGCTGTTTAATATTTTTTCAACACTAATTTTGAGGGATGGCTGTCTAATTTCAAATCAGAAACAGACTTCATGGTCAAATTAAAATAATTGTAAACCATAAATCAGTTTGCTGTATTTTATGTGCTGACAGTTTCTCAAAAGTAAATCTCCTTTTAAATCTTGGGTGTTTTCAGAGTAGTAAAGCCCTGAAAGCTTAAACTGTGGAAATTAAATATCATTGGTTTTGCATGTAACTTTTGAGATTCCATATTGCATCCATACAAATTCTTGCTGTGAAACATTCATAAATTCACTATGTAAAAATAAAAGGACTGCATAGGCCAAGACAGTTAGCAGCGCAGCTAAACAAAAAATACAATTTTCATTTCCTCATTGGCCATTTTGATTGATCACTGTCCAATCAGATTGAGGTGGTAATACTGCGGCTCAGCTTGCATTTGCAACTCAAGACGCTCACACAGATAAGAGCTGATAATGTCAAAAATCAATCCCAAAACAAATCCCTACAGTTTGATGCTCACATATTCCTGGAACATTATTTCACATAGTTATAAAGCTAGATTCACATTTACAAAATATGTTAGGCCCAAATGTGTTCCCATATCACTTGTTTTCAGAATGACACCATAACTTTATCCCATTAAAGAAAAGAGTTTTGGGCTAAGAACCACCAAAAGACAATGGTGCTGTAACCAGTCTTACAAAGTAAAGACTGAAGAAAAATAATCATATTTTGGCATTACTTTAGTCTTCATCTCATCAGCACTCATTTAAAAGAGTCAGAAGTTTGGCATCAGCACCTGAAGCCACGTTTGTGCATTTCAAACACAATGCTCCACATGTGGGTGGGGAGGTAGGGGGCGTCCCCTGAAACGTGCATTCAGTAGTTCTCATAATTATAAGGCATTGTTACACCTATAAGGATCATCGGGATTCGAGGGTGTTGGATCAGATTGTGCAAATGCATCACATAGTAACGAGAGAATAACAGGATGAAGGAACCCAGAGTGTTAAATGAAAACATTTTCTTGTAGATGCTTGCATCCTTCTACGTGTACACTGTAAACTTTGAGTTATTCTCACACTGTATGTTCTGATACTACGTCTGACCACCTAATCCAACAAGGCGGTATTGTATAATCCTATGGGTAGTAAAATGGTACTTTTTTCTTTGGCAGTAGTGGTTTCTTTACAGCCATGGAAAGAGAAAAAAATGCATTAAACAATTTTTTTTTTTAATTTTCACATTTTTTAGGCAAGTCATGGTTCCAGGTAGAGCAACAGTTTAACTAATGCTGAGCTGAGCGAAGCCCATCAGCTTGATGTCATCTGGTATTTCAGATCCTTCCACCCCAGAAGCCTGTGAAGAGATTGATCAAAATCAGGAAAAATTCAGTTTGATTACATCAAAGTTTTATTCAATGCCTGTGTGTGTTTCATGGACGACAAGACTTGGAGGATGGTAGGAAAAACATTGCAGCTTTATAAATGTCGTCACACCCCTATAACTTAAAAAATAAAAATAAAATCCAATTAAAACCACAAACCTCCAAGTATTTATTGGGATTTCATGGGACGACACAATTTCAAAACCTTAAATAGTGGTGGGTCTAAGTGTTTTAAAAGGGGCTCACAGTAAATGTATGCCACACTTTTCAGATCTTTATTTGTAAATATATTGGAAAACCTTGCATCATTATCATTCCACATGTGCACTACTTTGTGTTGGTCTTTAATGAAAAAAAATCAATGCATTAAAGTTGGTGGTTGTGAGAAGTATCTCATCTCAAAGGGTTAAATAACTTTACCAGACTGGACCTCAAAATACAACATGGCAGCCTCTATAGGAAACAATGCGATAGCTGCAAGAAGAAGCTGCTCGTTGCCCTGTCAGTTTGTCAACTACATCAAAATGTGTTTTAGAAGTTTTAACAGCAGCAAAGTCCAGCACAAAGCATGAGGTTTAATCCGTTATTCTAGTGGTGTCTGGGAGGAAAAACCTCCCTTTGCTGGATCAATAACAAAGTACTAGTAAGTACCAATACTGCAACTGATAATATTACTTAGATGTGAAAATTGTTTCACTCACCAGTTTGAATGTTACATTTTTATGAGCTTGAGGCTCATCAACTATCTTCTGCAAATTTGCAGCAACTGAAAGAGAAAATATACAAACTTGTAAGAGCACAGATAAAAATAAGTACATTTCCCTTAGAATGTAGAGCCTCACAGCCATCTTTATACTCAGACTACACTGACATTATTCTTTGCATTTAAATCTAAATGATGCAATTAAAACTAGGTTAAGTCATTGATAGCTGACCAGCCTTGTTATCTCATCCCTTATTTCTGTGCTCAGTTTAGCACCTCCTCCTCTTGGGTATTTGAGTTAACAGCTGAGGACCAGCAGCCAGACGGGTCCAAAGCCTTTCAAACTCATTACCAATAAGCATTCCCAACAAATACATTTCTAAAACCTCAAAGAGAAAATATTTTAGGGATCTTACGCTCTGATCTTAATTATTTAACAGGGCTTAAAGGATAGATATTTGATGGTTAATAGTTCATTTGTAAGTCTAACACAATAGAAAGAACAGATCTTCATTCGATACAGGTTTTTCACTTGGCTGTTATATTACGTTCTTGAATAATTGAAGGCATATAGGGACGTTTCTTTCTGTTTATTTATGCACTTCCTTCAGGTTCTACCCATTCCTTCCCAGACTCTAAGCTTTTGTTCAAATCATTATCTGAAAGGGTTGTAGAGAACAAAAAAGCTGTGAAATGGCCCTTTACTACACTGCTGAAGCAGAGACTTTTTCAGCATTGTGGTAACTCATGATTTGTAGAACATACGGAGTAAAAAAAATATAGATAGATATAAATAAGTGACAGCTTGCAAAACAGTCGTGCTTAACTCAGGTCAAAAGCTCATTTTTAATTTTAGCCTGTTTTAACAAACAGGCTAAGACATGAAAATGGAGAACCTGAGACAGAAAACTGCTAAACTCACCTATTACCAAGTCCCTCCCATCCACCAGACCTGTGACCCCCAGCCCGGGGGACACTCCTCGCGTGTCTGAAAACCCACAACACAAGGGCAATCCCCACCTGCTTAAAATTTCATACTTTAAACGTATACGGGAGCAAAAAAATTTCAACAGCCCTTTCAGGCACAAAATAACTCTAAAAAGTAAAAAAAAAAAAAAAAAAAGCAGCTGGACTTTAGCTGTTGTAGTTGAAGACGTTTTGCTCTTCATCCGGAGACGTTCCTCAGGTCAGTGTCAACTTTGTTTATATACCACTTTACAACAAAGTGCTGCATAGCAATAACAATAAAAACTGATAGTCGCTAAAAAGAAAAGCAGAGAAGACATGCATAAAATAAAATAGCTGGGCACCTACGCCTCAAGGATTAGAGACACTTGTTTTAGGACCAAAATGTTCACACTTTGGACAGAGAAGATATATGGTTTGAGAGAGGAGTAAAGGAAGCCATTTATGGCAAATGAGAAGAAAAACACTCAAACAGTGGCCTCAGATTTCATCTTACAGTAATAATACAGCTCAGCATCTAGCCTGATAACAAGGCCATGTCCACAAGGAGCGGACGGCGGTATCCGGACAGAGAAGTTTGACCGTGAAGATGAAACCACTTGAAGCTGCAGGTGTCGTATTAGGCGTTGTAATATTTATGCCACTCCAGTGAGTTGCACGTTACGCAGCCACAGAGGTAAAAAATATTAAATAAATAAATAGGTCACATTGCACTTGTGCAGAAGAGTGATGTAAGAGAAAACAAACGTGGCAATCTAACCTTCTGTAGACTTAGTTTTCCAACTTCCGTTTCTGTTTGACCTCACCATAGAGGAGCAAAAGATTTTGGTGTAAAATAAAAAAGATGGAATAGCTTCAATAAAACTGCAACTTGGAATTCCGCCATTGTTGTTGCTGTTGTTTTTGGCGAGTCAGCGCATGCGTGTTTAGCAAGAGGGAAGGGGAGCTGGCCGGTTTATACCCTTGAATGTGGTCAGGGTTGTCCACACGGCGCCGCCATGGGGTGGCTTCAAACGTTCCCTCTCTGGGAGCAAGTTTCAAGTCGGTTTCACATCCGTTTCGTGTGGACAAGACTCCCTATTCCCGACCGAAAAGTTTTTTCAGATACTCTCCAACCTGTTGCTTCATGTGGACGGGGCCCCAGACAGTTTCAAACCAATTCACACCTTCCTGTATGTGACCAAAACATCTCTCAGTGATCTGGGCTAACAAACGACGCCCTGTTGCTAGGGGAGTCTGATCTACATGTGAATTTAGATGTCAAGAACGGCACATTCTAGAAAGCTTAAAAGCTTGGAACTTCTCCCTCCCCAGTTTTGAATTGAGAAAGACTTTAAGATCAAGAGTGAAATGTCTTAAAATACAAGAACTGAAGTCCAGTGGTTTTGGTTTTTTTAACTTTTTTTGGATAACTCTGTTCTTTAACCTTTGTGGTCTCCGTGTACTTGTTTGTTTTGGCTGCTGACACAAACACCCAATTTTACAAAATCCATTAGGTGCCTGTTAATTTTACTGAATATCCAGCCATAAGATGTACAGAGGGCTAATTTTATTCTACACACAATTAATGCAGCACATAGGGGAACAACTGTGACACTCATAGGAGAGGGAAACCAAAAACATGCCTGAAGACAGAGACTTCAACAAAATAAAAAACACAATCAGATAACGGAGTCTAGCTTCTCTAGAGATGTTAATAAACAGCCTTAAAAATGAAATGATGCTTACCTCTTCCTGGCATAAATTCAAAGCGGATGTCATTCAGCTCCTTCTTTGAATTTCTGATGAGAAGGAGAAAATAAAAATTCAAATGAGATGAGAATGTATTTAGGAGATGTTATATATAAAAACAGGAGAATGAGTTAAAATGACAAACCTTAACCTTAATACCAAACTAATGGGAGTGTTAACGTCTCCTGACTCAGCTGAAATCTGTTGAAACAAATTTAACAAATTCATTTCACTACAACAGTTATTCACATACACTGCATAAAAATACACACAACCTTTTTCTCACTGTCTGACATTAATTCAGAGCGAACTTTTGTAGTTTGATGAAACTGATAAAGTGATTGGGCTTAAAGTCCATTGTCACATTTGGAGGAAAAAAGGGGAGCCTTGCAAGCCTAAAAACCTATGGACAGAGTTGAAAAGGTGTGTGTGAGCAAGGCGTCCTACCAACCTGACTCTGGCCCTGTTTACACAACAACGATCCTTTGAAAACTGGGTTGTCTGCCCTGTTGCGCTTGTGGGCGGAGGCTGGGGTAGTGTTGCGTGGGGCCCTTGCCTGGTCGTCGTGGAGGTGGAGGGCAGGATGCGGCGGCGGTGCTTGGAGTGGGGCTGTGTGTGGAGCTTGCATTGTGTGGATGTGTCTTCATTGGCTTTTCGGGGGTATGTAAGAGGAGTGTGAGTGAGTGTACGACGTCCATTGTTGTGCGTCTTTACATTGGGTGTGAAGGTGTGAGTGTTTATTATGTGTACGCATGAGGGTGGGAATGTGTTATTGTGACTTTGTGCGTCGGTTTTTGTGTCAGGTTGGGTCTTGGGCTGCTCCATCTCCTGGATCAGTTTAGGTCCCCCATCAAATGTGGGGCCTATTTCCTCCCCGCCTCACTCCCAGCCAGTGGCTGGTGTCTCTGCCCGCTGGTGTACTGGTGGTTCTCGGTGTCTGGGGCTGGGTGCTTTGGTGTGTGAAGGCTCACTCCTGGGGTTCCTGTGCTCTGGGGGGCCTTTGGATGTTTGTGGCTCAGATCCCCTCTCTCTCTCTCTCTTTCTTGCTTCTTTTTTTCGTTTTGGTTTCCATCTCCGTGCCCATTGCAATTGAAATAATCCCAAAAAAAACTGGTCAGCAGCCAGTTTAATTTTTTTTTTGTGTGTGCACATTAATTTCTACTGATTTCAGTCATACTGCACATGAGCCAGGGGTTCACCATAAGAAAGATTTAATGTTGCCTGTCTACACGACAACAGAGACTGGGACATTTTCAAGTGGTTACACTCTGCAACCCGTTTTCAAATCGTGCCATGTTGTTGTGTAGACAAACACTAGAAACTTTTAAAAAATTTTTTAGGTTTTTACCAAAAAACGTTGTGTAAACAGGGCCTCAGTTACACAGGAAGAACGGACCAATTTCCAGCTTGTGGAAAGATACCCCAACGCTTGATTCAAGCCAAACAGTTTAGAGGCAATGCTACCAAATACTAATTAAATATAACATTCTGAATTTGAAGAAAGTAGTAAAACAAATATGTAAACAAGTCTCATTTTTCTCAGATTAAACTAACAAAATATCTAGTTATCCTAACTGACCCAAAGCACAGAAAACATTTCTGATTTAATCTCACACAGAGAGAATAAATGTCTAGATTCAACTGTAGTTAAACAAAAGTTGCAAACTTGCAGAGAATAAACTTAAATGGGGGGTACTGACCTGAGTAAGAACAGCAGCAGGAGCAGGAACACTGAGTGAGGAGGATGCAGCCTGGGCAGGGGGCTGAGTGTTGACTTGCGTGGGCTGCAGTGGAAGTTGCCCTGCAGCCTGAGGTAGTTCAGCCTGACCTGGGGCCATTGGCTGGAGGTGACTACTTAAAGGCTCAGGAGTCTGGAAAATCTGAAAGATTCTTCTGGTTCACACTCACCAAAACATTTTTAACAGACACAAAATATTAAATTTGAAGACAGACAAAATGTAAGGATTTGCTCCTTGGTTTTCCTGTGATTCGGTTAAAATGCCAATTAAATGATCCAAATGTCAAATAAATAATTTTAAACTCACCTCTGAATTCTGAAAACCTTCCTTCACTCTTGGTGACTGTTGATGACAGACAGAAGAAACGTCTGAGTCAGACAGGAATTTCAAAGAGAGACACTTTTTAGAAGCAAACTGCTTACTTTAATAGAAACAACACAAGTAATAAAAAATAACCACATTAAAATGGCTCACTCGTTTACTTTCTTCCCAGATCTGGCCGTTGAGTTTACGGTTTTCCTTTCCAGTAAATAAAGCGCAGATTTATTGTTTGGTACAGAGATTTTATTGCCAAAATTTCAAAATTTGTCTCTTTTGGAGGCTCCATAATAACATCCTAAAACCATATTTTATTCTTATTTTTACCTGTAAAGCCCAACCAGGGACAGGGTCTGGAAACGAGTCGGTGACAAGACAGCCTGTATGAACAGGAAAACTGTGTGCAGTCCCTGACCAAATATACATAAATGAATGAATGAAAGAAAGACACTTGCTTTGACTTGATATGTCCAAAGATAATGTAAATAAATAAACCGAATATGGATTTGATTTACATAATTGTGGCACTGATCAGGTCCCGTGTTTAATAATCCTGAACATATGGAAGCTGTTGGTTTATTTTGTTTCCTATAAAATCTTTCCCGTTACTTCTCAAGATCAACATCGATCAGTCACAACCTGAAACTAACAAAGCAAAGTCAGTTATTGCAATGCTTCCACCGTTTTGATTTATGGGGTCCATTTTTGGCAATGTGAAGCACCAAGACATTACCATGTAAACTCATGGCAAGGCCTCAGTGGCTGAGATGAAACGTCTTCCCACAGATGCAAATTCAGATGAATATTTGGAGACATGTGAGTCTATCAAGACTTAGTGTTTTGGATTTGTTCTGACCCAGATGATCTTTAATCTCTCTGATGCCTAATAATTTGATCTGAGTTGATTTTATAACATTAATGATGCCTTTTTATAACAAGATATTGTTACTTAGTCGTTTTAACATTGTGAAAAATCTATTTATAATATTAAATGACTACAACTGAGCTGTAAACGAGTGATGGCACATCTCACACAATTACATTTAATAGAAGAAGCAGAGAAGAAGTATTAAGTGAGATGAAAGAAATGAAAAAGTAATGTGGATATAGGTTCAAACTGATTTTCTGAAAAAAAAAAAGTCAAGTTCAACCCTTGAGGCACCTTGAGGCCCAAATGTGCACATTTTGCAAACATTACTCCCAATGTAACCACATATTTTTGATATACTGTCATCGTCAAATATTGTAATGCTTTTCCCACAAATAACTCCTAGCCTCTGCCTTGAATTAAAAAAAACTGGTCTTAGGTGTAACGACCCCCCCCCAGACTACCGGGGACTTTGGAGATCAATCAAATAATCTTTCAATGGAGGACTTTATTCTCTTCCCTTGCTAAATGCGGTGCAAAAAAAAAAAAAGCTGAACACCACAGAAATGGTCTCGGTAGGTTGGCATTGATATAAAAGAGTGGTGTGAGCGTGGCCAAGAATATGATTTGTGTGTGTGTGTGTGTGTGTGGGTGGGTGAGTGAATTTTGAGTCATTAAAAGCGAGACAGATAAAAGGCATGACATTTAATGAAAAAACTTGCATAAAAACCTGAAGAAAAAATATTTATATCTATGAGGAGGTTTTGAAGTTGCTGAAGAGATTTGATGAAGCGTGACAGTGAGAGTGAAAAAAATGGGTTTTGTATTCCAGTTTTATAAGAGGACCAGTTTTAGGTCTAAGGATAAAAAGTGGTGCGTTTTCTTTCTCCCCCCCAAGTCAAGGTTGTAAAACCTGATTGCAATTTTTCCTATTTTATTTTAGGAAAGTATTTGTGTTTCACCATCGAAGAAAATCAGGGATTTTCATCATGGCGAGAGCATGTATTATAAACATAATTTACGTTAAAAAGGGCAAAAAGGAAGCTCACTTTCCAAGGCGCCTCAAGGGTTAATCAAACTGAAGGGAATAAAAAAAAAAAAAAGCATCAGGGGTTAAATGAAGGCAAACTGACCCAACTGGCTTCACTGGTCAACAGAGGAATCTGCTGTCAGAAACTGCTGCTCAGTCCAGGCACCAAGCTTATTTTTACCACTGAATATGTTAATGTTGTTTTCTTTTCAGTATCCACTAATATAAAGATGAAGATCTAACAACAATCAACTTACAATAGATGGCTGAAAGTTCAGTGTGCCAACATGTAACCACAAAACAAGGTAGACAGGGAATAAATTGCTCAGAGGTCAATTTACTGCTTGAAAATCATTGCAAAGATGATGAGTAATTTGCTGCTCTCATTAAATTTAGGCAACATAAACACAAAATGTTGCAAGAAAAAAATAAATAAATAGAAATACAGATGGCTTCCAGGAAAGGAATCTCTCACTGGCAAAGTCTAATCTATAGTATATTCTCTTAAAAAAAACTGATGATGCAAATAGTTTACAATTTATAACAATCCTGCTGGTGTTTATGAAAGAACCGGGTAGTTTATTTTAACTTTTGAACAGACTTAAACTACACTTCTGTTTCCTGTTTGCTACAAGACTATAGAGGAGAAATGCACCGACTGCTTGGCTGATTTTCGGCACGACAAGCTGTAACTGAACAATCTGACCAAAGGTACATTTTTCCCCAGTACATGGATGCTCTAACGGCTCATTTTGGTTGTCTGTAAATGCCCTATTACTTAGCAACCACTTCCCAATAGTACTTTAGTACTATTAAAGTTAATAGTAGTTAATAGTACTTTAAAGTTTTAGCTTGTAGCAGAGACAACAGAAATACATTGTTTAGATGTGAAGAACATTCAAACTCCCAGAAAACATCCAAAAAGCTAAACTATGTGGCACTTCATAGTTTTGTCACAACTATATGTAAAAACCTAAACATGTAAAAAAATGTTTTGTTTTTCTATAAGCAAAAAATTCAATGCATTTTAGTCTGATTTTATGTGATAGACCAGCACAAAGTAGTGTATAATCCTTCTTCCACTGAAGCTCTGGCCTTTAGGGTTGTTGTCCTGATGGAAGATAAACCTCTGCCCCAGTTTCAGATCTTTCGCAGCCTCTACTATGATTTCTTCCAGGATCGACCTGTATTTAGCTCCATCCAGCACCACCTATCTTTCCATCAACTGTGACAGTGGTTAGGGCGCTGCCATGTTTTATGGTGGCGGGAGTTTCTTCACCATGATGTTTATTTTTTAGTTTTCTCCATATGGTCCAAATATGCTTAATTTCCCTCATCGACCATGCTTGCTGTGTTTCCTCCATACCAAGTCCTAAACGTCTTATGGCTTTCTTTCAACAAGTTCTTTTTTGTTGCCACTTCTCCATAGAAGCCAGCTTTCAGAAGTGAAGTTGTCCTGCTGGCAGTATGTTCCACTTCAGCTGTGCATCTCTACAACTCCTCCAAAACTACCATAGGCCACTTGGCTACTATTCTCATTAATGCCCTCCTTGCCCAGTTAGGTAGATGGTTTAATAAATCTGAAGTTGTGCCATTTCTAATCTCAAAGGATGGATTGAACGGCCTGTGAAATGTATATGGTGTGGAATATTGTTTTATAACCTAACCCTGCCTTCCAATTCTCTAAAACATACGTGACCCATCTGCTGTTTTCCCTGAGCTCCATAATGCTGTTTGTTGACTAATGTTCTCTAACAAACTTCTGAGGCTGTTACCGAGCACCTGTATTTAGAATGAGATTAAGCTACACAAACGTGGACTCGATTTACTAATTAGGTAGGTTTTGAAGGCAATTGGCTGCACAGGATTTTATCAGAGCAAATGTACAACACACTTCTCAGATTTCTAGTTGCAGAACGTTCTAAATACTGTTTTTCACTTTTCTTCCATTTTGCAATTATGTGCAATTTTGTGTCGATCTCTTACTTTAAATCCCAATAAAATACTTTGAAGCCTTTACGTGGAATGTGAAAAAGTTTAAGGGGTATGGACACTTTTGCAAAGCATAATGCCTGCTTAGTTCTCACACTTATGACAGATAACTGCCTTTCCTAGCTGTGGAGCAAGGGACAGCCAACAGGTGAGAGTCCTTCCTTGTTAGAGGAATGCCATCTGTATTTCGGTGACAAGTGAACAACCCTGGATGAAGGCAGCTCGAGTGGGTGGGAGAAGCGCACTTGTCGCCTCGAGGCACTAACAGGCTTCACCTGCTGCTCCTTTGCATCAGACACAACATACAGAGAAACTCAGTGGAGAGACAATGGACGAACATGCTACTGCACAAACACGAGGATGACAATTTAATCAGAGTACAGCGATTAAGAGACATGACATGTGGACTAATAAAAAGTGTTACTGTGTGCATGTGACAGAGAGGCAGGTAGCTCTTAGCTCACTCTTAAAGCTGCAACAGCTGCTTTGCCTTCCTCGCTTTCTTCATCGAACTCGTCGTCACTCCATTCCCATTCGCCATCCTCCGTTTTATGGAGCCGGCCACTGGAACCAGGCACTCGACGTACCTGAAACACATACGCAAACACAGCGGAGATCATCTATCTTCTTCTGCTTTTATAAAGCACAAGCAGCAGATTTCTTGTTTTACCTTACCTTTTTTGATCTCTCTCTTATTGTAGGAGCCCTTAGGATCAACTTCTCGTGTAAGTATTCATGGGTCTGAAATAGGGAGAAAGAGTGAACTGATTCCAGGTCTTTAAATAATCTAGGTTTACGCAAATCCAGTTTTCTATTTGTTTTAAAATAATGAAAAAGCCTAAAATCAACGATTTACCCACGATATTGCAGAGAATTACACCCAACAAAACTTTTTGCAAGTGAACTATAACTTTTAAACAAAGCCACGCAAGTGATGATCATTGCTCCCATTGGACAGAAATGATGAGGGGGGGACAGAGCACAGACCCGGAAATTGAGGAAAACAACTGTTGAGGGAACTCCCTCTGTTTTGCATTACTGTGGCGTTATTATAGCTGCAGTATCATTGTGAGGGTCGAGAGCAGCTCATTCAACACAGGTTTTGTGATTTATAATTTTGGAACACCGTCGGAGAATGCGGGCTAAAGCCAAAGGAGACCACGTGTTCTGCATGCCCTGTCCCACAACATGCTGGTAGCAGCGTTGCTGAGCAACTTACAGCTGATCAGGTATGATTTCAGTACATTGTACACCTTTGCTACCAGCTACGGTGGCTTGTTAAGTTCAAAGAGACTTATGTTTTCTGTAGTTGGGTTGGGTCAGATCGGGCCGGTTCGTATAGAGACCATAAGCGAACCGCACCAGAGTCCGTCTGGAAATCATATTTGTTCTAAGTTTTACCTTCCTTCAATCTTATATTAAAGATCTGAATACAGGTGAAGTACTTCTCTCTTTTACAACATTTCCACTGGTTTTCTCGCATACTGCCTCCTGTGTTTTCAGAGAATTCTGAAGCAACGTCAGCAATAAGTATAAATGCCTATAGTGCTTGATCAGGCTCCAGTGCCGTCAGAGGAGTCCTGTGCGACACCCCGAAGAGGGACTTTAACTGAGCCTTTAGGTTCTCTGGTGGTTCTTCAAATTTTAAATAGGAGAAAGGTTTCCTGTGGAACCAGCTCCCAGTTTACGACATTAACTTTGAGTTCTCTCTTTCTGGTTTTGCGTTCCATCAAAGATTCACTAGGCCAAGTGCGGCTACTCATTAGCTTGGTTCTGCAGGGAGTCATTCCTCTCCACTGTTGCCGCATGCTTGCTCAGAGTAAAGGATTGCTGCCATGTCAACAACTTGATGCAATCGGCTTGGCTTCCTGATATGACTTTATACCAACTGGCATTTTTGGATAAGTTCAATTTGACTGTATTATGGACTGGACTGATTCGAACTGAATATGTTTTGGACCTGGTAAAGTGTTTGCTGGAAATCGGCTATATATAAATAAAATTGAACTGAAAAAAGTATTAAGCACTTACTTTTGCTTTCTGAAAGAACTTATGCTTCAACAACTCTGATGATGTTGGCCTGAAAAACACCATATGTAAGGATAAGGGCCATTGACAGCTATAAACAACTTTAAGTTATGATTGATAAAACCAGTGAATTCTAAAGAAATAAAATGTATCAGAGTCAGAGCATAATTATAAGCTCCTTTTCTTGTCATGTACTAGTCAGAGTAAACCTATTGTTGTTAACTAAGAACCACATTCTGTTTTATAAAGCAGCTTAATAGAACACTGCAAAAAGAAAGATGGATTTGCTGCCCTAAAAAATTGTGTTACATTAGAAATCTTAATGAAAAGGCCATGCACCTTTTCTCTGGTTCCTTCTGCAGACACAAGGAGATCATCTTCCTGAAAGATTTGCCATATTTCTTTACCATCTCCTTATCTGTCACACCAGTCTCCAGACATGGTGGGTCATTCTGCAGCGTCAGCATCAAGACCTGGAAACACCAGATACGTTTTGAATCACTGATCTTTTGGTCCTTATTTTTATAAATGACAGACTTCCCAACAGTGTTCTCACCTTCATTGGTGGGTATTTATGATAAGGTGCGGCTCCAGTGGCAAGCTCAATAGCTGTGATCCCAAAACTCCAGATGTCTGCTTTGAAATCATAACCCCTCACCTGAGAAAGTAAATAAAGTAAGAAAAAACATTTCGACATTTCAAATATAGACCCGATAAGTTATGCAAGACGAAAATCAAAACAGAGCACAATGATTTCCAAATCCCATAAAACCCATTTGTCATTCAAAATAGAACGTATTTAACATATCAAATGTGTACAGTAAAAAAGTGCACTGGTTTAAAAAAAAAGATTGCAGAGTTCAAAATCCTGCATCTATGATGGCACAAGGTGCATTAGTGCCTAAGGCAGGCATGGACAACTTACACATATATAGTGCATGCAGCTGTTAGGACGACAGATCGAGACATTTCTTTTATGGAAAACCCAGGATATTCCAGAATGAAACTGCTAAACTGTACACTGAATCACTGCAACTGCATGGCTTTATCTGGCTTAGAGTCTGCCTGCAGTCCAGACCTCTCAACAATTGAAAATATTTGGCAAAATGTCAAACAAAAATGTGATCAGTTAAGATCCAGGACTGTTGAGGAGCCAGAATCCTACATCATTCCCCGCCAAAACCTTCAGAAACCAGTCTCCTCAGTTACCAGACGTTTACGGACTTTTGCCTTTTGAAAAGGCAGAGGGATTATTCAACAATGGTTTCGAAATTTCGACCATTACTAGCTACCATTTCTAAACAATGGATGTGTTTACTATGTTCTTCTGTGAATAAAGGTTTATGAGATTTGAAATTCATTGCATTCTGTTTTTTTACATTTCTCACAAAGTCCAAACTTTTTTAGAATCAATGCTGTAGAATATATTAAAAGTTGATTTAACATTTTTAATTTGTTTATTCTTGCAGCAAAAGTTATTTATTTTAAACTGCAAATAATTTACAGACTACTGTCTTTGCACTGATAAATACTGCCAAAGACTGTGTTCAGGTAATTTAATGCTAACTAAATTGTTGTTTTCTCACAGATTGATTTAGTTCCTGAAAACCTTAAGAGTTTTAGATATTCTACCCATTTCCATTCTAGAGAAGACTAACCTGCTCCATGACCTCTGGGGCCATCCAGCACGGCGTTCCTACAAACGTCTTGCGCACTTTGTTTCGGGTCATGTCACCACCTGTGGCTAAAAAGGCACTGACGCCAAAGTCTGAGGGTCAGGGAGATAGGAGACAAACAAAATAGTCAAGGATCCAAAAATGTTAGAAAATATACCTGTCTGGACAGTGCTATGTGCATAAATAAAGATACCAGAAACGTCAGCATGAAGCAAAACTGTTTCTTTATAACTAATGTGACAGGGGTGGAGGCAGAAGAAAAATGCTTTATTGGAAAAATACCTGCAATTTGCACAGATCCATCATCTCCAAGGAGAATGTTTCCAGCCTTGAGATCTCTGCAAAAGGAGGTAATATCTAATTGAAACCAATGTCTTACACACAGTAGCTTAAAAAGCTAACAATTGGTTGACATCAGAAATTACTGATTATTTTTTGGTCTTGAAATAGTGTATTATTTCTGCATCAAATAGTTCTACAGCCCTTATAGTTCCTTCTTCCTTCCTTAAGGCTATAATACACATGCATAGTCTGTAGTTAATTTGTTCTTCCCTTGCTCTGCTTCCCCTGTTGGTGATAAGAGGATTCAGCAGGGACAGCTGTCTGACTGCCTGTCTGCCACACGCAGCGAATACTGCCATCTCACCAGCCAGACGGTGTCGTCATGGCAACAGACCTTCAGAGATGGAGACGAAGGGGTCAAGCAAAAAGGCGAGGACGTAAGAGCGAGGACAGCAGAGGTGTCACCATGGACGCATGTCTCTGCTGTCCAGCTTTTAGAAAACAAATACGGAAAAAAACACCCCCCAGAGAGCAGAGAACGAAACCTTCACAGAACACTTCACCAACAACATCGAGCCGATTTGGTTTATAGAAATCAGTTCAGGAAGGATCCTTAAAAGGACACTATCAGAAAAACAATAACTCAAAATAGATCTAAACCATAGAGCAAATTAATGTTGCCACCAGATGGGGGCACTACAGGAACAAACTGGACACTGCTGCTGAAAAACAACAAAATGAAGTGCTTATAGGATCCTTCGAGCACACATTATTTAAATAAATGTTTAAGAAAAATATAATATTACAGGACCTATAAAAGACTAAAAAAGTAGTTGTCTTCATATATACAAATTACTTTACTCGAGAATCAATGGGACATGATTTACTGAAGATATCTGATTGTTTACAAAGGGCTCAGATCCCAGTTTAAAGGCTGCTGTATACCTGAGTACAGAACACACTTTTACTAAGAAGGGCTTCAATAAATTACCACAGCCAACACATCTCTAAGCGACAAGAGAAGGGAGTGGCAAACACCAGAGGAACGAAGGCAGCACATGTAATGCATTAGCCTGTCCCCTACAGCAAAAGATGGGGATTCCCATGCTAGGAGGCAGTCTGGGAGTGTGCATGAAGCAGGGTAATAGCTGCTTGTATCACTGCTTTCTGTAAGTAGTTTGTCCTCGGTAATCTGCTCCGATTTAAAAAAAAAAGAAGCTGATTGTGTTTTACATGTGGAGCAACTTTGATAAGCATTTATGTCTAGACAGGTTTAATTACACAGCTGTCACGATGATGATGACTCAGAAGAAAGGAGGATTGGATGAACGACAAAAAAAAAGACATCTATTGCAAATGGCTTATAGAACCACACATAGAGCTGTGCAATAGACATCTGAGCTCTAAATATTTGCAGTGTGTCAGTCTGTCACGTTGCAGCTGGGTGACACCAGGTTGCATTATTTTCCAGCTTTTTGCACTGTCTGGCTATGCTCACATTTGTCCCTCGACCCTTCAAATAAAAAATAAAATAAAAAAATGCATTAAGATTTTTTTCCATAAGAAACAGGGGGATGATTTTCTAAATATACCTGGCCAGTCAGAATCTGAAAAAAAAAAAAACAACAACTCTCTTTTAAAAACAGTGAACTCACCATTTTTTCAGCACTGGTGAGGTGCCATTTAAAAGGGAGACTTTTTTCTACATGTTGAAACATGCATTGGGATCACTCAGGATGCGACAGAGAACAAGACTTTAATTTATCTGTTGTCAAAGCAGGTACAAACTGTTGGCAGAAAGCTACTCGCGATAGGAGCTGTTTCGTACCTGAAAAATCAGGTACAAAACCACCAAAACTGCAAAGGAATAAAATGACTAAAACCCTGCAGGAAGACTAGTAAGAAAAATGAAAAATAAAGGGAACACTCAAATAACACATCCTAGATCTGAATGAATGAAATATTCTCATTGAATACTTTGTTCTGTACAAAGTTGAATGTGCTGACAACAAAATCACACAAAAATCATCAATGGAAATCAAACTTATTAACCAATGGAGGCCTGGATTTGGAGTCACACACATAATTCAAGTGGAAAAACACACTACAGGCTGATCCAACTTTGATGTAATGTCCTTAAAACAAGTCAAAATGAGGCTAAGTATTGTGTGTGGCCTCCACGTGCCTGTATGACCTCCCTACAACGCCTGGGCATGCTCCTGATGAGATGGTGGATGGTCTCCTGAGGGATCTCCTCCCAGACCTGGACTAAAGCATCCGCCAACTCCTGGACAGTCTGTGGTGCAACGTGACATTGGTGGATGGAGCGAGACATGATGTCCCAGATGTGCTCAATCAGATTCAGGTCTGGGGAACGGGGCGGCCAGTCCATAGCTTCAGTGTCTTCATCTTGCAGGATCTGCTGACCCACTCCAGCCACATGAGGTCTAGCATTGTCCTGCTTTAGGAGGAAACCAGGGCCAACCGCACCAGCATATGGTCTCACAAGGGGTCTGAGGATCTCATCTCGGTACCTAATGGCAGTCAGGCTACCTCTGGCGAGCACATGGAGGGCCGTGTGGCCCTCCAAAGAAAAGCCACCCCACACCATTACTGACCCACTGGCAAACCAGTCATGCCGAAGGATGTTGCAGGCAGCAGATCGCTCTCCACAGTGTCTCCAGACTCTGTCACGTCTGTCACATGTGCTCAGTGTGAACCTGCTTTCATCTGTGAAGACCACAGGGCGCTAGTGGCGAATTTGCCAATCCTGATGTTCTCTGGCAAATGCCAAGCGTCCTGCACGGTGTTGGGCTGTGAGCACAACCCCCATTTGTGGACGTCGGGCCCTCATACCATCCTCATGGAGTCGGTTTCTAACCGTTTGTGCAGACACATGCACATTTGTGGCCTGCTGGAGGTCAGTTTATTTACTGTTATTGTAGTTCTAAAAGAGAAACCGCAATCAGCGAAAATTTGCCTCAGCTGGTCAAACATTTACAAAAACTCAAAATTGGCCACAAAATTCAGATTGGTGCATCTCTGAATAATGAAGGTAATTTTCCATCTTTGATTTAATTGATATGGTAATAACATCTACCTATACAGGATATCTTTAGAAGATTGAGCTTTAGTTTTATTAATTTTTTTTAAGTGAAAGCTTATGTTAGATTACTAGAGATTTGTATAACCAGATAACAAATGTATTCATGCATAATTCTTGGTTGAACCTATTTATGACAGCAGTAATGAAAAATATTGCCAATGAAACGTTTGATTACATCTTATTTAATTTGCTTATTGAAAATGATGCATACATTTTCCATTTACAAATATGTTTTTTTCTATCTGTGTGTGATTTATACCACTAGCCCAGGGGTGTAGCCCAGGGGCCATTTACTGACCTTGGTTTAATTTTATGTGACCCTTCACCGAATAGTACAAATGTGACGCTTCAGCAAATGGAGATGATGCAGATAAGAAACCTTTTGTATTATTATCGGATGAGAATTTAAAGGAGAAATGTATATCTTCTTAAATGTAATGTTTTTAGGTACAACACAAAGTATTTTTCTCTTTTCACACATGTTTTTTTCCTGCTATCTTTTTATCATAGTAAGTTGCGCCACAAACATCCAGCGACTTTTTACCCAAAAACAAACTTTGGCCACACCCACTGATCAAACATGGCTAAATACAGCAAAGGTCTTCAAAGAAAGTTCTCGTTTTCGTTGCTGGGAAAACACCAACAATATTTTCTAGACCAAAAAAATTGAAAACATTCAGACCAAAAAGTTAGCAAACTTTACACCTCTCTTTTATTAAAAGGCAAACATCTGAGACCTACAAATTGTTGTTTTCTACTTCATTTAATTAAATTAGTGCATGTTTAGTTTATTGCTGAGCAGGTAAAACAATAAGAAAAATCAACAAAAAAAAAAAAAAAAAAAAAAAAAAAAAATCACAAAAATATATAATAAAAATATTTATAGAAAAAACTATGACCAGTGGGTCCTTTTTACTTGGTTGGCCCACGGTGCAAAATATTTGGACATCACTGTATTAGTAAATTATGTATACTGTAACTGTGCGATGAGAAGAAAATCTGGGAAAAAAAAGGCCACAAGTTCTCCATCTACTTTAGACGCCAAACTATTACATGTAGTTCTTAAGCCAGTCATTCATTAGCTGTAGGAAATCTAAAGTTTATAGAAGGTAATTCACAAAGCATATTCAAGTATATCAATCTACATTTTAATACCCGTAGTTCAGCATAAAAATATGTAAAATGGGGTCATTTGGATGCCGTGCCATTGAGTGACCCAGGTATGATATTATAGACAATGTTGCTGAGGCTGTACAAGTAGCGTCATCTTAAGAGCAACTTTATGGTAAGTGAAAGCATCATGTAGATTAAGACATAAATTAGTTGATGCTGAAACAGCCCTAAAGGTTAAGTGAAGAGTAAAATGGCAGCGCATCGGTGCAAATATGAACATAAATGATGGATTATGTGACAGCTATAAAAGGAGGGGGAGGACAAAAGTTAGCTTGTTCACTGTAGCTAATGTCAGGGTAGCTTGAAGCAAAGCAGCTAAGCTTTAAGATGTAGAGAGACCCCTTGTTTATGCTTTTGTGTCACTCCTAAATGCTTCAAATCATTAAACAACTTTTAATATTAGACACACCTGGTAAATAAAACAAACACCCCTACACCTAATAACTGATGGTGCCAACAGATGCCATCAAGCGACCAACCTGGTCTTATGTTTTCACATAGGACCAGGTTGGTTTGGATAGTTTTTTCCTTTATAAATAACATAATCATTTGCCTTTTACTCTGGCTATCTTTGTCTGATATTAATATCAGTTTGATTATCTAAAACATCTAAGTGTGACAAATAAGCAAAAGCAGAAGAGGTCTGATACAGGGCAAATAGTTCAGCTTGGCTCGAAAAGTAAGTGTGGGTGCATAAATGAGTTTGGTTTTACTGTAAACGAATAATCTGCAACATACATGTGTAATAATGTGCTACTGTACTTGTTCCAGGGCCTACATTTCCTTTACGCTATTCTTTGAAAAATGTTATAAACCTACCAGGTCTGGCACGGGGTTTAGTGAATCTGCTTTAAATTATAGGTTAATCTTAAAGTATTCAAGACGAAAAAACTATTTAAAAGAGCTGCATGGGGTTTTTTAATTTGTCAGACTGATGAGGTTTTTCTGGTCAGTTGTTACACATACAACATCACGTAATACTTAGAAACATATTGCAATTATAAAACCAAAAGTATTTAAGTATTTATGGTAAAGTTTTGATGTTCTGACTTGCCCAGATTTAGTGTGTTTGCTTCACCGACATCTTTATTTGAAGAGCATTTCTGCAAATGTGATATGCTTCTTTTTAACTTTGTCAAAATTAATTGAACAAAGGGAATGTTTCAGATACAAACTGTTAATCTAATGTGGATTTCTGCTTTAATATCCTTCACTATAATATATGTAAAAACATAATTCAGGAAGAGTGATCAATCCAATCTTGGTGCGTTCATTTAAAAACCGGGGAGCCTATGGTTTACTGCAGCAGACCGTAATGCTTAGAGAGAAAGGCTGCAGAATGCAGACATTCATTAACATTCACAAAAGAGGAAGAAGAGGAGGGAGGAGGAGCTACTGACACATTGCACAATGTAAGTTCAAGCCTTAGCAGATGGGTTTAAAAACAGTCCTACAACAAATTGTTCCTACAATAGTTGTTGCATTGCATTGATTTTAATGCGTTCACTCAAATTAAATCAAAATCCTGAAGTTTTGCCTGAATTCAGAAGGTGAAAAATGAACAGCGCACGAGTGGTGCCCTCATAAAGTTATGACATACTGAAATATTATCCAGCTCGCGGCCAGGTGGGAACGGCCATGGTATGAAACTGTCGGGGAGATTTATCATTCTCATCTGGCAGCCGTGCACCTTGCAGCACCAACAGGTCACCTCCTAAGACATTACATCCCGGTGCCAGGCTCACCGTGTTCCTAATAGGGCTGTAAAACAGGGTTTTATTGGATCCTTTGTGGGCAATATATAGGCATAAAATAACCTTTTCCATCCTCACCCCTGTTTAAGAATACCCTTATGGCCATACAATTATCTTTCCCATCAAACTACATTTCATAGCTTTTTCTATACTGCTAAATTTCCTTCCCATACGCTATTCACGGTGAACACAGACACATCTAAAGCATCTCTAACAGAGACAACAAATATCAGTAATTTGCTGTTCAAACATCTTTTAGGCAAAGTACAATGCCTTGCAAAATTATTCATACCCTTTACACTTTCTACATTTGGCACCTTACTACTACAAGAATATTTTTTCATGAAGTGGAAGGAAAATGATACATGGTTTTCTACATTTCTTAAAATTTGGGGTGTGTCTCTTCAAACATCAAGAGACTGAAATTGATGCCCCTACTTCTTTGCCAAAATGCTTGAGCTTAATCAAATTGGATGTAGACCATTCATTTTTAGGTCTTGCCATAGATTTTTAACTGAATTTTAGGTATGGACTGAACTATTCAAACACATGAATAAGCTTTGATCTAAACCATTCCTTTGTAGTCCTGGCTGTATGTTTAGGGTCGTTTTCCTGCAGGAAGGTGACATTTTCCCCCAGTCTCAGGTTTCTTGCACTCTATAAAGGATTTATTCCACTCTATAAAGGATTTCTTCCAGGCCCGGCAAGCATTTAGCTTCATTCATCTTAATGTCATCTCTGACCAGCTTCCCTATCCGTGCTAAGACAAACATCCCCCGCGCATGATAATGCCACTACCATGCTTCATGTTAAGAATGGAGATGTGTAGTGTTAGTTTTCAGTCACTCAGAGCATTTTGCATGTAGTTTAGTTTTGTTCTCATCTGACCAGAGCATCTACTTACCAAACGTTTCTTACCAACATGGTTTGTAGCTGACTGTGTTTTAAAAGTGGCTTTTTCTCTGCCACGTTTCTATCAAGGTTGCATTTGAGGAGTACATGACTAATTAGTTGTCCGGCCAAAATGACAGGACTTGTACCATGGCTTCCATGGTACATCTCGGAATAATGCTCTCCTTGTCAGCGTAGGTGGACAGCTAAGTCTTGGTAGGTTTGCAGCAGTCCCAGTCTCATATCTGGAGGTGTGCTGTGGGAGATATGTGAAGCTTGGGATATGGTTTTATAACGTAACCCTGCGTTGAACTTCTCCACAACCTTATCCCTTACTTGTCTGATGTGTCCAATGGTCTTCAAGATGATGTTTCTTCAATTCTCTAACGAGCCTCTAAAGCCTTTAAAGAACAGATGCATTTATAGAGATGAAACAGCAAACAGGTGGATGCTTTTCACTAACTAAGCTCAGTTTTATGAAGGTGTATCGAAGGAAAGGGAGCTGAATACAATGTATGAACCATTTTATTTTTTTTTTCCATTTTCCTTCCGCTTCACTATTACGCACTAATTTGTGTTGGTATATTACCTAAAATCCCAATATAATACACTGAAGTTTGTGGATGTAACATGACAAAATGTTACCATCAATACTTTTGCAGGGGCACTGCGTCTTATAATTCAAAATCCCCACTGAGGCGTGGAGGCTGATTTTCTTCAGTTTAACTGAAACTATCTGCTACAAATCCCACAAATGTAATATAATGTCCACCTGCTGTCAACATTTCGGCCTCAATAACGACTTTCCAAGCTGCTGAGAATGAGGAGGTGGAAAACTTCACCGTCTTGTGGTAAATGCCTCCAGCTGAGGCTTCCAGCTCAGGCGGTGAGGCTCTAATTGCTTTCCGACTGTCCAGTGCCGGATGGAAGAAGTCATGTGACATTTGTCTCAGTCTTCTTGTTGTCGTGAAGCCTCAGTCCCTGAGCTCTTTCCTCATCCTGACGCCGAGGCTCCATCTCCACATGAAATTAAACACTCGGCAACAGATTCAACTAACACAGGCCCCTCCTCAGTTACAATGCTAATTATTTTCAGTTGTGTAGGACAACCTCAACCTTTCTTTCTCACTCAGCTGAGAGCCTGATGATAAAGAGATCTGGTGGAGACATGATATTTTGATATTTCTTCAATGTCTTCTTAAAAAAGGGAGCAACAAGACTGTTTTTTGGCCCTCTTTGTTTTATTTGGCTCTTAATGTTAGCTTATTGCCATAAACGTGGATACATGCATCCAGAGGAGGAAGCAATCCGCAGAGAATTTACCCTTCAGCTTTCCTGGTAATTTAAATGTTGTTGACAGGCATATTAGTTATATCTCCATAAAGGACCCAGAGCCACAGTAACACAGTGGGCAGTTTATTTCTGGTTTTTCCACGAAATAATAATCGAATGGAGTTTTAATAAGTCCTTTAAGCCGGCGAGGGAATCATTTAAGATGGCCCCCGTCTCAGCTGCACTGCCTGATATTCATGGAAATTAAAAATGATTTATAGCAATTAGTTGTAAATCATGAGCACTTTATGTCAACCTTAAAGAGTTATAATCAGATTTAGAGATGCATCTGAGTGACTCATAATCTTCATCACTTTCTCAGCCACCTGTTTCCTCCAAAGCCAGCAGAAGCCATTGTGCTTAATTCTAACAATTATGAAGCTTGAAATTTCAGCTTGAAAATGCTAGAAATTAAATAAAAAGGAAAAATCAAGCAGAGCTCAAAAGGTACTTGTATGAACCACAGTTTCAAGCTTTGCATCATCAGTAATATTCTTTAAACTCCTTCTTAACCCTCGCCCTGTCAGCCATAGATTTACGTGTAAAAGGGGTAAAAAAAACAAAAAAAACCTTTACCTGTGAAATTTTTGTTCTGATGGATGCTAGATATAGATATATATATATATATATATATATATAATATTAAGAAGCAGACAAATGCTAGTACAAAAAGAGAATCAGCAAATGCTCTGTACATGGGGTTCCTATGCAGCTTTCATGTTTGATTCCCATACTAATCTAAACACAAAGCTTTCCGTGCTTTAAGTGTAAATAGATGGATGCACCGTTGGAAGAATCGACAAATGGATGGATGAAATATTTCGACAATAGGGTGAAAAAAAGAGGTAGGTGAACAGATAGATGATACAGGTAAGAGTGGATGGATGAAAGGTTGGAAAAATAAAAGGATGAAAGAAAAGATGGATAAACAGATGGGTGGACAAACTGATGGAAACAACATTTCGATAATGCCACGCAGGATTAAAAACTGGAAATACAAAGAATTTTCCTTATTCTATTTCTTTTTCAATATTTATTCGGACCTTTTTCCAGATTTCAAAGGGACCCCGAGTATAACTGCAGGGCTTTCATTGAGGACATGCCCAACTATAGCATCAACACATTTAACCTGAAGCATATGAATAGAATAACCTTCATCATGGACATTTTATGACATGTCAATCAAATTGAAACAAACTACTGACAGAAAAACAACACCAGTTCTTCATATGGATCCCAAAGTAACTGGAATGTTTAAAGTCAAAATGGCTAATAATCTGTGATCTGATGATTGACCACTGCCACTCATCATACTAAATAACCTATTTAGAAAGAATTGTGAGATCCCCACATTGATCTTAACAATCTTTACTTCCAGATAGTTTATCATCATGAAGCCTAATGTGGTTTAGAAGTAAAAACCTCCTTCATATACAATGTTTAACATTGTAAAGGTACATAACACCCCTCTGAAACTTGACTGCAGGGTTTCTACTCATTTTTCAAGTACACTCAAATTTCCAGAGTTCTTTGTCCTTTTTTAGAGAAGTTCAAAATAAACTATTCTATTGGGGTCAGGCTTAAAGCAAAAACGATGAACGGATGGATTCTCACCCTAAGTAGAAGGCATAAGGTGAAGTCCAATAAAACGTGTACTAATAAGAGCTGAAATGTCCCCAATGTCAGGTTTATCTTGGCCCCAGTGCCGGGGACGGCCTACCTGTGG
Source organism: Crenichthys baileyi (assembly GCA_036173005.1). NCBI lineage: Eukaryota > Metazoa > Chordata > Actinopteri > Cyprinodontiformes > Goodeidae > Crenichthys > Crenichthys baileyi. Next base: position 1,193,200 of record JAHHUM010002603.1, read on the forward strand.
ATCTGCCCGTTTTTGTGGAGGTACTCCAATCCCTCGAGCACGTCCTTCAACACAGTGGCTATGCTGGCCTCGTCCAGGACGCCGTTCTTGTGCTCGCCGCGTGAGATGATGTGCTTGATCACGTCCAGCACTGAGCCTGGCAAACAGACAAGACAAAAACATGGCCAACCTTAACAAGCTTTGTTAAAACTGCACAGCTGTAACTGTGAAAAAATAAAATGCAGCCAACACACCAGTGTAGAAAAAGTCATCTTAGATTGGTTAGGCTGGGCATACAGTTAAGATCATTTATCTATAATCCTATTTTGTTAATTTGATTTTGGATGAACAAGATCTTTTATTCCCTCTTTCGAAAACATGGATTACTCCGGAGAAAAATCTAGACTCTTTTCACTGTAAACAGCATCATAATTATTTAATTTGGCCATGAGAAAACAAGCAAAAAGAGCACTTGAACATTTTATAACCATGCATTTCATTAAGGACTAGATTCAAGTTTAATAAACACTTTCCTTTTCCTGCTAATAATATCCAAGATCTGAATGTCAAAGCATAACAGTATTCATCTACAGGACTCAGATTTACGAACTAAGAAATTAAAAGGGATTAGTAATTAAGACAGGATATTTCACCTAAATTATAAACATGATACAATGACGAAAATTAAAAATGAAATGGAATTCACTGAATGCAGTCAGGGAGGCTCTGCTGACTAAACCTGGCCCAGAGGGACAGGTCGCCCCGTCTCTCCCAGCCTGGCTCCAGCTCCACAAAGGAGAACTCCCACAGAAAAGTCAGTTTGCCATTTCCTTTGTGCAACTTTCCAAGCAAACAAATGGGAAGCCTCTGACGAGAGGTCTACTTTTTGCTTTTGGTTTGACAGAAAATTGTGCAACACTAGTGAATAGAGACAAAGCAGAGAAGTTGAAATGAATGCGACGTGCTTGACAAGCTTTATTGTGCAGCACTGAGACAACAGCATAAACGTCACACTGCTGCTATGTTTTCTCTGCCTCTCTTTTGCAAACAACATCAGCTGCAGCACAGCCAAACAACACCTGGAAATGGTCTAGAGGTGACAAAACTCCAGGATCAAATTTATTGGGTTTCTCTGTGGTTTTTAAATCAACAATGTCTGGCTCAGAATTTGAAGATTTGAATTGTGTTGAAAATCAGGATGTCCTCACCTTCAGCACTTGCAGCATTATAAGTGCAGGACACCTTAGACTAGATGATGTTACTGCAGAGCCACAGATAAAACAAGAGAGGCTAGAGGGGAATTTAATGAATTCTTCATGATTTGGCATTCACTGAGCCAGAAACAAGGAGAGGCTGAGGAAATGTTGCATATAAACAGCCCCTGAACTTTCCCAGGTTGCGTCATGTTCTAACCATAACCTTCAGTGTATTTTGATGGGACTTTATCTGACTAATCAAAAGAAAGTGGTGAATAGCTGTATTGCAGAAGAAAAAGGATAGATGTTTAACAGTATTTATATTTTACCAATATATTCTAAAAAGTACCTAGGATCTCCTTCTTTCGGACCTGATCCATATCTCCTGACAATAAGTAAGGGTCAGAATAAAGACAAACGAGCAGAGCAGAGCCTGCATTATCTGTCTGTCCATCTCCCACTCAATCCTACCAACACTCATGAGAAAGACACCTAGATGTTTAAACTCCCCCCGCTTGCTACAGAGACTGACGTCCATTCACGTATTCACAGATCTGGACTTTATGGAGGATGTTAAAATGGCCCAGTCTAAGTCCAGAACTAAATCCATGTGGAAATATGTTGCAATAATTTAAATGAATGTTTCCAGATCTCTGCTGGTTTGCAAAGAAGAATGGTTAAAACTTTGAGTTGTTATGTGTACCAAGCTATTAGAGACATTCCCCCACAAGACTGCAGCTGTAATTGCAGTAAACAGTGGGGTGAATACACCACGTGCAAACCACACTTTCAGATATGCATGTGCAAAAACGTGCATCATGTTGCTTCGACTTCATATTTTTGCACTGTTGTGTTGATCTATCCAAAATGTGAAAAAAAGTGTTAATACCTTTACAAGGTCAACAAAAACCCATCCTGCAGGCTAAACACTTTCACTGACTGTAAACGGCAAAGGCTCCTTTACATTGGCACTAGGAAAACGTGTGCAGAAGCACACAGCATGACGCAGGCTTTTGGAGTCTCACTAAATGCCAGCCTTGTCAGCTCTCTTCAAATTAAACTCATCTGATCGAACTCCTCATGCCTCATTAAGTTGTTTCAGCAAGCTGACACATACTGACGGGTTAACAGTGCAAAGGTTTGTTCAAAATGGGAAAGGCAAAACACCCGCAAGCCTAATTTGAAAGCTACTTTTCTAAACCCCTAGAGGAAGTGTTTATACCAATCACAGCAAGTAAATGAAGTCCTGACAGGGCAGAGCAGCATAGAGCATGCAAATACTCTGGAAAATGCCACATCATAGTTTCAGTTACACGCTGGATTAGGCAAATATTTCACCTTCTTTGAATTTTAAACAAACTGCGACAGGGCAGAACTTTAAGCTTCATACGGGAACATCATCTTCTAACTGCTCTGTTCTTTAAAACCGAGCAGCAGCTGTGAGACAAAGGGAGAGGATGGGAGAATATGAGGGAGGGGGGATGAGGAAGTAGATGAAGGACATGAAACCTGGTGCCAACTATGCTAAAGGCCTTTGTGGAATGCCAAGTGAAGCTGTAGGAGGAAAGCGAGGGTGGGGCTTTGGAAGAACTGCAGCAAGGCGTGGATGGTGTAAAAATATCATTGTTGGATCAGACTGAAGAAAGCCTTCATTGAAGTTGCATCATTTTTCTGAGACCGATCTACTGCAGGAGCAGGCAGAGATGATTTCTGTTAGCTCAGCGTGTTCTCTCAGTCTGCAAGCCTCGAGTTAAACGCTATCCAACCAAAGAGCAATAACCAATACAGGAAAACAAAAAGAGGAGCATGAATAATACAGGCAAAGATTTGGTTTGACATTTCTCAGTTCCTCTTTCAAATGAGCCATTCAAAATGTGCAATAGTTTCGTTTTAAAATCAACATGTTGAGTTAAAGATCTACAAATGAAAAATAAACAAAAACAGTGTTAAACCACCTGTGGCACATTTCCAAGAGGCATAGGTTTCCATGTTTATGCAATCTATAAAAAATATCATCAAACCCTATTTGTTGCAAGAATATAGCTGAAATGTGGAGCGTGCACTGTGAGTATTGCAGAGCTTAACATTTTAGATAAGAGAAGAGCAACTGAAAAATTTTTTACGAAACTTCCTGCCCCAAGTGTTCATTAGTTGTTTACGACAGGACCATAGGCAACATCACACTGTGTAGGTGAGAGAGCAGCCACTGTAAAACACGGTTTTATTAGCCGTCATGCAAGCCGGTTAGCGCAGACAGCATGACGATAACAGCAGTCTCGGTCTCCATTGTCAAAAGATTTTCAAACCCATCCATGTCACATGACGGAGATCAAAAACTTAAAAAGATAAAACAGAAAAACACCCATACACCATTTTCTTCCTGTTATCTATTGAAAGTCTTGCTCTCTCTCACTGTCTCACAGCCTAAATGAATCACAGCTATGTCTTGAACATGGCTTAATTGAAATTTTCTTCATTCAGTAACATTATCCACACAAAAGAGGGTTGTTGTCAGCATGGCCTGGTACTGTATCTCCTGCTATGGAGCGTTAATGGATGGATTTTTTTTATATTCTGATTTTTCAGTCACCAGTCAATGCTGATCAAGCTGAAAATTAGAAGATTCTTGTCACCACCACATTTTTCACTGCATAAACTCCCAGAACAGTATTGTTACAGTTCTTGTTACCAATTCAAAAGCTCCCAGTCAGAACTTTTAAAATAGCTGTAGATCACGTTTTTTTCGTTGAAATCCTTCCAAGAAGGCATCCGATTGATGTCTGTAAAAGAGGTAGCAGGTCAAGAGCAGCTGTCTGTGATCTCTAGAAAATACATGCCTGTGCTTGATATGACTCATGATCAGTCTCTGTGGGTGTTTCAATGACAACATCTCAGATGTGAATTCACACAGTGGAGGGTTATGCAGCCCTCTAATGAAACGCTTGTTTACATGTCAAGTTCAGAACAGGAATTTCCTGAAAAGTCTTAGTGCACCTATTTCAAAATTCATCTCAGCTGGTTTTGACTTGAATGAGTTTTTCAGAGAGCAGGTTGGTCTGTAGTTAGAGCTCACTGATTTGAGTGAAGGGTATGATAACCTCAGCCCACAGAGACATATTTTGTCTTCATCACTCCATCAGTTAAGCATCAACACTTAATACAACTTTAGCTTAAAAAGATAAGTAAAATAAACAAGACTCTTTGTAGCAGACGTGTTTGAAACCTGCTAAAGGAAACTGAGCAATTTTTTGACAAGCTAGCAGAGAAAAGTAACAGGTAATAAAAAAAGATAACAGGGCAAACAAATAATAGACGACAAAATTGCATTTTTTTTGAAGAAGAAGAATATTTCAAAAGAGGGAACAGGGCAGCATTTATAATAAACTGCAGTTTTTCAGATTAAGTTTTGGGGCTGGTTCAAGTATTTTGGACGAGTCTTGACTTGCATTCATCTGTCAAAAAAAAAAAACAAAACCAGACCTATTGCTCAACAAGTCTGAGTAAATAAAACAAAATGCAGTCCGACATCCTTCTTTATCAGGAATCCGACCTGGAGGAACGATCTCTCATGCCATGATTCAAACAAACAAACAAAAAAAAAAGGTCTGGGCATTGTCTGATCAACCGTTGAGCTGCTTTTAAAAAAAAGCAAAAGGAGGAAGCCGGGATGGGGTCCGAGGGTGGACGCTTTCATGCGCTCCATCAGGCCAGACGATCAAACAAGAGCTGCTCTCCCTCTAGTCTGGTATGCTCTACCCTGTGGAGTGATGCTCTATAAACTCAACCCCAATGAAGTCTGTTTCCATGGCAGACGTCGCAGCAGCTATCGTTTAATTACTCCACTCAATAAAGCTCAACATCAAGAGCTTCAGTTTAACTGGGATAAGAGGCAATGAGGCCATCTTAAGTTGCGTCTGTCCCTGCTGTGAGGCTGGCTGTCTGATCAAGCGTCGCTTGGCGGGCACGGTGCCCTGAGCCCAGCTGCAACGCGGCTGCAAGTGGCCTGTATGTGAGTAAGCCTGGCAAGCCACCTGGGTATGACTCGTTGGAGCGGGCCACAGGGCTGAGAGGTACAACAAAGTCCCTGGAACTTTTTTACATTTTGTAAAAAGGTAGAACCACAAACAGTGGTCAGTGTATTTGGATGGAATTTTATGTGGCAGGCCAACCCAAAGCAGTGCATAATTGTGAAGTGGAAGGAAATTAATACACGGGTTTCAGAATTTTTTCTTTCAAATTAAGTTCGAAAAGTGTGGCATGCGTTGACTTCACTTTAAGACTTTTTATTAGTAAAAAACCTAAAAAGGGTGTCTTATTTTACTTCTGCTTCATTGTTAAAACACAAACGTGTGTAAAAAGGCGCAGTATGAATACTGGTGCAAAAGTCTGCATTTATAACCAAGTGTGTAAGATAGAAATCAGAGAAGAAACAATCTGTACTATTTCTAACAGGTCTGGAAAAAACCCCTTTGTTCTTCACAAACTGATGGGAAACTACAAGTATAACATGCTATATTTTTTTTAATTTTATAAATAAAACCAGATGCAACCAGATGTAACGGTCTAATTTCGATTATGTCTTCCTTATGTGGCCTCCTCTTCATGCTCCTTTTACTTGGTAATTGCAGCACTGCCAAAAGGGTTGCTATGTGGGCCGTTATTACCTCGGCACCATCATTAGCTCTGAAACGAGTTAAAGACCACAGAGAGCTGCAGCTCACAAGGAACAATGAAAATCCGTGTTGTCACGTTTCCTGTAATAACAGTTAAATCACAGGCAGCAGGTCAACACACTCGTCTGGCTGGCACCCGGTTGTCATGAAGAATCCAGGATCATCACAGTAACACCAACAAGCCTAAACGAACAATCCTAAACCCCTTTCTGAAATAATTTGATCTTCATCAGCAAATTTTTGATTATAATCTAGCCCACCCCGGCAGAGAGTGTGGCAAGGATTGTGGCAGATTAGGAGGAAGGAAACTAAAGACAAATGAGATGCACTTACCCCCACTGAGCAGCTTCATAACCAGCCACAGTTCATCCTTCACAACAAATGAAGTGTAGTAAGACACAATGTTGGGATGGTGGCACTGGCTCATGGCCTGAATCTCTTTCTGTCAGAAGAAAAACAAAGAAATCCAAGTTTAAAAAAACAGAACTAATCTGAAATGTACTTATCTGCCTGGCAACAGATAGTAATTGTTCAGGTATTTACAAGAAATTTACATTTTGAAATCAGAGACGATCCCGAATCTTAATATTTCTCTTAGTGTAAAGAAAAATCACATACAGTGGAGAGAACAAGTATTTGATACACTGCTGATTTTGCAGGATTTTCCCACTTGCAAAGCATGTAGAAGTCCTTAAATTATATCATAGGTCCTCTTCAACTATGAGTGACGGAATCAAACTAAAACCCAGAACATCACCATTGTGTGATTTTTAAGTAATTAATTAGCATTTTATTGTATGACATAAGTATTTGATCACCTAACAACCAATAAGAATCCCAGCACCCACAGGCCTTCTAGTTCTTCTTTAAGAAGCCCTCCTGTTCTCCACTCATGACCTGTATTAACTGCACTTGTTTGAACTCATTATCTGTATAAAAGACACCTGTCCACACACTCAAACAAACTACAACCTCTCCACAATGGCCAAGACCAGAGAGCTGTCTAAGGACATCTGGGATAAAATAGTAGACCTGCACAAGGCAGGGATGGGCTACAGGAAAATAGCCAAGCAGCTTGGTGAGAAGCAACAACTGTTGGTGCAATTAAAAGAAAATGGAAGAAGTTCAAGATGGTGGTCAATCTCCCTCAGTTTGGGGCTCCATGCAAGATCTTACCTCGTGGGTCATCAATGATCATGAGGAAGGTGAGGGATCAGCCCAGAACTACACGACAGGACCTAGTCAATAACCTGAAGAGAGCTGGGACCACAGACCCAAAGAAGACCATTAGTAACACACTACGCCGCCATGGATTAAAATCCTGCAGCGCACGCTAGGTCCCCCTGCTCAAGCCAGCGCATGTCCAGGCCCGTCTGAAGTTTGCCAATGACCATCTGGATGATCCAGTGGAGGAATGGGAGAAGGTCATGTGGTCTGATGAGACAAAAATAGAGCTTTTTGATCTAAACTCCACTCGCCGTGTTTGAAGGAAGAAGAAGGATGAGTGCAACCTTAAGAACACCATCCCTACAGTGAAGCATGGAGGTGGAAACATCATTCTTTGGGTATGCTTTTCTGCAAAGGGGACAGGACGACCGCACCGTATTGAGAGGAGGATGGATGGAGCCGTATTGCCCAGCGACAGCCCCAAAACCTGAAAGATCTGGAGAAGTATGGAGGAGTGGTCCAAAATCCCTCCGTCAGTGTGAGCCAACCTCGTCAAGAACTACAGGAAACATCTGATATCTGTAATTGCAAACAAAAGGTTTCTGTACTAAATATGAAGTTTTGTTTTTCTGATGCATCGAATATTTATATCATGCAATAAAATAGTCATGGAATAATGAAAACCTGCAAAATCGGCCTTGTAGCCTTGTATCAAATACGTTCTCCCCACTGTATATATGATTAGGGCATTAAAATAAAGCATTTTTGGCAATAATATAAAGCACATAAAAAAAAAACAGCGCGGATACAGAAACATCTCCTTTTACACTGTAAGGCCAGGAGAAATAAACCAAATCCAAATACAGCAAAAGCTCATCATTGATGCTGCTACTTTACTTTAATGCAATGCTTGGGAATGATTTGACAACAGTACGCAAAAGAAACCTGCTATGTCACTGTAATGCACAGCTATGCAGAGGTATAAAAAAAAACTGCCAGCACTTAGCTCGTTAAACAGATTTAAAGCTTTGTTGCTGGCTGTGTGTGTGTGTGTGTCTGGACAGCAGCAGAGCTGAGGTAATGCTGGCATAGCGGTCTTAATCCATCACTTTACCACCACACCAAAAGCCAATCAGGGACAAGCTTCCTCTGAGACAGAAAATACAGTTGACTTTCAGCCACTAAAGAGGTGCAGCTTTTGTTTGTGTACTGGAATACTTGACAGGAAATGTTTGACCTAATGGCTGAACAAAAACAGACCGGTGAGATCAGATGAATTAAATACACTGCATAAAAACTATTTTAATGCCAAAATAACGAGCAAGAGAAAGTTTCAGATCATTTATAACTTTCTTTTGTTGCCTTTTAAGCTGCATGACTTTGGTCAAACATTTTGGTTACGCTTGGTTACAAGCTTCTCCACACAATAGTTTGCATGAACTTTGGTCCATTCCTTCAGACAGAACTGGTAACTGAGTCAGGTTTGTAGGCCACACCTTGCTCTCACCCAGCTATGTTTACCATATGAATAAGATTGGAGCTGTGTGACTGGCCACTCCGAAAAAATGACTATGTTGTCCTTATGCCAATTTGAAACTAATTTGGTGGCATGTCTAGGGTCATTGGGTCACTTGTAGGACCTATTTGTCCCAAAGCGTTTAACATCTTGACAAGATGCTAACTGGTGTATATGCAGATTTCACACTAAAACATGTGCATCTCTGGGTTACAGAACCTGCCTCATTAAAAAAGTCAAAAATTACTGAAAGGTCAATTGTTGGATTTGAGGAGTGACGTTGCAAATTAAATTTAAAAACAGGTCATTTAAATATAAATCAATTTAAAAACCTTTTATAGATGAGATAACTATGAGAAAAGTCTGGTAAACATTTTTATGGTCAATTTTCCTCTTCCATACATATACAAACCTGAAAAAAGGCTAAAGGAAATGCCATATTTTTCCAGACAGATAAAACCCAGTATATAGGGCTGGCCAGGCTTCCTGTGCCGATCCATTAACAAAAAAGAAAAAGGTGAAGAAACTGAAGAGATTTTGTATACATTCCCTGTCTCGTTTGCAACCACTGTCTCACATTTCAATGTGAAAGTCATGTACCTAAAATACAGTCGTAGAGAGATAACTTGGAGTAAATTATATAGCGTTTTTTTGGGGGGTTTTTTCCCACTGTGTCTTTGTCTGTGTTGATGGCGCAAAACTCCATTTTACAAACCAGTGATCTTTCCTACTATAACTCTAGAAAGACAGCCTGAATTGTCGTCCTCATTTTTTTTCTACCACCAAAGATCTGCAGTATGTATTTGATACGTCGGTGATTTAAATCCTCAGACAGCTAAAACATGTTTCTGGTGAAATGCTTATTCTTCATGATGGAAGTTAAAAGACACTGAAGCTACCGGTAGAAATCCCTTTGGCAGCACACCATCAGTACAGCATAAATAATCTATTATAAATAAGAGTTACAGCAGAAGGAAAGAAGGGACAGGAAAAAAAAACAGGCTGCCAATAATGCAATGCAGTTGGATCAGAAACACAAAGCTGCAGAATAGTACCATTAGTAGTATACACATGACATTACCTTTATTAGAAAATAAATACTGCAAGAAGGTTTAATGTGTAAATATGTTTTGGGTGTATGTAATTACTGATGGAGCCATGCAACTCAGGAAAGTTACTGCATTTGTGGGATTTTTTTTAATCATGAGAAGTGCACCACAAGCCTAAGAAGCATCTTAACTCTCAAGCTAAGCAGACTTGTTAAAGACATCGGTCAATAGATGTCGCTGGATAAAAATGCATGTAATCAAAGCCAGATACTCCATCAGAATAAATGCTTAGCTCACACGCTGCACATTAGCTGCAGAGCGGCTCTGCTGCAGAGTCATCACTATCAGAGCTGTGCTACTCGGTCTGCCCCTTCAATGAGAAATCCCTTCAGCAAGATGACCTCAAGATGCACAGTACATTTAGCACAAAAAAGCAAGATGGGAGCATAGAAGAAGACAAAATAAGGTCGAGTACAGACTGTGCTTTGTTTGTTTCTTTAAATCTCCATAATCTGTCAGTTTGCCCTAAACCTTCAGTACAGTGAAGCGACAGCTCTGCGGGGAGGTGAACCCAGAAAAAGGAAATATGGAACAACAGGGAGCATATAATTCCCATCTTTTAGGTGTGCACTGAGAATGGAAACAGATTTTTTCAAGTAAAACACTGAGGCGGCAGCAACAAATACACTGCTCAAAAAAAATAAAGGGAACACTCAAATAACACAACCTAGATCTGAATGAATGAAATATTCTCATTGAATACTTTGTTCTGTACAAAGTTGAATGTGCTGACAACAAAATCACATAAAAATCATCAATGGAAATCAAACTTATTAACCAATGGAGGCCTGGATTTGGAGTCACACACAATTAAAATGGAAAAACACACTACAGGCTGATCCAACTTTGATGTAATGTCCTTAAAACAAGTCAAAATGAGGCTCAGTATTGTGTGTGGCCTCCACGTGCCTGTATGACCTCCCTACAACGCCTGGGCATGCTCCTGATGAGACGGCGGATGGTCTCCTGAGGGATCTCCTCCCGGACCTGGACTAAAGCATCCTCCAACTCCTGGAAAGTCTGTGGTGCAACGTGATGTTGGTGGATGGAGCGAGAAATGATGTCCCAGATGTGCTCAATCGGATTCAGGTCTGGGGAAAGGGCGGGCCAGTCCATAGCTTCAATGGCTTCATCTTGCAGGAACTGCTGACACACTCCAGCCACATGAGGTCTAGCATTGTCCTGCATTAGGAGGAACCCAGGGCCAACCGCACCAGCATATAGTCTCACAAGGGGTCTGAGGATCTCATCTCGGTACCTAATGGCAGTCAGGCTACCTCTGGCGAGCACATGGAGAGCCGTGCGGCCCTCCAAAGAAATGCCACCGGTCATGCTGAAGGATGTTGCAGGCAGCAGATCGCTCTCCACGATGTCTCCAGACTCTGTCACGTCTCTCACATGTGCTCAGTGTGAACCTGCTTTCATCTGTGAAGAGCACAGGGCGCCAGTGGTGAATTTGTGAATCCTGGTGTTCTCTGGCAAATGCCAAGCGTCCTGCACGGTGTTGGGCTGTGAGCACAACCTCCATTTGTGGACTTCAGGCCCTCATACCATCCTCATGGAGTCGGTTTCTAACCGTTTGTGCAGACACATCAGAATCAGAATCAGCTTTATTGCCAAGTTTGTACATACAAACAAGGAATTTGACTCCGGTACACTTTGCTCTTTGGTTTTTGTTTTTGCACTACAGAATATACATATTTACAATGTACAAATATACACATATAGAAATAAAAAGGTGCATTTGCAACATCTGTATGCTGTTGTTTTGTACTCTATTGAATGTTCAACAGAGAAACAGCCTGGGGGAAGAAACTGTCTCTGTGGCGGCTGGTTTTAGTGAACAGCGCTCTGTAGCGTCGGCCTGAAGGCAGAACTCTAAACAGTTTATGTGCAGGGTGTGTGGGGTCTGCAGAGATTTTAGCAGCTCTTTTCCTGACCCTTGACCTGTATAAGTCCTGGATGGAGGGAAGGTCAGCCCTGATGATTCTCTCTGCAGTCCTGATTATTCGTTGCAGTCTGGACCTGTCCTGTTTTGTGGATGAACCAAACCACACTGAGATGGATGAAGACAGGACAGACTGAATGATGGCAGTGTAGAAGATGACCAGCAGCTCCTGTGGAAGGTTGTACTTCTTGAGTTGCCTCAGGAAGTACAGTCTCTGCTGGGCCTTCTTTCGAACAGTGTCTATGTGTGAAGACCATCTCAGGTCCTCAGAGATGGTGGTTCCTAAGAACCTGAAGTGGTCCACAGCCGACACGGTGTTGTTGAGGATGGTGAGGGGGATGTATGGGGGTGGTGTTTTCCGAAAGTCCACCACCATCTCCACAGTCTTGAGTGGGTTTAGTTCCAGACAGTTCTGACTACACCAGTGTATCAGGCGATCCACCTCCTGTCTGTATGCAGACTCATCACCGTCCTGGATCAGTCCAATGACAGTGGTGTCGTCTGCAAACTTAAGGAGTTTCACGGACGAGTCCGCTGAGGTGCAGTCATTTGTGTACAGGGAGAAGAGGAGTGGGGATAGAACACACCCCTGGGGGCACCAGTACTTATTGATCTGGTTCGGGAGAAGATGCTCCCCAGTCTCACCTGCTGCTGTCGGTCCGTCAGGAAGCTGTTGATCCACTGACAGGTGGAGGCTGGGACCTTGAGCTGGGTGAGCTTCTGGTGGAGGATGTCTGGTATGATAGTGTTGAAGGCCGAGCTGAAGTCTACAAACAGGATCCTGGCGTAGGTCCCTGGGCGGTCGAGGTGTTGCAGGATGAAGTGTAGACCTAAGTTAACAGCATCATCTGCCGACCTGTTTGCTCGGTAAGCAAACTGCAGGGCGTCCTGCTGGGTTGTTGCCCTCCTCTACGTCTCCTGGTGTACTGGCCTGTCTCCTGGTAGCGCCTCCAGGCACTGGACACTACGCTAACAGACACAGCATACCTACGTGCCACAGCTCGCATTGATGGGCCATCCTTGATGAGCTGCACTACCTGAGCCACTTGTGTGGGTTGTAGAGTCCGTCTCATGCTACCACGAGTGTGAAAGCACCACTGACATTCAAAAGTGACCAAAACATCAGCCAGAAAGCATAGGTACTGAGAAGTGGTCTGTGGTCCCCACCTGCAGAACCACTCCTTTATTGAGTGTGTCTTGCTAATCGCCAAAGATTTCCCTCTGTTGTCTTTTCCATTTGAACAACAGCATGTGAAATTGATTGCCAATCAGAGTTGCTTCCTAAGTGGACAGTTTGATTTCACAGAAGTTTGATTTACTTGGAGTTATATTGTGTTGTTTAAGTGTTCCCTTCATTTTTTTGAGCAGTGTATATATGTCTGTAAACAATAGTGCTGTGATGCAAGACACATTTCAGACTTGTTCTGATAATAAAGGAATATCGTATCTAGTCATGATCAGCAGCTTCAGACTTTAAAAGATGATGATTCTGGTCATGGTTGAAGCAGTGCTAAGTCTAAGGATTCTTCAAATGCTGATAATAAAACACTGAAATAAAAAAAAACAAATAAAGAAATGTTTAATTACAATGTGGTTAGAAATTAAAACTGTTCAACAATTTAAATTAGCAAATATTGGTCTCTTAACTCACAACCAACCCAGAAAAATATAATTTCCTGTAAGTCATTAAGTCTTTCCAGCTTATATTTGAAATTTAAAGGAGCAGAATCAGGACATTTAACGGAGGCGGATGAAGAAAGACCCATAAAAAAGAACTTCACTGTTGTACTTTCCAGCAGAGAAACCTAATTTTTCTCAATCTCCAGACATCCGTTCTAGACAAGTACCCCACACACCATTTATCCCATTTGCATGTGATCTAAAAGAAACAAACGCAAGGGAAACAAATCAGCTTATTAACAGGGCCAAATATGTGCGAGATGTAGCACTGTCTGTTTTCATAAACAGAACTGAAACGGACCAAATGTTGCAACCTTGTGTTTGATACGGTATCTGAGCATTATAGCCTCTCAGCCAGCTTGACCTGTTTCTTTTTCTTTTCTTTACAGCAGTGCTCTTTAGATCTGTTAAAAAGCTGCCGCGTCTGAGAACTTTGAAACTGAGCAGAAAATAACTGACCTATTGTAACGAACTGAATGGAGTGCAGGGTTACAAACTGGTGCCACAGAACCACAGAGATGGCGCACACACAGAGAGGCCTCTATAGAAGCCATATTACATCACCTCTGGTTGCTCAGAGTGCTTCACGTCCACATTCGCTATGACTCAGTCCCTCTGCAGCTTCCACGCAAGCACACAAAAAAACTATTAGGAAATAAAGTTGCTATATATAGAGAGAGAGAGAGATAACCCAATATGTGCTGACTATGGTCACATAATTATAGACAAAAATGATCACAGAGATGATTTGGGATTCTGATCGTTCTTAAGATAGTTCTGTGGTTTTATCATGATAAATCTATAATTTAAAAAAAAGTCCGTGTTATTGGCAGGGTAAAGCTTTATGTCCGTCATTTGAACATCCTAAAGCAAAGGAAAATTACAATATAAAAAGGCGTGTGATTTACCAAGAAACTGTCATGAAGGGCAGTACCCAGTAATAAGCCCCTGACCGCTATGGATGCCGATGGCACATTGAAGAGTGTCAGACTAGAGTTCGGTCAGTTCTGCCTGCAACGCGAGTGTCTGTTTGGCGCCGACAGTTGGATTTCCTCCAGGTAAAACGAGTCCTCCCGGCATCAGGACAACAAAATCACCACAGTAAATACTGAAGTAGAACTTGCAATTCAAGTTGGCACGGTGTCAGCAGAGTTGGACCTTCAGACGAAGTTAAAGCATCAATGCAGTCTAGGCAACCTTTGACTCAGATCAGTGATTCAAAGAGACCCTGATTTGCTTCTGCTTTGCGTTCACATGGAGAAACAGTTTTAATATTGGGATAAAAGTTCTTATTTGGAGCGTAAAAATGTAATCAAGGACAATATTTCACTCTGCAGCCCCAATACTCAAGTGCAGTCCTGTTCGGTTGTGAGAACTCCGACTTCTTTACCTTTCATAATAAATCTTATCTTTTAATGTCACTTTAAGCTTTTTTTTACATCTTATAAAGCAACCAACTCATTTACACTTTATTAAACTAACTATAATACAGTTGCCAGAGTATTTAGGGCCCTTCAATTTTCCACATTTCTCATGTGAAAACCACAAACTTAATGTATTTGATTTGGATTTACTGACTACTGAAGTACTGACTAATATTGAAGTGGAAATACAAAAGCTATATGAGGTTCAAACCGTTTTAAAGGGTTAGGGTTAGGGCTAGGAGGGTTTAAATATCAAAGTCTTAAAGCTATTGCACATTTGTATTCAGTTTATTTAAGGACATCAAATGCATATCACATTTAAGCTGTTCAAAAAATGTATCCTTTCCCTCCACTTCACAATTATCCACTACACTGTGTTGGTCCATCACATAAAATCCCAGAAAAAATACATTGAAGTTTGTGATCGCAATGTAATGAACAGTGAAAAAGTTCAAGGAGTATGAATACTTTTCCAAGGTACCATAATTGCAAGAGAATGTCGCGAGTCACTGCAGAGCCCCAGTCTGTTACGCTCCCATACATGGAAACACTACAAAAGGTGACCCAGAGATCATGTGCTGTTGCTTTTCTGGCGTCAAAGAACTTCAGAGACCAGGTTAAATAGCTGCAGGCTCTGTTAAAAACGTTCTGCAGCCTACTTTAAAGCAGAGTTCTTGGAAGGGGCAATCTGGCTTCAATTTAGAGCATCCTCGCCTTTCAAGTGGGCACCCAGCGTGCCATGGAGCTGTGGGAGGAAACCGCATGCAGGAAATCCGATCGCCCAGTACTCCGTGTGACCTCCTGCACCAGGAATCTGGGAGCACCATTCCCCTGATTCATCCTGCATAATTCAAGGGGGTGGGGAAGGGTTTAGTGTTGCCGACTAGTGCTGAGCAACCTGGCTGCCAGATTTCTCTGGTCATGATCTTCGGAGGATGCGTGTCGGCTTACACAATATTTGTTTCCTGTGAGATCCGTTCTCAGGGTTCTGGATGAGTAAATCTAACCGTTACTACAGCATAGTACCTGAAACTGTACCTACTCCAAATGCTGTATCGTATTGCCACATTCATAAGCTCTAAATGATTGGCTTTGAATAGAAAGATTTTTTTTTATTATTACGAATACAGATAACCACTTGTTTACGAACTGGAGCCACAAACAAGCATCCGGTTATTTCTACGTGCAAACGGACTTTTATGAAGCGGGACATAATGCCACCACCTCTGGAGCCAAATCCTTAGTCGCATGTCTTTCAGTAAATGATGTGTTTAGCTGCAGCACACGACTGAATGAAACTGCCTGGTATAAAGATACAGCAAAGCGCTGCTATGAGAGGCAGCTCCAGCACTTTCCTGGCTGTAAGTGGAGCCGTCCTTCAGAGAACAACTGGAGTAGTGTCTAAAGTGACACGATTGATTGGATGCTTGCCCAGAGAAAATGAGTAATGAGAAGCAGAGGCAGAAGAAATTCCACGCACATCCAAAGAGTGCAGAGTCTTTAAAGTCAATCTTGAGCAGCAAAAAGTAGCGCCAACTCCCAACTTACCAGGAGTTCATCCATACTGGTCTGGCACTTCTCTAGGTTGATGCGTTTGATGGCGACCTTCTCCTTTCGGGGCGTACAGTAGGCGGCCTGAACCACTGCTGTGGCTCCACTCCCTGGAAAAAGAGAACAACTCATTATTATTTCTTATTTTGGAGAAAGAAAGAAAGGAAGTAGTCCTGTTGTGTTGTGATAACTATAAGCTTTAATACAAAGCATTGAAGAAGCCTCAACTTCATCCATCTTTATGACTATCTCTCAGAGCTGAAAAAGGATTCACACTCAGATCAGTAAAACTCCCAGCTCCCAGGGCTGGAGTGCTGGCTCAGAAAAAAAGGCAACAAACAAAAAGGTTTTCAAGAAGAAGTTCAACCAACATGCCAGATTTCAGTAGCAATTAATGTTTTTGTGCATCGCACACTTCCTTGTTGAATTTGTCTAATTTTTGTGTAAAAACCCTGCAAAGTATGCGTGGACCAGCAAAGCATCACTAAGTGACTTTCTTTAAGAGCGTGTTTTCCTTCGGATTCATCCAGACATCCAATGAGCTGGGCCGGATGAACCAGCCACTACCTCCCTGCCACAAAGTGGCCTTCAGGCCAGAAAGAGGCTGCTGTAGTGAGATTCCCACATCAGCTAAGCTGAGAAACAAGACAGTCCAAAAGGTCCAGAGGCCCATTGAGAGGTGACGGGATCCGGACCGCAGGAAGTCACACCGATACCTATGAGAAGACATTTTTTTTTTTTTTTATAAATGGTGCTGGGAACATTGATATGGCCAGGCCGTTTGAACCATAGAATCCCTCTCTGATTTTTGTCTCGCTAGCAATTTCCCATCAAAATAAAAAATACAGCAAAATTAGGCTGCAGTCTCTTTCTGTAAACTTCAGAAGACCAAGTAGATATTTGAGAAAAGCTAGAAATTTGTTCAGACACTTTAATATTTCTAATATTAATTTTCTAAAAGTTTCCTGTTAGTTTTGTAGAAATAGATGGTAGAATTAGTGTTACTATATTGCTTTTTTCTTCTTTTCATGTTTCTGTTGCTAAATATAATCGGTAGGAAATAGACCTAAGGGTGGTGAATTTTTATGGTAAATAAATCCTTTTTTTTGATACGCATCCAGAATCTATTTGCAAGTAAAAGTTTTCGCCGTTCAGAACAAACTGAATTTTAATAGACTGTTGATTATTTATATACATTAATGTAGATAAATCCAGCATATTAAATCCTACAGGGAGAAAGGTGCAGCTTCATCTGAACACCTTACATTATTTATTTTTTTGTCCAACCCATTGTAAACCTATTTTACTGCAGCTACGCACAAAATGACATCAGACAAACAGCTACAATAAATCAGAAAAGGAAAAAATATTAAAACATCACTATGTTTATGTGGCAAACTACAAAAGCAGAATGTAAATCAAGAAAAGTGGGTGAAAGCAAGGCACAACACTAGAGTCAATTTCCATAGATTAAATAAGGTAAGGTTAAAGGTCTAATGCAGTGGATACCCTCATGGCCCTTTTCAATTAATGCCTGGGTCAACCTATGCATTCCCAACCAGACTGGATCTTTGTGCACATTCTCTCTTAAGAAACAATTACTACTGCACACACAAAAGCAACGCTATATCGAATTAGTGCTATTTTTGTTTTGCTGGCTTGTACTCAGTCAACGTGGTTGCAATCTATGCACTTCACACCGTCACTAGTGTCTTCCAGGTCAACACAGAGCCTCCAGTTGCCAAATATCCAAATAGTTCGGAAAACATTTAATCAGTAAAATAATTTAGCTTTCCCACAGCTTGTTGCTGGGGCTCATGCAAATTCGGCTCACCCAGTTCATCCGACTTCTGTTTGGAACAGCAGCACTGTGTGTTCATCAATTATGAATCAGCTTCTCCAAACCCAGTTTAATAAAGCAAGCCTGATGGAGGAGTGACTCTGCTAAACCAAGAACAGAACCTGGAGGGTTTGGTCTAAGGCCCAAAGTCAGATCTGCCCCCAATTTCACATTAAATTTTCATTTAATGACTGTTAAAAAAAACAGAACTTCTCGACAGTTCATCAAATACTCAATGGTAGACCCAAGTCTGGTAAAAAAGGAAAAAGCTTTTTATACCATTAGACAAATTATGTATGTCAGACCATGGTTAGGTTATCATTACAGTCATGTGAAAAAAAAAAAAAACACCCTCATGTAATTCCAGGGCTTTTTGTCTCTGGACATAACACAAAAACTTTTTACCTGGTTTTTAAATGACTTAAATCTGACCTTAAGGTTGCCGAAACATACAGCAGATCCTACAGCCTTAAATCACAAAGCCAAAATGGAGAAGCTAGCGTGAAAAACCAGTTACGCTCTTGCCATTTCATTAAGATTTAGTAGGGAAGGTGGCAGTCCTGAGTTGCTTATCAAATGATTATCAAATGCTCCACACCCTCTGCCATAGCTGGGAAGAATTTCCTGCACATCGTACAATTAAACTGTATACCTCCTGCCCAAGCCCAAAAACATCCCCAACTGAATGCTTTAATGTCATTTCTGAACAGTTCTGCTAACAGAATACAGACAGTTTTATTTATTTAACAGAACGTTGTTTCTACCTGAATCTGAATCACATCTCAATATTTCAGACGGACGTTTAAACTGAAGGACTGCAGCAAGGCAATTTCCCTCTCGAGTTAAAGTATTCTGACTCGGCCCAGTTTGGTCATCAACAAGACGATGATCCCAAACTCAGCAGCAGACCTACAACAGAACGGCTGAATAGGAAGAGAATCAAAGTGCTTCAATGGACCTCAACCTGATCGTAATACTGTGCAGAAATGGAAGCCCGCAAACCTCAATGACCTAAAGCGACGTTGTAGATAGGAGTGGGCCAAAACTCCTCCACAATGTGGTGAAAGACTGATGAAGTTAAGTAGAAAATGATTGAAGATGAATGATGAAGAGTTTTTGCTCAAAAACAAAGGATGACAAATACTATCCGAAGGAAGCTTTCTGCAAATCCTGCAACAGTAGGCTGTTCTCTGTTTGGAAACGCCATCTGATAGAGTTAAGAGCTGATAAAACCCCCTGCAGGAGAGGTACGCCTGTTGTTTCTACATCGTGGTAGGGTCTTTAACTTCCCCCTCATGGCTCATATTCAACACCACGGGCTTAAGGCTATTTTCACTGGATCTCTGGTTGAAACGTGCTGGGAGCCCCATCGCTGTGGAAGCGGGCTTCAGTCAGTGTCATAGTAAGCTTTTCCTAACCTCATAATGGCTATGGCCAAACTTTAACAAAGTGCTCATTGTTTAAAGGATTTAAATGGTCCAAAATGGAGTGAGGCTTAAAAGAGTAGTAAGTTTTACTAAAAAGCTTGCAGATCCTATTGAAAAAAATAAACATAAAGTCCCTGTAGAAATGTGCAACTTTATTGCAGCTAGTTTCAATCTAATTATGACTTCAGGCGAAAAGACAGCGCTGTAAATAAAAGAGGCTAAAGTTATTCAGAACATAAATAAATACAGGCGGGGGGTAAAAAGAAATGCTTGCTGATTCAAATAATCTAATAAAACAGCAATTTCCTTGTAAGATCCAAACTTAATTTACAGAATTTACTCATTTATTTATCCCCCATTACATCTGCAAAATGTGAAACCTACGTCTTATATTTAGACACAATCTATTCTCCTGATACTATTTGGCCTGGCCGGCATACATCAGGACAAGAACTAATGGGCTATAAATTTAGCTAACAGTTTCAGCACCTTTGGCCAGGACCAACACCAAACAAGCAACTGGAGACTTGCCGCTGATGGGGCAGAACCACAGGGTTTGAACATCTCAGAGCATCTTTTAGTCCATCTTAAGTAAATGGGAAGAATCATGGCACAACTACCAACCTGCAACCAAATGACCGTTCACCTACACTGACAAGGCAGGAAAGGAAAGCATTACTCAGGGAGGCAGCCAAGACAGCCATGCTAACTCTGACGGAGCTGCAGAGTTCCACAGACCAGGTGGGATAATCTGTTGACAGGACAGTTAACAGATGAGCAATCGACAAAGCAGACAGTTATGGAAAAATGGCAAGAAGAAAGCTATTTTAGAAAGAAATCCATTATGGGAACAGAGGGAACAGGTGCTCGTGCCAGATACGACTAAAGGTCCGCATGTAGACAAAAATTATACAGTGCAAATTATCACCTTGAATGCATCATCTCCATGGTGACACATGGTGGTGGGATACAAATGCATGCCACAATTTTGGATCTGCGTTATTAAAACACTTTATGCACAACTTTGTGATGGTCTATTACAGAAAATCCCAATAAAATACACTGAAGATTTTACATTTTAAAAAGGTATGAAAACTACTGCAGTCGCTATATATTAAGTAAATGCAGAAGAGGACTGTATTAAGAGGTATACTAACTTCACAGATGAAAACAACACTGACAATAGATCACCAATCCCTTCTATCAGAGCAGAAGGAAGCAAAATGGAGCTGATTCATAAAGACAGGCTCTGCAGCAGTGCCAGCGCTTTGAAGGACCGAGGCCGACATCTAATCTGCACACCAGTCTAGTACAGAGATAAAAGCAACATGGGAAGCAGAAAGCTGTTCTGATAATCAATATTCAATCCTTAAACTGTATGATTAAACCCATAAACTGAATAAAATCTTTAAAGTTTATTCATAGTTATTTTATATTCTAAGGCAACACAATTTGATTTATGCTGGGAGAGAGTTGACTACATTTAATCTCTACTGATTTACTTCATTAGGCAAAAATCTAATATATGTTGATATGTTATACAGGTTTTCACGTTCGATTCTTGTTTCTCTCTCCTCGGACATGCTTTGTAGTGATGCCAATGCCCATGTTTTGTTTTTTTTCATATGTAAAACAAGGTGGAGGCCAAAATTATTCTTTATTTAAAATAAAAATATGATAAAAACAAAAGAAAAAGTAAAGATAAAGCTGACTAAATCTAGTTGAAAGAGCAAGAGCCAAATTAAGTCCATTTTAAATCAAATTTTTCATGCATCTTCTGTCAATATGTCCAAAAACCTGTTCCACGTGCAGAAAAACAGTTGCAGATTACGTGAAAACATGCAAACATTTGTTGGAGCAACATTGCCAAAGCAATCATGATCTTTTCAAAAGGTAGTCAATATTTTCTGTAATCATGTTTTCCTCCAAAGAAATTGTGCTCGACATGGAAACCCTTGACAACATAATATCATAACCTGGCGCTACATGAATGGAGCCACAGCGTTCTTGACTGTTTCCGCCTCAGTGCCCTCTGGTGAGGCAAAATCTTAATATATAGACTCAGCTATATCAAAAAGAGGCATCTTAAAGACTTTTATCAGAGATAGAACTTCTGCTCAGATGACAAAGGTCTGAAGCGTTATTCGGGTGGGGAACAGAGGATGGAGCACAGACCTCCGTCTTGAAGAGCACCTGTCCAGTCTCCTGTTGGAGCTTTTTTTAAACTTAATGCGGTGGCGGCCATATTTATTAGCACTGCTCCTCGCGATGTGCAGAGCTTCTGGAAGCTTTGCTAAATTTCATTTAAGACTATTTTAAAACTTTTGAGAGCTTTACTATTTAAATTTAAGACCTACACCCATTACAAAAACAACTGAAGTTGACTTAAAGGTTTGATAAAATATATTTAACTTGCATCATAACTTTAGTAACTGGAACATAACCGTTAAGTTACATGTACAGTGCAGTAACTTCATAACAGTAACTTACAATTGGTTAACGAAGAATGTAATAATAATAATAATAATAACATTTTCATTGCAATTGCTTGAGCATACAGTAAACCTGTTTAATCAATGGAGCGGATGGAAGAAACAATTAATGAACAAACATACAAATTTAAGACATAACTATAATTTAAGTCCCAGCATGAATTATCTGGATTGTCACATATTGAATTTCAGAAGATTAAAGCAAATATATAGAGAGATGTTTGTCTATCGCTATTTATACAATCTATCTATGAGTCATCTGAAGTAAGGGTTCCGAAGGTCTTTGGAACAGAAACAGGCCCGCAGCATTACATATGCTCCACCTTACGTCACAGTGGGCATGAGGTATTTTTCTACATATTCAGCCTGTTTGGTGGCGAAAAGCTCAAGTTTACTCTCATCTGATCAAAGCACATGGTTTAAAAGGGAAGTCCCAGCAGAGTTTAGCAATATCCATGTGCTTAGGTTTGTGATTGTGGGACAGAAAAAGGCTCTGAAACAACCGGATGGCTTGCAGATAGTATTTTCAGGTTTTAAGACTTGGTGACTCCAAGATGGCCCTCTTTGCTGCAGCTCTCTAATAAGAAGCTTTGAAGAATTAAGTCCAAACAAAACCAAAAACTTTTTTTTTTCCTATTAGAAGTTCCTAGAAATGCTCATTACTTTAAAATGTATAAAATAAAAACATGCTTGAATATCACTTTATTTTCAATGCACTGTTAGGGGTAACAATCATTGCACCACAGGTATTTTTATATAACTACTGCTTAACTAGCATTTTTTCCCTAACACAAAAATATCCTTAAATTAAAAGTTGGATTTTATTATTATGAAACTGCAACAGATAAATAAATGTAAGGATTTTGCCATTAAATGTGGCCTGCACTGTAGGTGTCGTTAAGGCCTGTGCATTTAGAGCTGCAGTCTTGCTGCAAGCGCTGATAGAGATCAATGAAATGAAAGCAGAACGTAAACCTGAAGAGATGTCCAATAAGATAGGAGAGTCAAAGAGAGGCAGCTAGGCGTCACATCAGTGTGTACTTAAACAGAATGAGCCAGCGTTATTTAAAAATAAAAAGCTGAGTGACAACAGTTTTGTTGGTCAGAGTGATGTGCTCCGCTCCACACATAAAACTCAACTTAAATCCATAAAAACATCTGCTGCTGGCCCAGACTCTGCACTTTGGCTCATGATGCTGATGCACAGTAAAGCCACATCTAGCCTGGCTCAAAGGTTCTGTGCAAGAGGGAGTACTGGTTGGTAAAGCTGCATATGACTCTTCAGTTAAAAGGAAAGGTTATTGGGAGACTAAGTAAACATACTGACTTTTAAACATGTAGGATTTTTGCCATTCATATGAGACAGTCTGAAGCGGGTCAAACAGCATCAGTACTCACTTTCTATACCTTCACTTGTGCACCTTGACCTGTTTGTCCCAGCTAAAGCCACTGGCGATCAAGCTCAAGCAACGTCTCAACATTTTCCTGGACCAATAATAGAGCTTCAATGTTGTAAATAATATTTTAAAATACGCTTTCAATGCGTTTCATAGTTTTTTTTCTTCCCTTGGCTAAAATAAATGGTTTGTTTTTTTAACTTGCTGCTTTGCTAATACACATTCACATTTTAAACCAGACCTGCATAATATACGGATTTGCAATATGAATGTTTGCATTATCATTATCGCAAGGACTCCTTGGATGCAATATTTGGTTGAATATCACATTTCAAGTGCTATGCATTTACACTCTGTAAGCCAATAATATATGTGGTCATTTGGATGGTCTCTAAATGCCCTTGATGGATACCACGTGTGTTTCAGTGGCTGAGATGCTAAACCTCACAGAAAGTAGTGGGGAAACGGCAGTAATAGAAAAGAAAAAAAGGACTCATGAAAATGAGGTTTAATCAAAGTCGTCATCTGAATCTTCAGCAACACTAGCGCAATTACATGTTTTCCTGATGCAGTCTTATTTTAGAGCAACGTTTAAACTGTTTAGCCAGAACATATTTTAATTTTGCAACTAAAAAGACATTTTGTTACAGTATCCAAAACTGTATTCTAATAATGCATTTGGATCAATGACGCGAAAGTACTTTCTAGAGGCCAATTCAGGACTAAAGTATTTAAATACCCTTTGGGGTATTCATACACTGATCTTTGAATATCTATTGGCTTTTTTAACCAACTGAATTGGTTGTGACCTTTAAAACTGCCATGTGGCACAACAGCGATTCTTTCAGAAAAATAATGCATGTTCTTCTTTTATTTTTTTTTTTTTTATTAAAGCTTCTAAAATCTACATTTATTTAGAGTTCATTAAAAGTTGCGTCTTTAATTTCTTTCCAAGTAGTCAAATTATTTTCTGTAATTTTCATACACTTTTTTGCCCTTTCGAAATACAAAATTAACGCAATGCTTAAAAAAAGAATTTGTTTTATAATGACCTTCATATGTAGTTAAAAACAGGTAAAATATTGAATATAAAACCAAAGTAGAAACATCCCAGAGAAACCGTCCTGCTAGTGAAGTAGCACTTCCTGAATAGATCTTCAAATATAGATGTAGTTTTGTGGTGGAAAGGTGTTAAATATTCAGTGCATTTTTCAGTCTTCTCTCATGAACCAGGAGTAACTGCTATTGTTTCCTAACTACATTTAAAGCCAGTCATTTTCGTTAATCATCACAGTGTTTCACAGCGTTTACATTAAAATACATTAAGACAATTTTGTAACTTTAGCAAAAAAAATGTATTAAAACAGTGTGGACCTCATCGTTCTCGTCAAATAATTTCTATGGGAATAAAACCAGTAATGCTTTGACATTTTATAGCCTTTATGCTTCAACATACAAATTAAAACAAACACAACACCCCATGATTGTGTATAGTTAACCAATTTTAAGTTTGAATTAAAGCCGTCACACAACGGCTGCTGCATATCTGTCCCGTGATACGGTTTAAAGCTTTATTATTTCAAACGTCCTGTGCATTGGAAGAGATTTTGATTCAGTTTCATACGTAACCGCTGTGAAATAACCTCTGCTATGTCTTTAGGTAACTCGGCTGTAATCTCAGACTGAGCTTTCCTCTCCTTTTTTCTTACACAGAAGGCAAGTAAACACAAAGTCTGTTTTGGTAAATCACTACACCTTTCCATAAGGTTTATTATGACTCCATGTAAGTTATAAAGTGTAATATTTGTAACACTCATTTAATTTCATTATGCCAGAACATATCTTGAACATAGGGTCCTTTCATTGCTCTCACTTGGGAATCAGGCTCCAAACAGCTCATTTAAAATCCATTCCTGTTGCACATTTCAACACAGATTGGGCAACACAGATACTGGGCTGTTAAAACATGCTATAGTCTATTACTCTGATTTCACAGTGTTTGATCGCATTCTGGACTCACTGGGTTCTTGCAGT
Organism: Crenichthys baileyi; assembly: GCA_036173005.1. Lineage (NCBI taxonomy): Eukaryota > Metazoa > Chordata > Actinopteri > Cyprinodontiformes > Goodeidae > Crenichthys > Crenichthys baileyi. The sequence goes on from JAHHUM010002603.1 coordinate 1,218,633, forward strand.
GGGTTCCAGGAGAACCCGCTCAGCATCAGTGGACATGATTTACAGAAAAAAGCCCAGTTTTGGACGCCACAGTGGAAACAAATACTGTGGACTGACAGGTCAAACAAGGTTCCTAGAAATTCAGTTCAAGAGAAAAAGGTCACAGTTCACAGTAGTGGAAATGAACCCCATCTATCCACAAACGCCTGCAGTGAACTTTGTGCCAGTTTCGTCCAACATGAGCAACAAGCAGTGTGACAGAAGCTTTCAGCTTCGTTCCTGCCATCCACAAGCCAGTTTAGAATTTGACGTTGTGTCTTTTATATTACATGTCCTCCGAACAGCTGGCTTCAGTTTCCAAATGTGAAACCAAACACACCAGCGTCCATTCCTTTGAGCATGTGTTCCTCGAATGCGCAGGATGCAGTATTTAAAAACCTGACGTGGCCTTAACCTTCACATTACAGCAGAAGGGACCTTTGGCTGTGGTTAACTGCTGTCGCTTTTTAAAACCATTAGGAGGGCTGAGCGAGTAACAGGGAGGAGACGTGGTTGCCAGTGGATACAAACAGTGGGAGCATAAAGTTTCCATAGCAGATTTGCCAGGACCAATGATCCAAAGTATGATCAAGATTGAAGAGACAGCTCTGCTATTTTCCAATGTGCTCTGAACGGTATGATCCAGAGCTCAGTGGGGTGAAAAAGAACGGGGGTGTGAACCGTGTAATAACAAGTCCCCTTTTCCCCGGGGAAGTTACCAAAACAATAGCTCTGCTGGTCACTCTGGGTATACAGAGCCATCTTTCACTCCAACACTTACACACATACATGAGAAGGCAAACTCCAGGCAACATCTGCCTGAGATGAAACAGTTTCTAAAACCCACAGCTTCAGTAATACAGGAGGAGAGGAAGGGAATAATGTGACCTTTCTTTGTGGCCTTGCAATTTAGCAGTGTTAAAAAATACCTATTTGGACGTTAGACATTCATTGATGAACGGCTTCAATTACTGCCAAAAATGCTCAACGCTCTTAGAAAACAAATTAGGAGGTCAAGAAAAAAAATTATAATTAAGTATTATAATATCAGCTGCTGACCAGCTGGCTGAATTTAGTATTGATCAACCATGAACATTAAATAATTTCTCAGCATAAGAGATATAGTTCAGAATGAAGTCAGAAGAAAAAGCGCAAAAGGTGGAAGAACCTTCTAAAATGGACCTTCTACAGGGAACACACGGAAATGTTTAGCAATGCTAACTGTGCTAATTGTACTAACCGCTAACATGAAATGCTAAAGATAATTCAATTCAATTCAAAAATACTTTATTAATCCCAAAGGGAAATTAAATAACTCTAAACATTCTGTCTTTGTTATTAAACACTAGCAAAACTCTGTTCAACAACAGAGCTGTGCAACACTGACTGCTGCTTCTCTCACACACAGTGTGACGTCGCCTCTGATGCCGACATAAATAACTAATGAACGATCCCAGACAGGCTTCTTCAGGCTAACGCATCGATACGAGAATTAATGATTAGAAAATCTGACACATAACTGTAAATCCGAGCTTTTTACTTTTGAATATTAAGTTGGACACCGCTGTTGTTGATTTTAAAATGAAATTGTTGAAAAAAAATATAGTTTTAGTCTGGTTTTATCTACAAATATCCATGAAGTGGAGGATTTTATTGTATTTGCAGATTTTCTGTGATGCCGGAAGAGACAGCTCTGCAACTTCTAGCCGAATTTAAGAAACTGGTTTATTTTACAATATACATTAACTGTTAACAGCTACTGTTGACAGATTTTCAGTTCATCTAAAAAGTAGGGGCGAGGGTTGTTCGTATTTATCACTTTTAAAGAGAAATTGTATTAATTATCTGTGGCAAATTCTCTGATCAGGGATTCTCCTGCAAAAAAAAAATTTTTCTATGCATCTAAAAAAAGCTAAAAACAGAGTTAAACCTTGATTTAATATAGAATCAGTTACCTTGTCATTTTATCATGTCTTCCTATGTATGTGAAGAAGATACAGTGTGTAAAATGGCCCCTGGTTTAGCACATTGAGGCATATCACTTTATATAAGAGTTTAAAGTTTTTCAGGTCTTAGTCGTCACATAATTTCTGTAACTCATTTCAAAACGATCATGATTAAACGATTAATAGAGCTAAATATCTGACAGATCCTGAACTCTGGATGCAGGATTAAATGACTAAACAGAGAAAGATGGTCATCTTAGCTCAAACGTAAAAATAAATAAATAAATTACAGCATTCAAGGAAATCAGAATAACACAAAGAGAGGGAGATAAGAAACAGTAGCAGTTCTGTTGTTTAATGTGCTTACATGATCCCTGGGGACACAATTTAGCAAAATGGGTTGTACCCATTTAGATGAGATATGAACTAAACCTTCTTCACATTTAAGGAACACACATCCTGACTAGTTTTAGCATATGTTGAAAATAAAAATAAGGAACTAGTCAAACTGCCCTATTCATTTATAATAATTACAATGATCGCTTGCCCTAAATCCTTTTAAAGCAAGCATGCTACAGGTCCAACTCTGTAACAGCCTGAGCCGCTTCAAACCTATGCAGACAAGTTT